>OY744482.1:111318989-111453196 GCA_963556165.1 Tipula helvola
AAATAAGAGAGATAAAATAATGCGAGTAATAGGGATAACATGATACAAATAAGAGGAATAAGCTCAGAAGAGAACGATTGATGTATTAAATATTGAGGGGACTGAGATAGAACAACAAATTTCGAAATAAAAAAAAAAATTAAAAATATTACCTACGAAGCGAGACTCAAAATAAAAAATATTAACCAAAAAAAAAAAACAAAAAAGTTAGAAAACAAAATGATTTTGCTTATTTGGTTTAGTATTGTGTTGCAACTCATGATGGTGGGTTGCTATGCTATATTAATTCAATAAGAAGAATGTATAAATTAAAAATCATTTATTTATATTGTTAACCGAAATTGAGGACCGAAAATTTGTATGTGGCGTAATTAATTACTTTTCAATAATAAATAAATATTTCACAATTAATTCTAAAAAATGAATTAATTCATAATTAAAATTTTAATTAATTAATTGATTTTAAAAAAATTGATGTAGCAAAATTAATCCTTTATTAAAAATTAATTAATTTCACGGTAAAAATTTCGCGAAATTAATTAATTTTTGTCGTTAGAATTAATTGTTGGTAACTTAATGTAAGGGGCCAATTTAATTAAATTATACCTAAATTGTTATTAGTTATAATTTTTTTTTATGAAAATCAATAAATAATTAATTAAAAGAAAAATTATAAATTATATTATATCACAATTATCACAATCTGCTTGTACAATAAACAACAATAGACACAAAAATATTTATGAATTTCCCATGTCAAAAGAAAGGGAAAAATAACTCAAGGCGAGCGTAAGTACCAAAAATTTGAACCGATTCACCCGATTCGTTTATTTTGATACTTACCACGAGGAAACGCATGAGAAAATACACTAATACAATAAAAAATATTTTACGGCACACAATAGCAAAATGTATATTATACGTTGTGTACATATACAAAATTCTCAATCCTCAATCCTCATTTTGCGACCAAAATCGCTGCACAGCTTCAATCTTTTTCCTCAGTTCGTTGTACTGAGGAAAAAGATTGAAGCTGATACCTCTTCTTCGAATTCGGAAGAAGCTGTATCAGGAAGAGAATTAAATTTGGTTATGCTCGACAAATGCTCTTCAGTGGTATCGCAATATATATATATATTTGTAACAACATATCAGGAACGACATTGTTTTTGCCTTTTTGGTGCCCCAATGGAGAATCTGTAGCCTTGCAGTATCAGACTCCAACGTGCAAGTCGACCACTCAGATCCCGTTGTACCATAAGCCATTTTGGACTAGCATGATCCGTTATTATGGTAAACTTATGGACTTCCACGTATGGCCTGAATTTTTGTAAAGCCAATATCGCTGCCAAACATTCTAGCTCAGTTACTGAATAATTTTTATTTAGCTTTATTCAATTTCTGTGACATGTATGCTATATGGTCCGTTTATTTTCTTCGGAATCTTTTTGGTATAAAACTGCACCCACGCCTTCCGTACTTACGTCAAATTGAATGAAGAAAGGTTGATCATAACAAGGATTAACCAATACTGGAGCTGTGGTAAGGAGTGATTTTACATTATTAAACGCGTCTTGACTGCCTCTTGAGTCCAATTGAACTTTCCTTTTTTCAAACAATCTGTTATAGACGCTGTGATTGCTGCAAAATTGAGAATAAACCTGCGGTACCATCCAGCCATACCGAGTAGTCTTCTGGTTTGTTGGACATTTTCAGGTGGAGGGAGATCAAAAATCGCATCAATTTTGCTAGGATCTGGTCTCAAGCCATATTCGCCTACTAGATATCCTAAGTACCTTATTTCCCTCATCACAAAGTTGCTATTTTGCACGTTAATAGTCAGTTCCGTTGTGTGTCCGTAACAAGTCTGCGACCAACTCTAACAACTCAAAGTGCTCCCTCAATGTGGCGGTGATAACCAGCAAATCGTCAAGATAGACAAAAACTCTATCATGTAGGTCGTGCGGTATTACTTGGTACATCAGCCAACAGATTGATTGAGCTGCATTACACAGCCCAAATGGCACTCTGAATTGATAGAGTGGCCGCCCCGGTACTGTAAATGCCGTCTTGTCGCGTGAGGATTCAGGTGGAAATTTGCCAAAATGCGTCCTTTAAGTCAAGTCATGTTATGTATTTCATATCAGCGACTTCCAAGAAGTCCGTCAATTATGTAGATGATATGTGTCTTTTTCTATTACCGCGTTAAGTTTTCGTGCGTCTAAACATAGTCTGGTCTGGTCTTTCCGTTCGGTTTCCGTACAACCGTAACTGGCGAACTCCAAGTACTTTTGCTTTTTTCAATTACCCCAAGGTGTAACATTTTGTCAATTTCTTCGTAAAGACTATCCTGTACGGCAGGCGATACAGGGTAAAAAAATGAAATAGGCTTACGGCTCTATCAGATTCTTGTTGTTCCGATTCACTCAACACGTGGGAATTATTTTTCTCTGTTTCGACTACTTTTATTTCACTAACGTGGACAGTTGGCGCAATGTTAAAATGCTCCCAACACGCCCTCTTGCCTAAAACGCTTACAGAGGCACCGCTGTGCAGTATGGCATATATTGGTTTTGACGCAAGAGTGATTTTGGCGTAAGGACGTGGATCATCAGTTGAAATGCAATTTTTTATTAATAATTTTTTATTTTTTTTTAAATATGAAATCGAACGATATGGTCTGTTAGAATTATGTAATGTAATTTTGAACCTTTGAGTTTTTTCGCGAGTGAGACCCCTCAACATGGTCACACTTGGTTTCCCTGCGTGTTTTCCGGCAGTTTTGACAATGCGGTTTCCGAATATTTGCCGATCCACAACCAAAACAGAAGATTTCTGTGAACTCGTTTAGGCAATCCTGGTACACCTGTGATTCATATTTTGGCATAATCTGTAAATAAGCTGGTTGTCATTTAATCGATATTGTTGATCGCCAAGGCGAAATCCGAGAAATATTCCCTAGGATTCTGGAATCAGCGTAGTATCTGCTCCTTAGTTTCCTCCTCGAAGTCATAATTACTGAAAAAGGAAAGAAGTGCCGTCTTCATGGAGTGCCATGTTGCATTTGTCGATTGGTCGATTTGTGCACCTGGTGTCTGCAGCCTTTTTCGATAAGAAAAGGTGTAACACATTAGTTACAACAGCTTCTAGAAATCCACCGTCTGCTGCCATGTGTTCAAGCCGATAAATGAAATCATGCACATTTGTTGACTCAGCCCCGTTGAACGACAAGTTCCACCTCTGACGTTATTTTGTAAAAATTATCCTGTCGGAATTGTTGAACTGGTTGCTGAAAGTGGTCGAAATTTCTACTTTGTTCTCTAGAATTTGCATGGTTTGGTAAATTTGTGTTACCGCTAATTCCTCGCTGATATTGTGTTGGGTCGGCTTGCTTAAAAATTTGAGCAAAAGGTTCTTGGCTTTGCCGTGCTAAACTGCTTAAAATTGATTCATCAAATGTCAACGAAATCGGTTTATCAATATGACTAATGACTTACCGGATTTTTTTTTAGTGTAAATTGATGAAAATAAATATTTCTAGTAACTACATAATTAGTTTCCTCGGCGTTAGAACCGAGTTCCTCTCATAAAATACCGCGTATATGCTACCACTAAATTCATTGAAATAAACCTATTCAACTAAAAATTAGTTTGGTTTTTTCTTTTTTCTAAATCCTATTAAAAATTATTTTTTTTTTTATATTTTATTATAATATTTAAATTACAGAAATAATGTTTGCATAAATTTTAACCAACCGTAAATAAATAATTTATTTCAGTTTAATACACATTACAATTTTGCTTTTGTCTTTTGAGCTTTAATTACTTTTGATCGTAAAAAAAACAAATTATGTGAAAGTTTGTTTTTTAATATTTTATAAGAACCAAAGTGAAAACTCGAACCATAACGTATACATATACATATACATACTTTGTCGCAGTAATGTATCATTTTTCATCCTATAAACACAGAACAAAAGTTGAGAAAAACTATTATAAATATATAAAGTTTGTGAAAAACTTGTTTCATTTTGTAATTTATTAACAAAAACAAATAAATAAATTATACTTTAAGCGTTCAGTTAAATATTATGTAAGCAAATTGTTTGGAGCCAATATAAATATGATGAAGTTTGAAGCGATTTAATTCAAATGTTTTGATTTCTAAACACGTATCACATATTAAGTTCACAAATATGGTAAAAAATGCATATTTTTGCAGATTCTAAATAAACAGAGGATTGTACAGGATTATTTAAATTGCAACACCGACAAATTTCCATATTTATATAGTATTTCCGGTATTTAGGTGTACAATCACCATATTTTCAAAATTTCCAAGCATTTTTCGATGGAAAATTAATGATGATTATTTAAGTAAATATTAATTTTAAAAATTGAAATAAAATTTTTTAATTTTAAAATTTTTTCGTATCGCAAAATAAAAAAAATTTATTTTCATTTATTATTATTCGCTTTATGAAAATTAAGAATAGATTTGCTCGAGTTTGTCTTGGTATATACCAACGTGTATACGTTCATTTACATTTTGTGTATGATTAATTGTTTTTTAGAATAAAATTTAATTAAATGTTATGTTTAGTTTAATTTTGCAAAACATATATTGTATGTAGATTTGTTTTATACCTTTACAAATATTATATACGAATTACCTTCAATATATGCGCAAAGTATAAAAAAGCTCATCACATTATTAATTAGTTTTAATTTGTTTCATTCAAAGCCAGAGTTTTATTTATTTTACTAATTCCAAAAAACTGGCTGAAATTACATTTCTGCCTTTGTATAAAAAAAGCTAAGTTAAATTACAATTTTAATTTGAAAAGAGTTTACCGGGAATTTAGACGACAAATTCACATCAATGATTTTGTGATGTGTTTGTACCTAGATAAATATAAAATTATCTCTAAATAGGTTTTATTAAATAATGAAATTTAAATTTAACTTTTTTATTAAGGAAACAAAATGTTGGGAACATATGTGTTCGGAGGATAGCGTTTTAGGGGCAAATTTTAAATCGAACTCGTCTTAGCCGAATCAACTTGAATTTCAACAAGGGAATAAACTGAAGATATATTTATTGAATAACATTCAATTTCCACCAATGTAAGGTGCTACATGATTTTGGTGAATAACAAGAAATCAAGAATCTATATGTTGGAATACAATAAAATATGCCTTGTTGCAATAATGGAATACTTTAGAAAAGAAAATCCATTTATTTTTTAGTTTAGTTTTAAGATCGAACTTGTTAAGGCGGAAAAATTAAATTGTGAAAATAATATTTTTTATGTTTTAAGCCGCCTTTGTATTAGCCATAAGACGAATGATAGTTTAAGAGGGTATTCTAATCTAGAATTTTGAAAAAATTATTTTCTTTTGCATATTCTTAATGTTTAGACCTTTTAAAATATATCCTCGAGAAAAATAGTAAAATTACACTAATTTATGGAGTTAGCAATTTTAGATTTAGACCTCAAAATTGCCTGCGGCTGCTGGTAACGTTTGGTCAACACTTTAAATGCATTTTTCTCAAAACTACTTTTTTCAACACGGTTGACATTTGACATACCTCAAGTTCTATTTACACGATTTATTTCAAATTTTATACTAACCTTCAATGTATAAGTCTATCGCCCCTACTATAATTGTCTCAAAGTTATGTTTTTTACTATTTAAAAAATTAAAATTATGAAAAAAGAGTCGAAAATGTGTATTTTTTAGATTTTAGGCGGTTTAGATAAACAAACGAGATCAAGTAATAAACACAGAAAATCTGGAAATATTTTCAGAAAATACTACCCCAATTGAAAGTAGTTGTTAAGTTCAAAAAGATGTTTTTAAAGATTTGTTTGCTAAAGTTAATTTAATTTCAGAGTATCAGACGTAGCGTTACATTTTCTACTATGAAATGTTTTCAATTCTTGATTTGGAAAGTTTAAATCAAAATGAAGTTTTGGAGAAACTTAATATTTCGCATTATAAGGATATTATTTTCCCAAACAATTTAAATAGAGATCTAAATAAATGTGCCGAATATATTAGAAATATGTTTTCTTACATTAAGCCAAAAGTAATGTTGGGAATAAATAATTATCATAATAAATATTTTTTCACTGTGTACTGCTAATAGAATCAATTAAATCTTTGTTAGTAGATCTCACCTTTTTCAAATTAATTCATGAAGAGAAAGATACTAAACCCAATATGCTGCTGCTTATGGGATTACAATGATGGATAAGAAAAATAATTTCTTTCAACAGCAATTTCGCAACATAGAACTTATTTTCTTCCAAGATGCATTTGAAATTTGCAACCCTCTGGGATTCTCGAGAAAAAAGCATAAACTAATCTGGGTTTATATGGTAATAGGAAACCTCAACCACAAATACCGAACTCAATTTGAACCAAAAATACTTAAAACTAAAGAAAGTGACATCTGTGATGTTGCATCAATAGTAAAACTTGAACCAGTAAACGGAGTCAAATATAATTTGATATTAAATAATTTACAACATTTTCATATACATATGTAACCCTGATCTTTTCGCCTTCCATGGCTCATGACTTATTTGAAGGTATTATACCTTATGATATAATGCATATTTTAAAACATTTTTCAAACTGGAAAATAATTTCTTTTGATGTAGTTAATCTTTCCCTTGTATCTCTAATACCCTTATTCCCTTGGTCGCATCACTTCATTCGACTGGACAATTGTCGTGTCACTTCTACTTTAAATTAGTATTCTCTTAGTCGATCAAAAGTGATAATATAAGCGAATGGGACGTAAAAGGATATTTATCACTTCAAACGACAATTGTCAAGTGACAAGACAAGAGAATACCAAAATTTGATTGTTGGTACAAGTAGCAAGTGATACGACTAAGGAAATAGGGTAAGAAACCTATTTCAACTATCTTTATCTTTCCCAAAATTTGACTTACATATGAAGAAAATTCCAGGCAATACTGATGAAGTGTGGCATACACTTATATTAATGCCACTGATATTGCAACATATTAGAGATCACAATAATACGGAAAGGAAACTGTTATCAGCCATGATAGAAATTTGCCGATTGGTTTGTGCTGCAGAAATATCAAAGAGTCAGGTATAGCTTTGCTTTCTCATATTACAGATCTTTATTTTAAATATCGAAAAAATAGTTTCCCTTTACTGAATTTACCGCTTAAGCATCACTATATTTTTCATTATCCGTGGAATTTATTCAAAAATGTAGACCGCCTAAAAAATTATGGACAATGATTTCAAGCAAATGGCAAAAAACTTTAAGAGTATAACTTTTACACTTGCTGAAAATCATCAACTGATGCAAGCACCATTATTTAAAGATCGGTTTAAGACTAATTAGATTGTTGATACACTGAATCTGAGGGCGGAAAATTGACTTTAATTAACTTTCAGTATTTTTGTTTAATTAATCAATATCTATCTGTAATTATAATATATATATATTTAAAGCTAATATTAACTTTCTAAATGGAACAAGAACCGAAATATGTGATAATGAAATTCTTAAATATAATTTAGGGGATACAAGTATTTCAATGTTACTGGGTTCTGACGAAGAGTGGAAATCATAAATAGAATTAAAATCTTCATCCACAAGTACTGCAACTAGAGAAAGTTTCAATATTCAAAATCTAAATGAACCCGAATAATTTTATTATACAAAATACGGAAGGTTCTGTTGAAATAATTAATACTAATGAATCAGCTGAAAATCACTATGACTATGATGATTTATCATTTGACACAACATTAAGCACGTTAAGTAGTGACTTATTGCCAACATCTTCGAAAAACCTCATCGTGTGCATTAGCATTCAGTAATTTCACGGTTGCATGGCAAAAAATACCAAACTAAAAATACAAACGAATAAACTGCCTATAGCGAATATTCTGGTTAATGAACTAAGAAGTGTTTCGCACTTCATTCCTATGTCAATCAAAAGAACTGCGGTACAGGAATTAGTATCAAAGTACCTGTCTCATTGATACAAAAAGACAATGACAATATTAGTATATTATGCATTCCATTAGCATTAATTACTAGTATGAAACCCCGAAATGGTTTTCTTAACCGCTCTCTGAAAAGAGTTTCAGCACCCCTAGATGCACATATACCGATTAAGGAACGTAAAAAGTCAGAAATTCTACAAGAAAAGAATTGGTAGCTGAATTTTTGGCAAACTAAAATGGCTCCCTTACCAAGTCCAGTGCAGCTGTACAAATTCCAAAGGACAGATTAAAAATGCTTTGGAAGCAGTGAAATGTGTGACTGTTCACACTAACAGCAAAACATTCAAAGTTCCAAAAATAACTTTATACAACCATCATACTAAAAACCTGAGCGCCGATATAAAACAAGCATTTTATCGAAAGATCAAGAGCAATATTTATGTACTTGGATTGACCATACGGCTAAAATTGGGTTCTCCATATCTAAGAACATGCAGTTGAATTCAGTTCAGTTACTTGTGAAAAAATTACAAATTTCAAACAATTTCCGAGGTGGCAGACCAGGTAAGCTAGTTTCAGCTGCCTCTTCTTATCTCTATTCCAACTTGTTTAAATATGAATTCGCTTTTTAGGTATAATGGATTTTTGAAGAGAAACCCGTCAATTTCCAAACGTGTTTCACAATATTTAATAAAAAATCGCACACAGGTCAACGAAGCAAAAATCAGAAACTGGTTAATGAAATACACACATACTTGAAATAAACGAATATCTACCGATCTTTGATTATCCCGAACGAATCTTCAATTGAGATGAAACTGCTTTCTTCTTAAGCCCAAAAGAAAATTCTGTTTTGGTTAAAAAAGGTCAAAAATCCGTTTATTCATTTGAGTCAAATGACGAAAAAGAAAATATAACTATACGCTCGAAATGGGTAACGCCAAAGGAATACTTGGTCGTCCCATGATATTGCTTCCCTACAAGAGAATCCCGCTTATTATCGCCAGAGTATGCCAAACAGTTGGGGAATCGGACGAAGCGATTCCGGTTGGATGACTGGCTAGTTATTTTTTGAATACATCGCCAATATATTCTATCCATGGTTAATAGCAGAACAAATTAAATTTCCTATTGTCCTTTTCGTGGATGGGCACATCTCACATATGACCTTAGCGCTTAGTGAATTTTGTAACTCAAAAAAAATTATTTTGATTTACTTGCTACCTAACGCAACATTTATAGTACAACCAATGGATGTTGCATAATTTCATCCCTTAAAACAAGCATGGAGGAATGCTGTAAAAAACTGGCATATGGAGCATAATGGCGTACGGATTGACCAAGAAGACTTTGAGCCTTTGTTATCAACCATTTTGGAAAACATGGGCATATTAAAACTTAGCTCGATCACATCTGGTATTTATTCAAATTTCTAATTTTTGGAGTCTTTAGCAAAGTTCGACTATCTTTCGGAATATGAGCATAACCATTTTCCTTCAAATACGTCAAAAGTAAATTTAGTGCGTTCATTTTAACATAATTTTCAACAGTTATAGATGATGTGTGAGTGAAAGTGTGCATTGGAGCTGGCTCGTCTTTAATTGTGTGTGTTGTTTATTTTAACATACATAGGTATTTCTTATTGTGATTATAAGTTATTCCTTGACTATTTGTCAGATGTGGTTTATACATCCAATACAGGTACCAAGTTTATTATACTTGGAAGAGATTTTAATCTATCATCAATAGAGTGGAATACAAATGAATCGTTTATTCTTGAAAGGGTCATGTCCACTTTTTCAAATTATTCATGAAATAAAAAAAACTTTTTTGACATGAGACCTTTCTAGAAATAAATGATTTTTTTGTTGCAAGGTAGGTACCGTTCCATTAAACATATGGTAATTTCGTCTTGTCATAAAACGTATATATACGTGTCTGTGATACAAAACCGTCATAATACTAATTTTGACAAAAAGTGGACATGAGCCCTTTCAAGAATAAATGATTCAAATAATCCCTTGAACATACACCAATACCTCACTTTGCGACGATAATTCGTTCCATAAAAATGCGTTTTTGTAAATAAAATTGCAACATAATTAAACAACCTTGACGTATTTCCAGAAAAAACATTTAAGTAACGACGCAACAAATAATTTGAGCGACGCAAAACTGAAATTTGGTAGTAACAAATGTACCGTCGCAATTCGAAACGTCGCAACTCGAACCGTCACAAATCGAGGTATTGGTGTATTTGCATCGAATTATGAAGGGCGCACTGCGGCATATTTAATAGATACTCTAGAACTAACACTATTAGCACAATTCAACCATGTTAAAAATGTTCAGAATCGAATTTTGGATCTATTTCTTTCAAATATTTATGCGCAAGACGTGAATATCAGAAAATATTACTACTTGTTAACTAGTAAAGTTAAAAATCAAAATACAGGTCTAAAGTAGTACTAAGTCTGACTATCCCAGATCAATTTCTCTACAATCTAGAATAACGAATAACCAAACAGAGATTTGAAAGCTTTTTGCTGATCATTTCAGTTCAGTATATGTACCGGTTGCTAATGATTCTGCCAATTATTCATTCTGTAATGCGATTGGTAAGATGTTATTAATTTGTGAATTTGAGGTTTGGACCATATTGAATACATTGGACATTAATTAAGGTGCCGGCCCTGACCAATTGCCTAATTTGTTTCTAAAAAATCTCAAAGATGTTCTTGTGGTCCCGATCACGTTTTTGTTCAATTTGTCAATTAATATGTCTTGCTTTCCTTCCAAATGGAGAGAATCATTTTTGTTGCCTATCTATAAAAGTGGTGATATAGCGGGCATACAAAATTATAGGCCAATTTTCGTTCTAAATTCCCTAGCAAAAATATTTGAGAAACTATTTTACAATATGATTTTTTATCGTGTCAAAAATCAAATCTCGCCAATACAGCATGGTTTTTTTGCGAGGCGTTCAATCTTAACCAATTTAGCTGAATTTTTTGATATTGCTGCTAGCACTTTGGACAGAGGTGGGCAACTCGACTGAATTTACACCGATTTTTCCAAAGCTTTTGGCAAATATTCGCACTCTATTTTAATATGCAAACTTGAATCATATAATCTTCTACCAATTTTGCCTCAATGGTTTTGTTCGTACCTAAGAAATAGAACTGAATTTGTAATATTTAATGGCATCTTATCAAACGGTATTGAACCCATCTCTGGAGTTCCTCAGGGGTCTATTTTGGGTCCTTTGTTGTTTATTCTTTATATTAATGATATTTCAGAGGTCATAACATCGGGCCACTTAATGTATGCTGATGATCTGAAGCTCTTCAGAAATTTTCATTCAACTAATGACACTGAAGCTTTACAAGCGGATTTAACCGCCATTTTTAACTGGTCTATTGTAAATTAATTACCTCTGAATATCAAGAAATGTGTTACTATGACGTTTACTAAAAAAGTTAATAAACTTGATTTTACATACAGCATTCACCCAGAATCTTTAGGTAAACAGGACACATAGTCAATTTGGGGGTTACTTTCGACCAGAAATTACGTTTTGATAAACATATTAATCTAATTTGTCGTACTTCTTTCAAAACATTAGGTTATATCTTCAGAAGAGGTACGGATTTCAGGGATCCTACAACTCTCTCATTCATACTATACTCTAGCTTTGTTAGAAAACTAATCTTAAATATCTATCTCAGGTCTGGAATCCATTTTATGATGATTATAACTACAGGATTGGATGCGTACAAAGAAAACTCACAAAGTTTATGTGTTTTAAGTTTATCCCCTTATATGAGAGACGTAGACAAAAATTCAGTCTGATCTCATTGGAAGATAGAAGAACTTTAATGGATGAATACTTATTTTTTAAATTAGTCAACAATTTATTAGACTCTAGTTTGTTACGACATCAGAAGTTGTTCCAGCCATCGGCTTTAAGGACAAATCTTGGTGTATCATCATGTCTTAACATGCTTGTGTCTAACCATGCAATTTACTTTAATGATTTGGACCTATTCAACATGTCACTGTCGGAGTTTAAAACAAAGTATTGTGCTGCACTGTGCAGCAGTACCAATGGTGAATTATTGTAAGGCATCTTCAGACCTTAACATTAAAATATTTAAATTTGGTTTTCTTTAATTTGTTGTTCCTTTTTAATTTTTTGTTATTATTCTTATTATTATTATTATTTTTTTTTTTTGTAGAAATAAGAATACAATCTGTTTATATGTTTATAATATATTAGTATTAGTGAGGCAGCATGTAATTGGGTGTTTACCTGTTTGCTGCCCAATAGATAAAAAAATAAATAAATAAATAAAAATAAAAAACATTACTATATATTTTATGGGCCATTTCAACACCCCTCTTTTTCAATTAGATGGTTCAATAACAATTATCTTAATATGGAAAAGGAAACAAATAGCAATTGAAAACCGAACAAAGCCTGTAAAATTACCGATGTTAAATTTTTTGTTATTTTTAACAATTGAAATTCTAAGACACAGAGCTACAAATGAATTATAGTAAAATTCCATAAGATTACGGATAAATTTTGAAAAGATTAATAAAATATTTACCTACATATAAGTACGAGGAATACACTTACAATTTGAAAAAATAAAACAGGTATATGTGACAGAAGTCAACGGTTAAATTTAAACACAACAAATATACATAGACTCACTAAAATCAATGAAAATATACGAAAAAATTAACATACGTTCAAGCATTCAACATCATTTTTACGAAATATTTAAAAGAAATTTCGCCAAATTTGATTGAAATCAATGATTTCTACATCAATTGATAACGATATTGATGTTTGCTGAATAAAATTATTTATAATAAAAGCAAAGCTTAACAAAATAATCCCTGTAAATTTAATTTATCATATTTAAGTTAAACACTTTTTTAATTATCTTTCATAGTTATATGCTATAATATATACACATGTATATTTCTTATTATTTAATTCACAAAATTTAGTACATTTGTTTTACTAAAACTAGATGTACAAGTGAGACGCCCAAAACTTGTTTAAAAACTGAAAAATTTAATTAAAATTATATCCAAAACAAACACAAGTAAAATATAGTTAGAGCTTAAAGTTCGAAATTTTAAAATTTCTCATAGTCTGCGAGAAATGTTTGGTGACTCTGACACTCTAATATGAAGTGGACGCTTGATTTTTCAAAATATAGAATATAAATAAGCAAAAAACAAACTGCATCCCAATAATGAGTTAGAGTAACCATATATAAATTTACATGCAAAAGACATAGCGAAGCAGGCATTAAACGCTAGCGGTAATTTATGAACGTAAACCTCATGCATACTAAACTTTCCGTCGCTCAGTTACAGTACACAAAATGTGGTAAAACATAGACAAGAAAGAGCCCCGCAATGCAACATGAGTAAATTTAGTAAGCGCCCATAAGCTTCGTATTTTAAAATAAGCACGTTGACACAACTTCTTTGCACTTGATAATATTGTAAATACATATTCTGCTGAAAAATTTTCAGCAGACAAACAGTCGACGTAGTCTATTTCGTAAACAAATTTCACCTTACGAATAAAATGCAGGCAATCCTCCTGCAAATTTTTCAGCCGAATATTTATATAAACTCACAGTGAAAACAGGTTGATTGATATTGCGCAGTATTTTCTCAATCAACCTTTTCTCAGACATAATTCTTCCAACAACATTCTCTCAGACGACATTTCCTCAGTCGCCATTTTTTCAATCGGTATTTTTTTTACAGTCGATATTTTCGCTCATTCGACTTTTTTAAAATCGGCATTTACCACTTTATCGAGTTGAAGAACATTAGACTCTAATTTTGTATATTGCTACCAAAAACGACATTCAAATAGAAATAATTCAAACGAACGTAAGGTTTCATATGATTTTAAGGAACAACAAGAAATCGAGAATCAATACGTTGTGGCACAATAGAAAGTAATACACCAATTCTGATCCTATGGCAATATAAAACCACCAACAGGAGCTTTACTAATAATTTATATATGTTTCCTATACTTTGTTGTTTAATTGATCCTATTTCTATCAATGTGAAGCTGAACGGCTGTTCTGTAAATACACAGCACCCACAACAGTACATAGTATACATGTTTTTAACAATAAATATTGAATAGATTGTGGATATTATCGCATTTTGCAAATTTTCTCTTAGTAGCAATAAAGTATAGTCGGAACAACAATGTTTACTGTGAAATGTAATTTTCAACTCTTAAATTTTTAATTGTTAACGTAAAATATGAATTTGGTATACATATAGTCGAATATTTATATTTCCATCTTTTCTTGCAAATATTTTTGTTAGTCTATAACGAGTGACACGAACATTTTATTTTTGTTTGGATATTATGCCATATACCTACCTTATACGTTTTACTAAAATTCACCACCCATTGCACTATTGTACGTGTATAAATTATGTAGCATAATACAAATTATAAATAAATGGTATAGTTGTAGTAATAAATAAAATTTTCCGTCTTTTCATCTATAAATATGGTAAAGAAGATAGGTAGGTATTATTGTGAAAAGCTCACAAACAAACAAGTTTTACATAAAAATTCCATTGAAATAAAAATAATAAAAATATGTTTTAATCTCTCGCCCCATCTCAATAAAAATAGAATTTTGAATTTCTTTATCAATTATTATTCGTTTTTTATTTACGGGTTGTTCTGACTCGAGCAGAAATTGTTTTATTTAAAACTATAAGCTCTTAGAAGAATACAAATTATTTTTTGTGCTTCTTGTTTTGGAACTATAGTAACAGGAAATACTATGATCTGAGATTATTACTGTTTAATTTCAGCTTATGAACCGAAATTAATTATTGTCAATAATTTTGTTGTATTCAAACGGATGTAGAGCTTTTGTTTAGAACAATTGAATATTATGGGGTGTACTATTGCATTCAATAGCATTTATTCTGAGTTTTTTTCTAATTTGGCACAGATTGTTTTACGTAATGTAAATGTCTGCATGTCCATTTGGTTTCGTACATTTTAACACGCAAATTACTTTTGTTCATTTTACAAGTAAAAAAATACAAAAAAATCCTAACCCAATGTGTATGTATCCAAGCTATCAACCATTCAATAAATTATGTCAGAAATCGACATATCATTGCAGAATTCGAATTGTTTTGTCAAAAAACAGGTTAGATTTATATTAGATTGTTTTTTATTATATTTTTCATCACCACACATTCACTTGACAACCGTGAAGATTCTAAAATTATTGTTGCTTTGTTTTGTTTTATTTTTTACACTTTTTTTATAAAAGTGAATAGCTGAAGGGTAGTGTCGGATAGTTGGGCGATAGGCTAAGCTAAAACTGGAGTCTATACACGAAAAATAATAAACTGGTCCTCAGCTAAGAAAACGGATTTTTAATTCAAGAAAATGTACTTTTTCTTGATTTAAAAGCTAATTTTCTAATTTCTTTCTAGTTTTTCTTCATTTCAAGAAACACTGTTCTTACATGAAGGAAAAGATTAGATATAGATAGATTCGAACGGACATACATTTTTTCGTCAAGTTATTTTTGGCTCTGAACTCGAAATGGAGTGCCCTGGTGACTTACGGGTTCGTTAGAATTTTCCTGAGACTATAGCTTGGTGTTGCGTTAAGAGGGTTGTTCTTGGGGATTCCCGGGAAAATAGGTATTCTATAAACTGGACTCCCGAGATTTTCATCATAATCCGGGGAATTTTTAATTTATATTTTGTCAAAATTTATTAAATTTTTTTACATTAAGTGAATACTTTTAAAATTTTTATGATGAACTTTAATCTGAAAATTCATCTTTGTGAAATGAAAAGCTTCATACGTATCGTTTAAAATGAATACTGTAACACCCTGTAATTTTATATAAAAGTAAAACCAAAAATTATCAAGTTAGTTGGATTTTGAAAAAATAAATGAATCCACTCCGATGGATTTTCTTTAGTTTTTTTTGGATATTGAATAAAGAGAGTAAAACTTTAACGATTTTCTTTTCCTTGGCTTAGACCCACATAACCCAATACAATACTTCCGTTTTCAATCAAAGAAACAATAAGGAAGTTGTTTTGTACAAAATTTGAAGGCTATTCACAAAATTTGGGAATACGTTATAAGCTATATCGAATAATTTTACTAATACGAGGCATCGGTGGGGTTGGCGTAGTGTCTACATTCGAAGAGCCAAGAAGTTGGAACCATATTTAATTTTGGATGTTTTCCTGGGAAGAGGAGTCCAATAATTTCTTTTCGAGCTGATAATTGTAAGTTCGAGCTGGTAATTGTAGTGACTTGATAACTTAACGAACCAGTACCCTTTTCGTTTGATGCCGAAAGCTTTTCTTGAAAAATGAATTGAACGAATTTTCATTCAATGCTAAAAACCAGTGTTATTAACATGCAAGTACTCGGCCATTCACGGTCTTCAACCATTGATCCTTTCTTGAGAGTCCGACTGAGAACAGTTAGTAGCGACTTACTTACTTATGCAATTTAATTATTAACATAAATATTCAGCATTCGTTCATCGCCAGAATATACCAATCATGTGTATTGACGCGCACACTACACATTTCATATTCACATTCATATTCAAACTCATTCACATGAACGCACCTTGTGTAACCAACAAGCAACACATAATAATTCATTTTCTGATACATGTTATTCATCCGCTTCAAAATATATTCGTTGAAAATTCCGGATATCATTTTTATTTCCACATCGTTTTGGCTTCACCAAAATACGGTTTAAATATCGCGTAGTACAGACGAAATTTTAACTCATACCGTGTGCACATATAACAAAAACTGTGTTAACATTATAAATAAAATATTTTCATAAAATAAAACTAAATGTTTAAATAACGTGAACTAAATAAATCAAATTAAAAATTATTATAACTAAATTAACGAAATTACAATTTTATAATTAAAATCAAAATAAATAAAAGTTTATAATAATCAATTATACAAAATTAAAATCAGTTTTTTATTAGCACCCAGTGCTAAAAGTTCTTTGCTTCTCTTATTGGCAGAGTCACTGTGTCTATAGAAACATGACCTCACCAGAGAATGGGATTAAAACGTTTTCACAGTATGCTCAGCCTTCGTTGTATTGCATTGGATACGCTTTCTGCCATTTCTCCATTTTTCCATACCAAGAAGTGAGGGACGCGCATTCCACTTGCGCTTAGTAAAAATTACCTTGCTGGTCAACGGAATAGGTAAAGTTTCAAGCCATGCATCCTTCTGTTTTTTTTTAATTGGTAATGTGAAAAGTTTACTGACATTTTAAGATTTCAATATTTTTGGCGCTATTGTGCACTGCCTAGCAATGGGTAAACTATAATAATAGGAAAAACTATAATAGAGTAAAACAAATTTTAAACGCTACATCTAAAGAACAGTGTTAGGATTTTGGGGCCATCCTGTGAAAAACCAGCTTCACCTATATTACCATTCTTGAAGGTAAATTGGGGAATTTAGATACTGATCCAAAACATTGTCCAATCAAAAAACAAATTAGAGAATGGTTTTATATCGTTAGTAATTATAAATAATACAGAATTATTTAAAAACGCATTACAATTTACGAAAGAATTAAAAAATAAATTAAAAAATGAAATTTCCATATATTTGATTGATTTCCAGCATTTTCAGTTAATTTACCGGGATCCCGGGAAATTCGGGCTTATCACTTCCGACTCCCGGGACTTTAAAAACAGTCGGTAAAGCAACCCTCTATATTATTAACGAAATCCATGATTCCGGTGTTTGTGAATATTTCACTTTAAAATAAATTAATGAAAGCCAAATAATACACTTGTACGCCAATAAGTAGATTCTTACTGTGAAATAAAATATTTGTTCGCTTCAATATCAATTTCGAAGCTGTATACTATACATCTATACAGTGTATACCACCCACTCTCTCCCAGCCCGATAAAGTATGTCAATTAAAAAAAAAAATCCGGTCGAAAGGAAAAAATCTGCACTATTCATTTATGCAAACTAAAAAAATTGAACTCCTCCCAGTTTTCCATAAAAAAATACCAAAGTTACGTCATTTTAACAAGCCGATATCTTAAAAAATAAAGGTTTGTTCGATCCTCCCTTGGGTGATGAAAACTGAACCTTTTTAAAAAAAAATTGAGCCACCTTTAGATTTTCTAAAGTGGACTGCGCATGCGTCGGACGCCAAAAATACGCAAAAGCTCAGATATTTAAATTACTTTACATATTTAAAAATGAAACAATACGTAATAAAAACTGCACCCCAACACAAAATGTCAAAATCATTAACAGTTTAAGAAAGACTTGAATCGATTAGGTGATGGAACACAGATGGTGAATGATTTTGGTCGACAATAATTTGGCTGACAAAATTAAAAAAAAATATTAGTCAACCAAACAATAACTATACAGAAATTGAACCCTCCCAGATTTCTGTAAAAAAATCCCAAAGTTACGCCATATTGATTCGACAATATCGTGAAGAATAAACATTTTTAAGATTCACTTTTGGACTATATAAGCTTAACCTCCTCTATAAAAAATTGAACCATCTTTAGGTCATCGATTATTTATATGCATTTATTATAAACAATAAAAATAGTAAGCCCGTGCAAAGCGCAAAGACTCACGACGATACATTGACGCAGAAATAGTGACGCACGTGCAGTAGCTCCAAAATATCTAAGTGCTGGTACCGATATAATTAATGTTAATTAACTGCGGATTGAAAAATTTTCATTTCGCGTTGTAATACTCTCCAAGATAGCAACCTCAAAACAAAAAATTTACAAAATATTGGTGCTCATTGTGTATATTTTGCGTTTTGCTAATTTTGTATTAATTATTTTATTTTTATTTCGTAAATTATTTAAAATAAAAATAAGATACAAACAAATTTTAGCAGGATTTAGGAAGAATTTTTTTTGGAAATAAATCACGAATTCCACGTTACGTACAGCGACATTTCAATTTTTCTAAGTATTGTTTATAACTGTGCAGAGGGTTTCTTAATTTGTAGTTTCATTAAGACAATAGTTAGCAAATCCTAGATTTTATTACAGCATACTGAACGATATATAGAATAAACAAAATGAGATTTCTAAACAAATTTACGGTTACGTACGCGTGAAAAAAATCGAAACATTGAAATACATAATTTCAAATTGTGATCGAAATGTAATGGAGGATTTTTTTTCGTAAGTACGAGTAACATCAATCAAATTGATACAAAAACATTTCTGCTGAGACCTGGTTAACAATAATAGATATGATGCACAATAACAATAAATGGCATAATGGAATAACCTAAAAACCTAAAATCTATAAACTAAAACTCCATACTCAATCATCAAAGCGCAAAGGTAAACTAAAATGTTACTGAAATGAATTTATTTGTGTTGCTGTGACATAAATAGCATAAAGCCTTGTTCAGACTACGTTAGTAATTTAGTCGAGTAGCAAGTATTCTAGTAACTAAAATCGATGAACTGACCAAAAAAAGTTCGCACTACAGTCGAGTACAAGTTACAAGTGAGTGAGCAGTGTTTCAAAATAAAGAGAATACGCAACAAAGTAATAGACACCCATGTTCTATATATTTCGTTGTTTCATCGCTCCAGTGAGACAAAATCCTTGCGGCAACTAATGAACTCGACTAAATCAACATGTTCACACTTGTTTTGTTTTCTTTTGTTTTAATTTTGTTTTGTTTTGAAGAGTATTGGTGCCTTATGCCTCAATTCCATTGTGAAAAATTGACTGAGCTGACTTGAAGTTGGAAAAAGACAAAAATAATAATCCATCAGAGTGACAAAGACAAGGTATTTTGTTATTGTTTTTTTATAGCAAAATTTGATGGACACATTTTGACAGCAAACAAAAACATAACCAAAAATTATTAAACAAAATTAGGTATTACTGTTAATTCGATTATTTTCACGTTTCATAATAATCTAAAAAATTAATTATTATTATTACTCATATGATCAGAATTATTTTTTTTTCGAATATTTTCTGTCTTAAAATACAAAATTAAAAAAATCTTTCCCATAAAAATGCCATACTATTAAAATTAATAATGTGTGCGAGAAATATTTTTCATCGGTACACAATATTTATGTGCTCATATTAGTTGGACTGCCTTGAACTTTTTTAAATTTTGATATCAGTCCACTAACATAGACATACCTTTTTTGACCGGTGTGAAGTTTTTGGACACTTTTTTTTTTTGGACACAAATTTATGCAAGTGTACTGTGAAGTTTTTGGACACTTTTTTATTTGGACACAAATTTATGCAAGTGTACTGTGAAATTTTTGGACAAAATTGAGATTTTAGATAAATTAGGTTTTTGGACATATATCTGTACACATGTATATCTTTTAAAAGTATATTTAACAAAAACAAAGTTATTAGAAAATTAACTAATCGACGAATTTCGCATGGAGCAAGGACGTTGTTCCCTATTATACAAAATAACACGAATCTCAGAGATTGGCTCATATAGCGACTATATAGGTTGTAAAGGGTATATATTGCGGAATTCAAATCACTGAGTGCCATTTTGATATGAGCCGTATGACCCTTGCAAAAATTTGTTAAAAGAAAAAATATTTTTTTACGTCAAGGCCCCCCCATTGTCAATAGAAAAACTATTTTTTTACGTCAAGGCCCCCCTTTGTCAATAGAAAAAAAAAATTTTTACGTCTAGGCCCCCCCTTGTCAATAGAAAAAAAAGTTTTTTACGTCACGGCCCCCACTTGTCAATAGAAAAAATATGTTTTTTTACGTCAAGGCCCCCCCTTGTCAATAGAAAAAATATTTGTTTACGTCAAGGCCCCCCCCTTGTCGATAGAAAAATTATTTTTTTAACGTCAAGGCCCCCTTGTTAATAAAAAAATATTTTTTTTCGTCAAGGCCCCCCCCTTGTCAATAGAAAAAATATTTTTTTTGTCAAGGCCCCCCCTTGTCAATAGTAAAATTATTTTTTTACGTCAAGGCCCCCCCCCTTGTCAATAGAAAAATTATTTTTTTAACGTCAAGGCCCCCCCCCCCCCTTGTCAATAGAAAAAATATGTTTTTACGTCAAGGCCCCTTCCTTGTCAATAGAAAAATTATTTTTTTACGCCAAGGCCCCCCCCCCTTCTCAATAGAAAAATGATTTTTTTACGTCAAGGCCCCCCTCCCCTTGTCAATAGAAAAATTATTTTTTTACGTCAAGGCCCCCCCCTTGTCAATAGAAAAATTATTTTTTTACGTCAAGGCCCCCCTTGTCAATAGAACAAATATTTTTTACGTCAAGGCCCCCCCTTGTCAATAGAAAAAATATTTTTTTACGTCAAGACCCCCCTTGTCAATAGAAAAATTATTTTTTCAATGTCAAGGCCCCCCCCCCCCCTGCCAATAGAAAAATTATTTTTTTACGTCAAGGCCTCCCCCTTGTCAATAGTAAAAATATTTTTTTACGTCAAGGCCCCCCCTTGTCAATAGAAAAATTATTTTTTTACGTCAAGGCCCCCCCCCCCTTGTCAATAGAAAAAATATTTTTTTAACGTCAAGGCCCCCCCTTCTCAATAGAAAATTTATTTTTTTACGTCTAGGCCCCCCCTTGTCAATAGAAAAAAAAAAATTTTAACGTCAAGGCCCCCCCCCTTGTCAATAGGAAAAATATGTTTTTACGTCAAGGCCCCCTCCTTGTCAATAGAAAAATTATTTTTTTACCCCAAGGCCCCCCCCTTGTCAATAGAAAAATGATTTTTTTACGTCAAGGCCCCCCTCCCCTTGTCAATAGAAAAATTATTTTTTTACGTCAAGGCCCCCCTTGTCAATAGAACAAATATTTTTTACGTCAAGGCCCCCCCTTGTCAATAGAAAAAATATTTTTTTACGTCAAGACCCCCCTTGTCAATAGAAAAATTATTTTTTTAACGTCAAGGCCCCCCCCCCCCTGCCAATAGAAAAATTATTTTTTTAACGTCAAGGCCTCCCCCTTGTCAATAGAAAAAATATTTTTTTACGTCAAGGCCCCCCCTTGTCAATAGAAAAATTATTTTTTTACGCCAAGGCCCCCCCCCCCCCCTTGTCAATAGAAAAAATATTTTTTTAACGTCAAGGCCCCCCCTTCTCAATAGAAAATTTATTTTTTTACGTCTAGGCCCCCCCCCCTTGTCAATAGAAAAAATATTTTTTTACGTCAAGGCCCCCCCCCCTTGTCAATAGAAAAATTATTTTTGAAGTCAAGGCCCCCCTTGTAAATAGAAAAAATATTTTTTAACATCATGGCACCGCCCCTTGTCAATAGAAAAAATATTATTTTACGTCAAGGCCCCCCCCTTGTCAATAGTAAAAATATTTTTTTACGTCAAAGCCCCCCCCCCCCTTGTCAATAGAAAAATTATTTTTTTACGTCAATAGACAAATTATTTTTTAACGTCAAGGCCCCCCCTTGTCAATAGAAAAATTATTTTTTTAACATCAAGACCCCCCCCCCCCTTGTCAATAGAAAAAATATTTTTTTACGTCAAGGCCTCCCCCCCCTTGTCAATAGAAAAATTATTTTTTTACGTCAAGGCCTCCCCCCCTTGTCAATAGAAAAATTATTTTTTTACGTCAAGGCCCCCCCCCCTTTTCAATAGAAAAATTATTTTTTTACGTCAGGGCCCCTACCTTGTCAATAGAAAAAATATTTTTTTACGTCAAGGCCCCCACTTGTCAATAGAAAAATTATTTTTTTAAGGTCAAGGCCCCCCCCTTGTCAATAGAAAAAATATTTTTTTACGTCAAGACCCCCCCTTGTCAATAGAAAAATTATTTTTTTACGTCAAGGCCCCCCCCTTGTCAATAGAAAAATTATTTTTTTTCGTCAAGGCCCCCCCCCTTGTCAAGAGAAAAATTATTTTTTTACGTCAGGGCCCCCCCTCCTTGTCAATAGAAAAATTATTTTTTTACCTCAAGGCCCCCCCCCCCCTTGTCAATAGAAAAAATATTTTTTTACGTCAAGGCCCCCCTTGTCAATAGAAAAATTATTTTTTTACGTCAAGGCCCCCCCCTTGTCAATAGAAAAATTATTTTTTTACGTCAAGGCCCCCCCCCCCTTGTCAATAGAAAACTTATTTTTTTACGTCAGGGCCCCTCCATTGTCAATAGAAAAAATATTTTTTTACCTCAAGGCCCCCCCCCCCCCCTTGTCAATAGAAAAATTATTTTTTTACGTCAAGGCTTCCCTTGTCAATAGAAAAATTATTTTTTTACGTCAAGGCCCCCCCTTGTCAATGGAAAAATTATTTTTTTACGTCAAGGCCCCCCCCCCCCCCCCCCCTTGTCAATAGAAAAATTATTTTTTTACCTCAAGGCCCCCCCCCCCTTGTCAATAGAAAAATTATTTTTTAACGTCTAAGCTCCCCCTTGTCAATAGAAAAATTATTTTTTTACGTCTTGGCCCCCCTAAAAAATAAAAATAAAAAAATTTAAAAAAAATTATTATTAATAAATTTATTTTTTTATTTTTATTTGTTTTTTATTTTTTATTTTTTTTTTTTTTTTGTCTAGGCCCCCTAACGATCTTCGGCTAACTTCATTTCAAACTGCGCAGTATTACTTCGGAGTTTTGCGACACAAAAAGTAACTAAATTCGGCTTTATACTAAAATATTTTGGAATTTCAATGCTTGCGCTGTAAAATTTTTTGATTCAGGAATTTTTTTCTGATTACGTTGATTGCATGTTGAGTATCAAATCGTACAATTTATTTATTGTAGTGTTTATTCTGTTGTTCAACATAAACCGGTTGTCTTTATTCTCATATATTTCAAATTCATCTTTTCGACTGAACCCATCCCCTTTCTTCATTCTGTGTACAGCTAACTTTGCGTTTCTGCGTATGTATTTAGGAGAATTATTAAAATTATGTGCCATTTTCATGTTGATTTTCAGACGTTTATAGATTTTTGTTGAACTTCCCCCTCGAGTGCTCTGGAAATAGCATCCCTAAAATTTGAGGAACTTATCAGATCCTTGAGGCTATTTTGAAAGGCTTGTAGCAAAAGGAGTCCGCACAAGCTTCGTTTAAGTTAACCAATGATTTCTCTATTCAATTTGTAAAATTGCGAACATTTTCATTTCTGCCTTGAACGGCTTGAGTGAGATCGAGTTGAATGTTCTCCATTGACCTTGCTTCTCTAAAATTCAAAATTAATTATTTTTAAGTTCTTTCCATGAAGGATGCACGTTTCAATGAGCGGTTAATTGGGAACAATTAAAATGAACTTGCATGGCATCCCGCGTTTAGAAGTAAAATAGTATCACAAAATATTCAAACCACAGAAGAATTGCGTACCCTATATCAACCCTATGAAAATATATAGTCGAAGAAACTTTATTAATGAAATAGTAAGCCCCGATGCTATCGAATTTAATGATCGATTGGGTGATAATGTTCAGAATTATTCGTTTAATATAAATGCCTTAAACAGGGCAGCAGGAAACAGAGGTTGATTTGCTATTTGTTGAAACTGTAAGGATATCGGTCATTATTATCAAGATTGCCCAAAAGATTTTTAGGCATATTCTGTTTGGGATGTGGAAAACCGGATATTAAGAAGCTCGATTTTCAAAATTCCAGAAATTAGTAAATTAAAAAAACATGATGTGGAACACTTCCAAAACTGGGATGGAAGTGTTGACTCAACCTCAACTGATGATTATATACCTAATTAAGTCCAAATCTCAAATCATGGTAAATCTACTGATTGCATCATAAATCGAATTAACGATACCTAGATCTCTAAGAATAAACAAATAATGCCATCTAGGCCTGACTCACATAATATTTATAATCAATCTGAATTGGATCCTAATGTTCGTAATAATGTTAGGACTCGGTTTTATAAAGAATGTGCTTCTTCCACCCTAGCATCATATTCAGTATCTGAGAACGATATTCGTCCGTACATCGACATCACTATCTGTAGTAAATTTATTAGAGGACTTCTAGACAGTGGCGCTATAGTATTTTGATTTTGGTAGAAGATGCTTTGCAACTGTTGAAAGAGAAACATAAAATTAACGCGGTATAACAGGTTGTTTATAGTGAGCCGGAAGAGTTTCTATGTATGTGTCATCTAAAGATTTTAATTCATCGAGTAAAATATATGTTCCACCATGAAGTATCATTTCATAGCCAAAAAGTGCTTAGAAGGGAGAGCATATGATAGGTCTATGAACTGAACTTATTTTCCTAGATGTTGGTTCCACATTTTTTAATAGATCGGTTCATCCGTTCCGAGGCATTTGATTGAGGGAAATATACTGGGGCTCGTGTGTGCTTAATTTGTATTCAGTTTTTTTTTTTAATTCTGAAACCCTTACTTGTAAATTTAACTCCATTGTCTGTAAATTTGTGAATATCCAAATATATTAAAGACTTCATTCGTCAGAAAGTTGGTTTAGGACTTAGTAGTTGCCGTATCCATTGATTTCAATAAAGGAAATTTAGTTAGCTGATCTAGGACAACTAAATTGATCGTCATTTTTAGAGCGCGGATATGGCCCGATATAATCGAAGAATAATTTTTGGAAAGGCCTTTCTACAAATTTAGTGACACCAATCTCTGGTTTTGAAATTATGTTAGAAATTGGAATATTTGGTAGCTTTACACATATCCTAGTTGGAGACATATACAATATATATATGTCGATATTTTTTGCCATATTTGACCAGTAAAACAGTTTACTTATTCTTCCATTGATTTTTTTAATTTCGCCGTGTGTAGCTACTGTGCATATTGTCCCATCCTGAGAATATTTAAGACTAAAGGATCGGGATCCATAATTTTCAAGCTGTTACATCACTCAAAGGTTCGAATGGTGGATATTCGGTAAAGTTATTTAAAACTTTGGATTTAATAATTTGATAGTTTGCGTCATTAAAAGCAGGTGAATTCGTGGCAATATTATTAGATATCAAAGAAGAGTTTAATTTAGACTGCATCAAAATCCACTCTAGATAAGGCATCTGGTACGATATTATGTTTACTTTTCTGAAGTATAAGCTCCATAGTGCAAGCTTTGAAGTTAGATCCTGCATTCCCATTAACCATTTTAGACTGACATGGTCCGTTATAACTGTGAATCTGTAGCCCTCAACATACTGTCAAAATTTTATATGGAGAGCACAGCAGCCAAACATTCCAGCTCTGTGACGGTATAATTTTTTTGAGCAGCATTCAGCTTTTGCGATAAGAAAGAGATTGGCCGTTCAACTCAATCGTCCGTTGTCTGATATAACCCCCCTCACCACTAAGACCCTCTGTGCTTGCATCACAGCGAATATAGAAATGTTTTGGGTAGTCGGGATTCGTAAGTATACAGGAGCAGTTGTCATCAAAACCTTGAGTTTTTCTAAAGCTTCTTACGCTTCCGATGTCTAAGTCAATAATTAAAGATCAATAATTGAATATGCTGTTCCATCAGCGGCTTTAACTTTAGACACAATATTTTATATGTTTAAAGATCCATGTGGTTCTTAAAATTAAGTTTACTTATTAATGAAACCCCAAATAAAATGTATCTCCTCTAATCCTACCGTATGCGCTAAAATTTGTTCTGGGGTTGCGGTTGGGCCAATTTTAAATAAGTAAACCAATAATTCCTTTTTATAATTATTAATTAATAAAATTTACATTTAAAAATTTGGTTTACAATATTCTGGTGCTATAATTGAACTGACTATTCGTGTTGTATATTTATTAGCCACCGAATCAGTAAGACTACAGTTCCGAAGGGTACTGTGTTTAACATTAGAATCATCAATAAAGGATGAAACAAAACACTTTCAAACCATACCCTAATTTGCAAGAAACGCGCAAAATCATTCAATTTATTCCAAAATCGTAGAAGGTCCATATTGCTGTCTGGTTTGAGCAAATTTAAAATAAAATTCCAAGATTTATTTTATACGGTTAATCGTGAAGCATTTTGGCATTTTCTATATATCCAAAAGACCCATTTAGATTTCCCAAGCAATAATTTTTAATTTAAACATACAGTTAAATAAATTCATTAGCTTTTAACCATGGTAACCAACCGCAAGATAATCCATTTAATACCAATTCGCTTTGTAATAAGTGGTTTAAAAATGTAAAATTTAAAAAAGAAAAATCCCAACAAATACACTAAAGCGAAACAGAGAAAATTCACTTGTTGATAAGAAATAAAACCAAAATAAAAGTATTATGATATGTCATCAGGATTGTGTACAAAATTTTTTTGTAAGACATCACTAATGATTTTTCTTTTTTATGTTTTTGGAAAGTTTACAAAAAAAAAAAAAATGAAAAGAAAACGATATTCCTTGACAGAGTTAGAGCAATAGCAGAACAGCATTAGATAAAAATAAAAAATAAAAATCTAAATCTTTTTTAAATCCTTCTAAAAATGATCATTTTATGTTTCTTGTTGTTATTAAAAAAAATAAACAAAAAAAAAGATTAAATAAATATAAATAGGAAATACCACAAATTTTTCTTAAACAGTCAAGCATCTTAAATGTGCTTTTTCTTTTAATATATTTTTTTGTGTGAGAGGGGTGTTGACAATGATAATTTTAAAAATAATTTTTCTAATTTCGAAAAATTTAAGAAAGCTGATAAATGAGAATTTAAATTTGGTGATAAGCTCAAGAAATACTTAACCCGTATAATTTGTATTTTATTGAGTATGAAAATTCAATTTAATCGTTTTAGCTTTAGTTTAGTATATACTAAAAATCCTACTGAACTGTCATTTGAATATAACTAGCGTTTGTGTGTAAAGTACTTCTATACACTTTCAGTTTCAATTAATCTGTAATAACAAAAAAAAAAAAAAATGTTCTCTCCAATTACGTAGCAGTTGAAAGTTTTCTTCAATAAAATACATACAACAAAACGCATCAAGTTTTTTATTTCTGCACTCAGTATTTTTTTTATATTTCGAAGAACACAAAAAACACTTGAAAAATATTTAGACAATCTCAACAGAAATTGTATATGCAAAATTTTATTTATTTTTAAGATAATATACAGTGTCACAAAAGTGATCACAACTTTTTATCTCTTTTAATTTAAATAAACTGGTAAACGTATATGCATAGTATTTTATTTTAGACGCTCGTATTTAAGCTGATCGTTCTCGAGCTGATCAACAAATAATTCAAATCTATAATTCCACCTTATTCTCGTAATTTTATTTGAAAACCCCCAATTTTTCATTTTGCCGGCCATCAAGCAAAAATACAACCGTCAAAATATAAAATTGAGGTTGAATGAAGTTAAACCAATTTGAATAAAAATTTCTACGAATAATGAGGCAGTACGTACACTTGCGCCTATTGGAAGGTTACGGAGCTGGTAGATTAATACCAACTTTGGTCCCCCCCCCCCCCTCCAATAGACGCCAAACCACCACTGATGAAAGTAAGATTTTGAGAATTAAGATTTCGGTACACTCCCCCACATGATTCATAAATTACTTTATATCTGAATTTTGTTCTGTCGATATTTCGTCTTTTCGGTATTTTGTTTTATCTGAACTTTGTGATGTCCGTAATTTATCCTGTGAGCAGTCCATAATTTAGACTTTTAATATGCCGACGGGAGCAGTTTCAGACTTTTAATATAGCCAAATGCAGATTCAACAATTTCCAGACAGGATAAAATACGAACATCACAAAGTTTAGACAAAACAAAATACGGCCAAGACGAAATCCCGAAAGGCAGGACGCGCTCATTAAAGGTTTGTCTGGATTTTCTGTCTGGATTTTTTGCCTGGATTTTGTCCAGTCTAAATTTTGTCTTATCTGGATTTTGTCTTGCCTGGATTTTTTCTTATCTAGATTTTATCGATTCTGGATTATGACTTTCAGGATTTTGTCAAACAAGATTCTGTCTTTCGGAATTTCGTGGTACACACATTTCGACAGAGCAAAATCCCGAATTTTCTTAAAAATGTAGATTCGACCATTTTCAGACAGGATAAAATACGGACATCACAAAGTTCAGAGAAAACAAAATACGGACAAGACGAAATCCCGAAAGACAGGACGCGCGCATCAAAGGTTTGTCTGGATTTTCTGTCTGAATTTTTTGCCTGGATTTTGTCCAGTGTAAATTTTGTCTTGTCTGGATTTTGTATTGTCTGGATTTTTTCTTGTCTAGATTTTATCGTGCCTGGATTATGACTTTCAGGATTTTGTCAATAGAAATTCTGTCTTTCGGGATTTCTTGGTACACTGATTTATCCTGTCTGGAAATGTTATCTGCATTTTTCTGAAAAGTCAGGATTTTACCTTGTCGGGATATCGAAAGTCTGAATTATAGACTGCTAGCTATTACGACGCCATGTTGTATTACAATATTTTACATACCAATAGGAATCATCATTCAGGTGGGATCTAAAAAGTTGAAAACGTAAATTTTTTTATTCTGGACCTTTTTCCTACAAAATTTTTGATAGATAAAATTTGATGTTTTTGAAGGTGTAGGACAAACAATAATTTTGAGCTATGAAACTTTTTATGTTTTTAAATTAATTCTGTGGTTTTTATCTTATTTCAAATTTTGATTTAATTCTTAACATTATTGGAATTAAAAATTAATAAAAATTTCTTGAAGTAGAAAAGAGTGTTTTTTTAGAAGTGTTAGATTATGTTCTTACAAAAAATTTATCTGTTTCGAATAATTTTTGTGAATTTGTAGAATAGGATGATAACAAAGGGATCATCTAAATAAAATCTAAAGGAAACAAAATCGGTAAGCGCGTTAGGTTTAGAAGATTCTCTGCTTGCAACATACAATACTACAAGTGATTTTTAACAGGACAATTTGTTGGAGGTTTAGTTGGCCAATTTATGAAGCAGTGATAATGAAAATAAAACACGGGGCAGCCGAGAGATCAATGTCATCTCATTCAACAAGCAACGCAACGCCAAGCAAAAGGAAATTACTGGCTTAATTTAAGATTAGAATTCGATATTTAAGCGAGTTTGTCGCGTGAATATATCGTTTGGACGCAAACTAGCAAAAGAGGCTCTAGAATCATAAAAAATACTCCACAAAGTAGCATAATAGCTTACAAATTTTACCAACTGGTTTAACTATTTGGAATCCTGGAAAATAGTCTTTAGGTTTCCTGGAAAATATTATATTTTTAGTTGTGTCACTTTTCCCGCAAATCGACGATATATAAAGGAGAATATTTTGTTAATTATAGTTACTTTAAACTCACATAAATTTGTTTAAATTTTTAGCAAATAAAATTGATGTGACAGCATTATTCTTAATTCAATCCGAAGAAATCAGTGAGCTACTGGAAAGTGAATTATTGGAAATCAAAATTAAGATTACGAAACAAATTTCTGATTGGAAGAAAGCACAGGTATTAACTTATTTTAGGTAATTTTAACTTACCTTGATTCTTAAATTTTACATTTCAAACTTTGCAGAAAAACAATAATTATTGCTGCTGTGAAATAAATATTTAAATGGGTAAAGTAAATATTGCATAACTAGTAGTAAAATCATTTTTGAATTGGGCTAATTAATTTATTTAGACTAGACTATTTTAGAGTAATTTTAAACTTAATAAAATGATTAATTTTAGTAATTTTTATTTATTTTCCATTAATAATAATCATAACGTAAAATTTTATACCGATTAAGCTACATTGGGTAATAGTTGGGTTAATTTGCATTTTACTAATTAATTGCTCCTTTAGAATATCTTATATTCTGTTTAATTTATTTTAAATATAATTAGTACATATTTCGTTCCACATATTTCATGAAACATATTCAGAATGATTTGCTTTAAGTGTAGGTTACAAGTTAGTGACTTAGGAACTCTCATTAGTCATTTTAAATATTATCATAATTTTAAAAGTTTCGATCATTACACTTGTGCTGAAGAATATTGCGGGCAGTCCTTTTATAGTCTTGGAAATTTTAAAAGACATTTAAAAAACAAACACGATAATGTTAAGAAGAACGTCACGGGAGTTGCCTTCTCTCCTAAAAAAATAAATTCAGCTGAAAATAAAATTGAACAAGTAGTTAAAAAGAGTTGTGAAGGTAGTAGTTTGCCCAACTCTCTGGAAGCCAATACCACCAATTGATTTCAATAAAATAAAACACTCAATTTTTGAAAAATCGTTACTTTTTTCTATAGAACTACATAATTCAAAACAATAATTTCACAACGAAAGATTTGTTATCCATTCAAAAAAGTATTTGCACACTTATAATGGAACCTGTACTGTTCGAATTAGAGAAAATCGTAGTTAATATTCGAGTATCAAATAAACATAATGTAGAGATAAAGAAATTTATAGAGTTATGCAAATCGCCTTTTCAATATTGTGATACAGAACATCGAATGTTACAATTTTTAAATGAGAACGATTTATTACAACCGGTTAGAGAATTTACCATTAATAGTGAAATAACGAGCATTTATGAATGTGGAAACTTAAATTTGAGTGAGCTAAAAAAATCCGGTGTTTTATTGCCTCTGCGATTTCAGTTTAAGAAAACTTTTGAAAAAAATGATAATTTGTCTAAGTCGTTAAAATTTACTGATACACATACATCAAACTCTATGTCTATTGGTCATTTTGTTCAGGGTGAGCTTTGGGAAAAAAAGAAAAGCAAATATTGCGGAACGGAAATAATGATACCATATTTCTTATACATTGACGATTTGGAAATTAATAATCCGCTAGGGTCACATTCCGGTACGCAAAGCATAACCGTTCTTAAATATGTTTTCCCAACACTAGAATTTAATCAAAGTATCACAAACATTTTTACGGCAGGCTTCCTGAAAGCTGTTGATATGAAAAAAAATTTCCTGAAAGCTGTTGATATGAAAAAATTTGGGAGCAATCGTTGCCTTTATCCTCTAGTTCAAGAACTAAAAGATTTAGAAGACAACCCTTTGTCTATTGTTACAAGCAATGGCGTTTTAACTGTGCGTTTTTTATTGGGTTTAATATTAGGTGATAATTTAGTCATTAATTCTACATTGGGCTTTACTACTTCATTTTCATCTAATTATTGCTGTCGGTTCTGTAAAATACATAAAACGGATCTGCATTTTTGCTCAAACGAAGATCAATTGGTACTTAGAACTGAAATAAATTATATAGATGATGTGGCAGTTAGTAATGTATCTTTAACGGGAATAAAAGAAAAGTCTATTTTTAATCTATTAAAGGCATTTAAAGTAACCGATAACTATATTGTAGATATAATGCACGACGTCTTTGAAGGAGTTTGTCATTACAACCTGTGTAATATTTTTTTACATTTTATAGAGGTTAAGAAGTTTTTTACTTTAAATGACTTAAACTATAGAAAATATCATTTTAACTATGGATCGCTTGAGACGGGAAATCAATCGCAACCCATAAAATTTGAACAAATGAAGAAAAAACGGTTGAACATGTCAGCAAGAGAAATGATGACCTTTGTTTATTTTCTACCTTTAATGATCGCCGATTTGGTTCCTGAAAATGACGATGTATGGAATTTTTGATGTGAAAACATCTTTAGCGACAGGAGTAAGTAAAAAATTGTATAGAACTCGGGTTACGGAACTAAAAGTGCCGAACAAAAAATATTGCAGGTATGTGTGAATATCGACAAGAACAAAAAATAAATAAAACGTAAAATCAATGCAAAATATACGCATACACATGCAATATACAACATCATCCGGCATTTCAAAAACATCGTGAGCCGAATACAAAAAAAATCGCCTACTTTAATTTATTTTGTTGTGAAAATATCTACCTCTATACCTATACGACCGCAGCAGCAAGTGTTTTTGAAAATGAAAATTACATACGAGCGAAAGGGCCACAAATTATGCTAGTGTAGTGTAAAAAAATTTAATGGAAATAGCTAGCTGTGAAAATGGTACATATATGTATGTACATTGATACATAATAAAATAATAATTTTAAAATTGTTTAATCGGTTCGGTATGGTTTCTTATTAGTATTGCTCATGCTGTTGGCGAGTTTGGTTATGGGGTGTTTCGCGCTACTCTTTCCAATTGCAATGGTTTTACGACAAACAGTGCGCCCAAATAGAACCGCTCTATTTAATTTATTTTAAATTGATCAGCAATATCAGTAATTGATGCGATTTTTCATTATTCAGCGAGTTTGCCGTGACCATTTATTACTATGGAATATTGAAAAAGATTGCTGTGTATGAGTAATGGTATATTTTAAAGCGTGCATGGCAGGTTTAAGTGATTAACTTAACAGAACTGTACTTTGCTCAAGCTCAATTAATGCAATTAATGTTAGTAAGGTTCGTCCTCCAAATTCAAAACAGTAGAATAACTTGACTTTTTCTAACTTAGTTTAAATACGGAGCGAATACACCCGTCTTTATGAAAGGGTTTCTGAGCCTTATCGAAATGGCTTGAAATGATTTAATAGATATTTATACGAACAAGCTTTCACATAAATATTTTGCGAGTTGAGGGTGAACTCGCTCGTTGTTTTTTTTTATACTGTTTCTAAAAATGATCGATTATTTGTTATTATCAAGATATACAAATGACTTCTTACACTTTCTGCCGTAGGCACTTGGCGAAACACACTTAATACACACATTTTTAAAATTTTTTAAAAACACTTGTTAAATATTTCGCAAAATTACAAAAGGTTTAAAAAATCACTCGATCGATTTCGGCTTATTAGGCCATCATCAGTTTAGTAGATACTCCTGATGATGGCCTAATAAGCCGAAATCGATCGAGTGATTTTTTAAACCTTTTGTAATTTTGCGAAATATTTAACAAGTGTTTTTAAAAAATTTTAAAAATGTGTGTAATATACAAATGAGGATTTAGTCACGTTAAAAGAAACTATAGCCAAACATAATTCATTGTACACTACCCATACATTATTAAAAAATCAGGTCCACCTCGTCAATTTTGGTGTTTTAGATTTGAAGCCAGCTTAAAGGAAATTAAACTGTATGGTCATGCAACCAGTTCTAGAAGAAATGTTCCCGTTACAATTGCTAAGAAAATGCAAATGAAATTTTGTAAATATATTTTAACTCCTAGTAAACCCATAGTAGAATTTAACAAGAAACATGAAATATTTAACCAGAGTAATATGGTAATATTGGCAAATGCGTTAGACACTTCACGCAGTTAGAATTTAAAGGAACATTATACAAGACAGGTTTAATTTTAAGCATGCAAGCAAATGATGTTTCAGTATTCAAAATAATAGAAATTTGTATTAACTTAACCAATGACAAAGTTTATATTTTATGTCATAAAATTTGTTTAGGTAGCTATAACAAACATTTCGCTGCTTATTCAATACCAGATTTTGGGACATCTTTTGTCAATAGCGTTATATTTCCAATTGAATATTTTGATAGTGCACCTCTACAAATAACTAAAATTTGTAATGAATCTAACATGATTCGACTTAAAAGATATTTATAATAAATTGGTCCTATTATTGATTTCAACTTTAAACCAAATTAACTCTTCTAAGTCAATGTAAAAAAACTAAAACATTAAAAGATTTATATAGTTTTAAGTCATTTGTAAATTAGTTCAGTAAAATTTAACCAATCATAAACTGAAATACTTAGCTTAAAATGGGTACCGAAGTAGAAAATGAGAATTATTTAGGATTAAGCAATATAAGTGAATTCATTAATTTAACAAATCCCCATCAAAACACCACCATGTATGATGCAAATCGGTCTAATATTAATTTTCAACAGTTTGAAAATGAAAATATGGAATATGGAGATGAGGAGATTTTAAATTTATTAAAATCGTGGAGACTATCCAATTTGTACTCTATTTTACAAGGTAAAAACATAAATTGAATAAAAGTACAAAAAAATTGAATAATTATTTAAAATTTTAATTTATTTAGAAAACAAAATTGACCTAGAAACTCTGAAATGTATGGGAAGAAAGGATGTCCATGAACTACTACAAAATGAAGCTTTGGGAATTAGAATTAAATTTACATATCATTTAAAGCAATGGCTTGGTTTGCAGGTAACCATTAACATTTTAAATTAAACCTTGCCTTCACTAAACCTCTTTATACATTTTAGGGAATAAGTAATCAACTAGATGGAACGTGCTGCTGTTCATAAACAAATCAAGAAAAGCCGGATGACAGAGTAACGGATGTAACCAATCCAAAACAAATACAAACTACAAATACAATTGAAAAGGTATAAAAAATACATTTATTAAGCAGTTAATATTATGAATAATACTTTATTAACCATTTGTTCCAGATATCCATACAAGAAATATTAAAACAAACTGTACCAGGGAGATCCCTTCTACAACTATCTGAAAATATGGTCCGAATATCTAATCAAAATCGGTGTATATTGGTGGATACTGTAGCGTCATACTTTATAAACAAAAATATACGCATGGGAGTAAATGAGTGTCAGTCATTAGCTGAAGATATACAACATTGCTTCGTAGGAGAAATTTCGGTAAATTTATTTGATCACTAAAACTTAAAACTGTATAAGTTATTCAAACGATATTCTACACTTATAATTTCAGTCGGTATATTTTCAACCCAATATGAAATCAAAAGGCCAACTCTACGACAGGTACAACAACAAAATTTCAAAACTACGCAGTACATCCCTTATGCCAAAAGTAAATCGATTTAAAAAACTGACTGACAACACACAAAGCTCCATAAATGGTAAGTCGTTACATTCGTAAATACACAAAAATATTTGTATACTTTGCTTTGTTATAATTTTCAATTACTTTTAGAATTAAATATAGCCTCTGAAGACGATCAAACGTTATGCATGGAACTAAAATATAATCGAGACGATAATAAGTTAGATGATATACTTGACAAATGGAGAGCTTCAAGTAAATATAGGTGTTTCTGGATTTCAACAAATAAAGATAAAAATATAGCATCAATTATTGAAGAATGGCCAGCATATGAGCAAATCTACGGGCCAAAGCTTCTCGACATTGACTTTGAAAATCTATTCCCAGACTCCGACAATATTTTTTTAAAATTTGAGCGGTTTTGTTCCGAGGTTCTCCAGATTATGGATACAAAAACTGTAGAACTTTCTTCGAAACTGTTGTTGAAAGAGTTGAAACAACAGCGAAACGTTTCTGCCTGTAAACTTTGAATTAACAAATTTTTTTTTTTAATTAAATGAAGTAACGATTTCTTTTTATATATCTAGATGCCCGATTTTGTATTATTTTGTTACTGGTACATGCGCTTATCAAACCTACCACAAAAAGCATGGATATATCTTCCAAAAAACTCAGAAAACATACCATCAAAGATTCCCAAAACTCTTTTATGGTATTATGTCATTCCAATCAAGAAGTTGACAGATTCAGACACAACCAAAATGAAATTAAAATAATGCAGAAAAAGAAAATGCAAATGTGCCAGCGTATTGTCAGCAGTAGATTGCACATTTAAATTGTTTCATGTGTTTAACTTAGAGTACCCGGAGGAGAGTAAAGCCCCTTGGCAATTTATTCAGCAATATTTTTATAAAATAAAAACTAAATTTGATGATGCTTTTCCTGCTGTAGATTTATTAATTTCAAAACTTGAAAAAGGAAATATGTAATTTAAACTAACGATTTAATTTAATTAAGGCTAGTTTAAATAATAACCATTTATTTTGAAATTCTAAACTAATTTTATTTTAGAAATTTATTTGTTTTACTTTTTATGTTTGTTACTGAATTACAAAAAAATTAAATAAACATTCCATAACAATTAATATATTTATTGTTTTTTTACTAAACCTGATTAACATTTTCATTTTCAAAAAGTTAAACTATTCTAAAATTAGTTTTATTCGGTTATATTATAACACGATTAGATTATTAAACACATATAACTATAAATATATATATATATCTAGACTCAAGAATTTAAAGGGCGTAAGTTGACTTATGCCCTAATCGGCTTTTGAGCATTTTCTATCTAATTTTCTGTTAATACATTTTCATTCCAATTTTTAGGTAATATGCAAAAGAATAAGATATCTTACTTTATTTGATATTACCTTGGAAATTGGAAAATTAAAACGTGTTAATATATCATACAATTAAACAGAAAATGCTCAAAAGTCGATTAGGGCATAAGACGACTTACGCCCTTTTAATTCTTGAGTCTAGATATATATATATATAGTTATGTTCCAATGAACTAGTAAATATGCTAACTAGTCATATTCTATAACATTCCATTCCCGCGCATATAACATATCAAGTAAAGTCGTTGAACAACAAAAATGTAGAATTAACAAGAATCAACAAGTCTAAACAAGATAACATATTGAAAATGCATCGTTGCAATAATTAGACACTTAAATAAGAATAATCATTTTATTAGAAATTATATTTTTTAAGTTTAGTTTTAAGATCTAACTCAATGTAATAAGACGGAAAAAATAAAATTGTGAAAATAAATAATTTTTTTTATGTTTTAATCCGCCTTCGAAATATAATTGGCGCAGCCGTACGGCAAAGTGAAAGTTCAAGTGTATTGTGTTAAGTGCATAAAAACAGCGAATAAAAACTGTTTATAAGAGTGAATCCGTGGAAATAATTCGAATAATTATTTCAACTTTTTTTTTTGTGACATTTAAAATTTGTGACAATTTTAAAAATAAGAAAAAAGTGACATCCTAGGCTGAAGGTGAAAACACCGCCGAGAGGAGTTGTGATTCCGCCAATAAACACACACCACTGCTACACTTTGGGACCGAAACCATCCACGACAGCAAAACAAGGTAAGAGTTTAATTTTATTTTATAATAAATTTTGTTTTTGCCAAAATCGTGCACTACTAGATAGACACGATAAATTAGAAATTTAATCACAACAAGTGCATACTACAAGATAGGTGTAGGAAAGTGATAGAATTTTGTGGGAAACGTCAACCGTCGCGCACTATAAGATAGACGCGAAAAGACGAATATTTCAATCTCCCAGTGCTAGGTCAAGGTAGACAAAATTTTTCGTAACAAGAAAAACTGCACGAGAGAAAAGAAAAATCTTGAATACTTTATAGCTAATCGAGGTATAAAGTTAATAGAAAAAGAAACTCGTGAAGAGATGAACGAGGAACAATCACAAAAGTTAAATGAGCAACTGGCAGCGATAACAAACCAGTTAGCTAACCTGATTCAGAAGAATACTGAACAGGATCAGGTACTGCAGTACCTCAGCCTAAAGGTTGAGGCACCACCAGCCCCTAATCCCAAGGAAGAAACGGGAGAGAATCGAACAGTTTTCGATATATTCCGAATTCCTGACCCTATCAAGTCGATTCCTTCTTTCGACGGTAATAAAAAACAGGTGACCTCGTGGTTGAAAACAGCCGAGGAAACACTGAATTTATTTGCTCAAATAGTCCCTCAGGCACAATTTCAAGTTTATGTACAAGCTGTGAGGAACAAAATAGAAGGTAAGGCAAAGGATATATTATGCCTTGCAGGGGACCCTGGTTCATTCCAGGAAATAAAAGAAATACTGCTCGAAGCCTTAGGCGATAAGCAGGAACTCGCGTATTATAAGTCCCAGCTATGGGCAAATAAGCAAAACGAAACTATGACAATTCACAGTTTCTATAATCGGACGAAGGAGATCGTCCAAAATATTAAAACGCTTGCGAAACAAAAAGAAGTGTATAATACCTCATGGCAAGCGATTTGCACTTTTATTGAAGAGGATGCACTTGCAGCATTCATTTCCGGCTTAAGAAAGCCATATTTCGGTTATGCCCAAGCGGCAAAACCCAAGAACATTGAGGAAGCATACGCTTTCCTCTGTAAGTTCAACTCAAACGAGATAATTTCAAATAATTCTCACAAGAATAATCAAGGTCCGTCCATTCAAAATAAAACTAACCAAAATTTCCAAAAGCCTAAAGAATGGAACTCTAATAACCATAATTTTCAAAAACAAAAAGACTGGAACTCAAACAACCAAAATTTCAAAAAACCAGGTTCAGTTAGAGAACAGGCTATTCCCATGGATGTAGATGTTTCTATGAGATCTAGAAACACATTCAACAAGAAAATGGTGTACAATCACGAAGTTAGTTCAAACAATGAGGAACATGAAATTGAAAATTTAAATTTAGAGGAACCATCAACGGAACTCGAAGTAAATTTTCAAGCGGATCCAGAATCGGATACGGAAGATTAAACTTCCTACCGTATCTCAAATGCCACAATAAACAAACTAACCAAAAAATTACTCTATTGTTAGATACGGGCGCTAACAAAAACATTATTAAGCCCAATATTATACCCAATCAGCTCCTAGAATTACAAAACACTTCGGTGAGAAACATTCTTGGAATTCATAAATTAAATAAAAAAGGAAAAATTAATTTAATAAGTAAAAGTTTACCCCCTCAAACGTACTATGAATTAGATTTTCATAGATTTTTTGACGGTATTCTAGGATCAGAATCAATGGCTAAAATGAATGCCAACATTGATTATGGATCAAACACCATTTCCCTAAACGATCAAAATTTAAATTTTACCGTTATTATCCAGCAGAAAATTTTTATCACCATACAGTCACGTTCGAAACCTCAGAGAACGGCGAATGGGTTGTACCAGAGTATGGTAGAGTAAATAATAAAATTACCATCCAACCTGGTCTTTACAAGGCCACTAACCTCAAAACAACAGTTAGAGTTTTAAGAAGTGAGCCCATACCACCAAAAGCATTACCGAAACTCAAGTTGAAAATTAACAACTTCGAGACGATAAAACCTATACCTATTTTTGGTAATGATCCAATCAAAGAGGAAGATATTAGGAAGATAATTAGGATAGAACATCTCAGTGATAATGAAAGAAAAGCTCTCCTCAACACTATTTACAATAACCAAGCAGTACTGTTGAAACCAAATGAAAAACTATCAGCAACAACAGGAATTAAACACACAATTTTTACATGCGATGAAGCACCCGTATATACAAAAACGTACAGATACCCACACCATTTTAAAGCGGATGTGGAAGAACAAATTCAAGAAATGCTGAATAACGGCATTATCCGTCATTCCAAAAGCCCTTACTCGGCACCAATTTGGGTGGTCCCCAAGAAAATGGATGCCTCCGGGAAAAGAAAAATAAGAGTTGTCATAGATTATAGAAAATTAAATGAAAAAACGATCGATGACAAATTCCCAATTCCTCAAATTGAGGAAATATTAGATAGTTTAGGAAAATCCACTTATTTTTCAACTATAGATCTAAAGTCTGGCTTCCACCAGATTCTAATGGACGAAAAGTCGCAAGCCAAAACAGCCTTTTCGTCAGACAAAGGACACTTTGAGTTCTGTAGGATGCCATTTGGTTTAAAGAATGGTCCGGCGACATTCCAGCGCGCCATGAACAATGTCCTACAGGGACTAGTAGGCAAAATATGTCATGTATACCTTGACGACATCGTCGTTGTAGGGGAAAATTTGAAGACTCATTTAAATAATCTAAACATTATTCTAAAAAGACTCTCAGAATTCAACCTTAAGATTCAACTCGACAAGTGCGAATTTCTGAAACGAGAGACTGAATTTTTAGGACACATAATAACCCAGGATGGTGTAAAACCAAACAGGGAGAAAGTACAGAAAATATTAGACTGGCCACTACCCAGAAACCAAAAAGAAATTAAACAATTTTTGGGACTTTCTGGTTATTACAGAAGATTTATAAAGGACTATTCCAAAATTGCAAGAAACATGACAAAGTATTTGAAGAAAGACATACCATTAAACATGGCAGACCCCGATTATGTTAAATCATTCGAAACGCTTAAAAACACCATAGCAACCGATCAAATACTGACGTATCCCGATTTCACACAACCCTTCATCCTAACAACGGATGCTTCGGATTATGCAGTGGGCGCAGTCCTCTCACAGATTCAAAACAAAGTTGAAAAACCTATAGCGTTCGCTTCACGAACATTAAATTCTACGGAAATGAGATACGCAACCAACGAAAAAGAGGCTTTAGCGATAATATGGGCCGTAAAGAAATATCAGCCATACCTGTACGGAGGCAAATTTACATTGGTAACAGACCATAAACCTTTAACTTTTATTAAGTCATCAGAAAAAAACTCTAAAATTCTAAGATGGAGGCTCGAGTTAGAGAACTATGACTACGAAGTAAAATACAAAGAAGGGAAAGCAAACGTTGTGGCGGATGCTCTAAGCAGAATGCCAACTACAGATGAAATGAGAGAACTAAATTCAAATGAGGTTGAGAATAACACTTCACGTGAATCTCAGAGAACTCAAGGAAATACTTCGGATGAATTAGAAACAATTCATTCGGCAAGCACCTCAGATGACTATTTCATCCACTTCGCGGATAGACCTATCAATTATTACAGAAACCAACTTATTTTCAGGCTTTCAGAGAATATCGATACAATCATTTCAGAAAATATTTTTCCAAATTTTAAAAGAATCATTATCGCACGTAAATCCTTTGAACAAGAGGATATAACCAACTTCATGAAAACGTATCACAATGGTAAACAATCTGCAATTCTATCCCCAGAAAGTTTATACCATAAAATCCAAGTGTCTTTTAGACAAAACTTTTCACAGAAAAGCCATTTTGTTTTTGTTACAAAAATGGTTGAAGACGTTAAAAATGAGAATCGGCAAGATGCCATAATAGTTAAAGAACATGAAAGAGCACACAGGGGCATCAAAGAAGTCGAGAACCAATTAAGACGATCATATTTCTTCCCAAAAATGGGCAACAAAATCAAAAATCACATCAATGCATGTACCATCTGCAATATTCATAAATATGATCGCAAACCATATAATATAAAAATCTCACCACGACCGGTTACTGAAAAACCATTAGAGCGGATTCATATTGACATTTTCAGTATTAATAAAATTAGTTTCCTATCAATAATTGATTCCTTTTCTAAGCATCTACAAATGGTTCCAATTAATACCAAAAACGTAACAGATGTAACTAATGCTCTGAATAAATATTTCACGCTTTTTGGAATACCAAATTGCATTATTTCCGATCACGAAACAACCTTTCAATCAGGGCAATTCAAACAATACCTAAATAACCTAAATATCAAAATTGAATATGCATCTTCCTCGGAGTCTAATGGACAAATAGAAAAGACACATGCAACAGTGATCGAAATATTTAATACAAACAAACATAAATTAACGAACACAGATACTTCAGCTGCCATAGAATTGTCAGTTGCCCTATACAATAATTCCGTTCATTCCGCAACTAAGTTTACTCCAAATGAAGTAATATTTAACCAAAATAACTTCATAAACCCGATCGAAATTCAAGCACAAGCTAACAATATTTTCCAAATGGTCAACAATAATTTAAATAAAACAGTTAGAAAAATGGAAAAACAAAACGAAATAAAGGAAGAACCACCTAAATTAGTAGAAAATCAGATAGTATTTATAAAATAAGGACGAATATAAGGACGAAAGCTCAACCAAGAGCAATCGAAACTCAAATCCAAAAAGTAACGTCCAAAACATTTCAAACAAATAGAAATATAAAGAGAAATAAAAACAAAATAAAAAGAATAAAATAAAATAATTAAAAATTAATTTTTACCATTTCAGGAAATTCCTATTTTTAATCTATTCATTGGAAATTATAAATTTATTATTGGTATATAAAAATTTAATTGAAAAAAAAATGTGTAAGAAAATGTATTTAATATCAATGTTAGTAATATTAATTTTGGTTTTTCAATATAACAATGCTCAAAAATTAGAAATTAGAAACTTAAATGAAGACCCTTTATTATTAATAAAAACAAACGAATGTAAAATACAAGTGGGAAATGTAAAAATTATACACCCGATCAATCTAACTAGTTTACAGTTAACAGTAGAATCAATCAATAAATTCATTTCTAACAAATTAGATATTAAGGATGATAAATTAGAATTATATAACATTATAAAAGAAAAATGTAAAAAATTAGATAATAACTTGCAACAAATAAAACCATTAAAACGAAATAGACAAAAACGTTGGGACGCCTTAGGCACAGCATGGAAATGGCTTGCTGGAAGTCCAGATGCGACAGACTTGAGAATTCTGACAACAACAGCAAACGACTTAATAGAGAACAATAATGAACAATTCCGAATAAATAAGCAAATAAACGAGAGGATACATATGGTAACAGATACCGTAAACAGAGCAATGACAAATACCAATATGGTTAACAAAATAATCATCACCGAGATGGAAATGATTACGACGATCATCAATATCGACACAATCAACGCTATACTAGAAGATATCCAAGATGCTATCATCAGGACGAAGGTTGGATTGCCAAGCAATAAAATTCTGTCATTAAAAGAACTAATGATAGTAAAAAACCTAATGGTCACACAAGGCGTCAAGATTACACTACCAGAAGAAGCATTGCAATATGTAGTACCAAAAATAGCAGCAAACGAAGAAACACTACTGTTCATATTAGAGGTGCCAAAATTGGAAAATGAAACATCGGTAGCAGTACTGGTCGTACCATTAACAATCAACGACACAGTAATTAAGGAATACCCTCAACACCTGATAAAAACAAATCGGGAATTATTTACAACAACAAATTATAAGAACTTCGTCCAGAAACACGCAGAAATCAAGGGATTCGAAGACGACTGCATCAAACCTCTGGTGATGGGGACAAAAAGTTTATGCAACGTGACGGCAAAAACAGAAACGACTATACATTTCATCACGGAAGATAAAATCCTAATAGACAATGCAAAAGATGAGATATTGTCATCGGATTGTGGACCAAACAATCGCACGTTGACAGGCAATTTCCTAATAACATTTTGGAATTGCACGATAATATTGAAAGATAAGAAATTCCAATCGTTCCAAATAAGAAGCGAAACACAGGAAATACAAGGAGCGCTACATAACCTTCAAGCTACTCGACAACTGGTTAAAACTGTCAATATCGATCTAATTGAACAACAAAACCTGCAAAATAGAAAACAAATAGCGAAAATATACACGAAACAAACAGACCATCAATATTGGATATGGTCCTTATCAGGAGGAATATCCGTATCATCAATCGGTATAATAATATTAGTCATCTACATCTGTATCAACACGCGTCAACAAGTCACAAAAGTGGAAATAAGGGATGTAAACAAGCTAAATTCAACGCCAACGAACGAAAATAGCCACTCGCATTATTCGGATTTACTGGCAAAACTGGGCATTAAAGCTAAGGACGAGGACGCCCTTTCTCTACCCCCGGGAGGAGTTATGTTCCAATGAACTAGTAAATATGCTAACTAGTCATATTCTATAACATTCCATTCCCGCGCATATAACATATCAAGTAAAGTCGTTGAACAACAAAAATGTAGAATTAACAAGAATCAACAAGTCTAAACAAGATAACATATTGAAAATGCATCGTTGCAATAATTAGACACTTAAATAAGAATAATCATTTTATTAGAAATTATATTTTTTAAGTTTAGTTTTAAGATCTAACTCAATGTAATAAGACGGAAAAAATAAAATTGTGAAAATAAATAATTTTTTTTATGTTTTAATCCGCCTTCGAAATATAATTATATATATATATATATATATATATATATATATATATATATATATATATATATATATATATATATATGTATATATAATATTTTGGAATAGTTTGGCTAGAACTCTTCAGATTTATATAATTCTAGACACACGGCACTAATAATAAAAATGGGGCCACACGGCACTCAAATTATTATAACAAAAAATTCATTTAAAACAGAAAACAAACGAATCAAACAATCTGTGCTCGTCAATGAGGAGAAAACAAAACCGTAAAACATATAATACAGCGTTGGTCAAACTCATACACGCACTGGACAGAAAAGCAAATGAAATCAATGTTACACAAACAAAGGGTTGCGTAACAAGTATACAAGTAAGTCGTCATTCTAGGGTTCATTTATGTTCTGTTTAGTACGCTTACGTTCAGTAAAGCTATCAACAGTGTTCTAACGCTCGACACGACATCTATTTACGTAATTCTTTTCTATGCGTTACATATTTAGCAGTTTGTTGACATACTTTGCACCAGATTTTTGATTGGGAGAGTGTAATTTCTATTGTTTCTGGAAGGTGATTTGGCGTCTATTGGAGGGGGGATGAAAGTTGAGCTCCCTAACCTTCCAGTAGAGTGCAAATTACGTGAGCTGTTCTTGTCATGTTTTAGGCAGCTGCTTGAAGGGTAAAATTGTGTAAGGAGTAACGTGGTCACCATTCGTAAGTATACGTGCCGCCAACCACTGGAAACTGTGGCCATTTGGCACAGGCTAATAAAGTAAGGTTCTAAAGGAGAAATCCCTGACAAAAATCTAAGGTGGAAAAGCATATGCCGATGGATGATTAGCTGATAGGCTAATCAGTTCAAAGTATGCGGACTCTGGTACCAGGCACCCTCCAGTTTTATTTAACCTTTCTGTTGTAATTTAACAAAAAAAAAAAAAAACAAAAGAACTTGGTTTAGAAGTCAGTTGAGTGAAAGTTTTCAATTAACTCGAAACAAGCGTTTATATCTTAGTTATAAATAGTTCATAATTTTATTTTTCTTTAGGTGGATAGCGGTTTTGAATTAGTCTCGCGGTTTGGTTTAATAAGTTAAGTGAACAATTGAATGTTTCTTTTTTATTTAATTAAAATTGTGGTGTTGATTTGCAAATAATGCAATCGGATAGTCCATAAGATCGGTGTTATCCCCAATAAAATTCAAGACTTATCTTCTTTGAGTTTCGCGCAGCTTGATGGCTTGATAAATAATTTCTATGATGAAAGGGTGATACGTACACACAGAAAAAAAATCAATTATTTTTAATAGGATCGTCACATAAATTAATTATTTGAGATTTCACGTAAAACATCAACAAATAAAATGATTTCTTATTAATTTTTTATGTGGTATCATCTAAAATCATTATGAAAAATCACATAAAATGAGTAACAGTAAATTATATTTTTTTATGTGAGTTAATATTAGTTTTACGGGATTTCACGTACATTTTGTAAGTCCTGCTATAACAAACGAAAACCACATTTTTATTACAATTTTAGAAGCCATAAGATGTTCAGTCCAGTTTTTTTTTTTTTTGAAGTTTTTAATTTGTGAAATTAGTATACGGTATATAGATGATAAGTCCATACTCCTATCATTTTTTTAACAAACCAGATTTATTATCTAATTAAGAATATATATTCGTGTGAATTCTATCCATTTTTAAGTATGGGCGATAGTGTGGGTGGTTGCGAAGAAGTGGTAATGGACAATAATAGTATGGTTGATGAAAACGATGAAGTGGCCTTAGACAATAATAGTGTGATTGATAGCAATAAAGCAATATTGGGCGAACGTGATAAAAGTGAAATTGTGTCGTGTGTAGTGATACCGCCATTAAAATTTGACTATGCGGAATTAACTGAAACACAGAATGTATTAAAATCATGGGGGTTAAGTGAAGCAACATGCGAACTTTTGAGAGCATACGGTTATAATACAGTAACCCATTTAGAAGCATTGGAGCCAGGCGATATCGATGAAATATTTTTGAAACTAGATTTCAGTTTTTTTGGGGAGCGCTCTATACTCAAAAAAAGATTATTCGAGTGGAAACAAGGAAGGGTAGGTTTAACTTTAAATTATAAGGATACATGTTTCTCTATATTAACAAATTCATATCCTATGTCTACAGGGAATAAACACTAAATATGAAGCTACCATTTCAATGTCAAATGCAACAACATCAAAAGTTTTGGAGTGACTTGGAAAAATTTCTAACGATATTTGCTCAAGTAAAGCCAGCACATCTGTACCCTCTTGTAGCATTTCAAATACCGACAATTTGTCTTTAACACTATACCCCAATAGTGACTCTGTAACATCGATTTTAGAGAAAACCGTAAACGGTCAACGCGTATTATATTATTACGGTGAGAAAGACATGTTAAATTCAGTACAACAAAAAAATTTGACGCAATTTTTAGTAGATTTTTACAAAAATAAAAATCGCAAAATGAGCTATTTAGAAATGCAACAGTCGGCAAATGCCATAGAGAAACGATTTCCTAAGGAAAAATCAGTAAGTTTATTGGATACATTCAGTTAGCATATGCATACTCGTATGTATTATTTTAACTTATATTCATTTGCAGGCAACTTATTTCATGCCGCGGAAGCCGGGTAAGAAAAATCCGACTGGTAAATTACCATCTAAATGGAGCAATGTTTCGTTAGGGAATGAATCAACAACTGCTACGGCACTAACTATTGAGCAACCTCAAAGTGTATTGAATACTGGTATGTTTTGTATTTTTTTACTTGTGTGTGTGCATTTGTGCACGCTTGTATGGGTTTGTATATTTGTCCGTCTGTCTGGATGTATATCTGGTTGCCTGTCTATCTTTCTGGATACGTGACTCCGGGTCTGGATCTGCATGTGCAGTGTTAAAATAATGTGTGACTAATATAAAGTGCGTATCCAGTATTTTGAGTGCCTACATTTGAGATTATTTGAAATGTATTGATAAAAGGCTTTTATGGGAATTTTCGATGCCATAATATTTATGGCAAATGTCAAATTCCGCTTGTAATTTTTATGCAAAACTAAAACTCTTTCACTTTTTTCGAGACCACCGGATCAAATACAACCTTCTTTGGAAATAAGCTGATTTGGTAACACAACAAATTATATAATTTCTAATTAAATTTATTATATTATAATTTCATTATATTAAATTACATTATATTAAAATTAAATTATAAACATTTTTTGAAGACTAACAATACATAATTATATATTATTTTGAACAATTATATTTTTTACTTAATTAATTTTCAAGTTTTTGTTTTAAATAAATCAATTTATATGGTGATATTTGTTTTGATCTTCAATTTATCTCAATTTGAACTTGGTTTTATTTTTTTTCGAATAACCTTTGTGAAAAGTAAAAAGTGAACTTATTTTTTTTAAGTGTTGTGCGCGATTCTCAAAATTATTGTACTTCGCTGCGACATTTTATGGTGCCGAAACCCGGGACATAACAATTAAATTTTCAATACCACGCTGTAGTTTTAAATGTAATTACCATTGCTTCACTCAATTTCCATATAGTGAAGTTTCAGTTACATTTACTATTTGCTACACGTTGTAAATTTCTACTGCATAATTTAACTGTGTTACATTATTACGTAATTTTTTTGCATTTCTGTGAATTTATACGTTGATTTACAAGCTTTAATTAAGAAACGTGGTAGTATTAAAGCCACATTAACAAACATTAAAAAATTTACTGACCAGTTCAATCTCGATCAGGATCAAGCTGTGAATGTGGAACAAATCGAAACCAGAATTGAAAAGCTGAATGAAGCATGGATCGAATTCCATGATATTGACAACCAAATTTTGCTTCCCAATGGAGTATCTGAAGCTGACGAATTCGAAGATCGATTTTATGAAATAAAAGGATGTCTAAAGTGTATTCTCAAATCACGGGCTCCTAGTGTTGCTACCGTTGCAAATGCTACAAATGATCGATCGATGTTTGACAATCCTTGCGAGCGTTCAACTTATCAATCACGTGATCTTCGCCTACCACGTGTTATAATTGAACAATTTGGTGGAGACTATGCCAAATGGCAGTCCTTTCAGGATCAATTTGAGTCATCCATTCACTCAAAAGATAACCTTTCGAACATTCACAAATTTCAGTATTTGAAGGCTTACTGAAAAATGAAGCAGCATCATTGATTAGGTATATGGCAATGACAGAGGCCAATTACCAGTTAGCCTGGGAAAAACTGAAGAAAAGATACGACAAGAAAAAATACTCAGTCAGGGAAATTATCGAAACTTTTATGAATCAACCATCCGTAAATGCTGAAGGACACAAACAGCTGCGAATCTTATGCGATACTTCAGATGAAGTACTTAGAGGTCTTCAAGCTCTGGGTACAGAATGGCAAACTCGTGACCCGTGGTTAATACACATTGTGATGAAAAAGCTCGACATCGAGACTCAACAATCTTGGGCAAAACATTCGGTAGATATTGATGTTCCCACAATTAATGGTCTTTTAGAATTTCTGACAGCACGCTGTGATGCATTGGAAACTTGCACAACGACAAAACGTACAAACTACAATCGTCCGCATACTAAAGTACATACAGTTACAGCTGGTTTCAATAATTGTGCTATGTGTAAGGCCACTAACCAATTAATATTTAAGTGTTTCAGATTTAAAAAACTCAATGTAGTGGAGAGAAAACGTTTTGCAGAAACTAACAACTTGTGCCAAAATTGTCTTATTTCAGGTCACGAAACTAGTAGCTGCCAAAATCAGAACCGATGTTTCAACTGTGGAAACAAACACCACACGTTACTTCACCAAGACAACATAACCAGTAATGCTTCGCAATCTAATAATTTAATCAATCAACCCAAATTATCTTCAAATTATATCGCTACTATTGATTCTCCAATCAACAAGAATGATCACTCGTCTGCAATTAACGTTATGCCTTCAATCAACAAACTTACATCTGTCAACTCATCAACAACATTTCAACCAACTCCAACAAATAGTAAAGTTGGGACTAAAATTGATATGACCAAATCAGCAGAAACTTTAACGTATTGTTGTTGAACTGACGATTCCAACTCGCAAAATATTCTATCAACACATGCTGGATGTCCAGTAAACACTTTGTTGTCTACGGCCGTTTTCAACGTCATCGATCAATTTGGCATCACTCACACGGCTAGGGGATTACTCGACTCAGGGTCACAAGCTACCCTTATCAGCGAAGCTTGCGTAAAACGCATTGGGCTTCACAGGAGTAAATGAAACGTTACGGTTAATGGGTTAGCATCACAAAAGGCTGGGCTGACAAAAGGCGAAGTAAAATTGCATATAGTATCTAAAGTGGAACCTGAAAGCAACATTATTCTTAAGGCATTAATACTAACCAATTTAACCTCAAATCTACCTACCAATGAATGTGATGGTACTCGTTGGCCGATAGTGAAACACTTAAACCTTGCTGACCCAACCTTTAATATTCCTGGTGTGATTGATATAATCCTGGGCAGTGATGTTTTTTATCAAATTATTCGATCAGAAAAATTACAAATCACAGATCATCTTTTCGCGCAATCTACTATATTTGGCTGGGTAATGGGCGGTAAAATAGCTAACTCTACGGCAGAAGAAGAACCTAGAATTTTCCACACAACTATTTCAAATAATGAGGCTGAACGGGATTTAATCAGTCGGTTTTGGGAAATTGAACAAGTTTCTGGTTCTACAACAAACAATCAGTCTGAAGATGAATGTGAAGTTCACTACAAGCAAAACACAACAAAAGCAGAGGATGGACGGTATATTGTCAAACTTCCGTTTAAGTTACCGCGAGAAAACCTGGGATCCACTTATCATCAAGCACTAAGACGATTTTCATTGTTGAAGAAAAAATTCAATAATAATGATAAAATAAAACAGGAATATCTGGAATTTGTGAAGGAATACAGAGCACTTGGCCATATGGAGAAAGTTGAGACAAGTGAGAGCAGTTCAAACCAATTTTAACCGAGCTATCACTTACCCCATTACTGTGTAATCAAAGACACTAACACCACGACTAAGCTAAGAGTCGTTTTCGATGGATCCTGTAAAAGCACAACTGGGTACTCATTGAACGATATTCTGCTAGTAGGACCAACAATACAAGATGACCTTACAACGATACTTCTACGTTTCCGGATGCACAAAATTGCGATTTCAGCCGATATAGAAAAAATGTATCGCCAGATTCGTATTCATCGGGATGATCAAGACGTTCAACATATTATTTGGCGGAATTCACTAGACGAAGACCTTCAACAGTTTCGTCTCACGACGGTTACTTATGGCACATCAAGTGCTCCGTTTTTGGCTTGCCGTACATTAAGTCAACTAGCTGATGATTACATCGATGTATACCCAGATGCCGCAAGCAGATTGAAATCTAGTTTCTATGTTGATGATATGTTAACCGGTTGCCACGACTCAAATGAAGCTATTCAAATATACCAAGATATGTCATCACTATTGCAAAAGGGTGGTTTCAAGTTGCGAAAATGGATGACTAATGATCCAGTGTTAGCATTACACATACCAGAGTCCGAAAGAGAAACAAAATTTTTAGAATTCGACGGCGTATCGTTAATAAAAACGCTTGGTCTGTTTTGGAATCCCCAAAATGATTGCTTTCATTTTCGAGTTTCACTAGATGACAAACCCAGATCAACCAAAAGAGCTTTGTTATCAGAAGCTTGCCGAATATTCGATCCACTTGGCTGGTTAGCTCCAAGTGTAATACTAATAAAAAGTCTATTCCAACAGCTTTGGTTGCGTAAACTTAACTGGGATGATGAACTTCCTGAAGATGTTATGCAAAATTGGTTTAAAATCAGATCTTCATTGCACCACCTTCAAAGCATCCAGATTCCACGATTTGTATTTACATGTTGCCCAAAAATTACCAATATAAAATTGCATGGGTTTTCTGATGCATCGGAGCTTTCATATGGTACTGCAGTGTATCTACGTGTGGAAGATTCTACTGGGAACATATTGGTCAACCTACTTGCTGCAAAGACGAAGGTATCTCCAATCAAGCAAATTTCTTTACCACGCCTTGAATTATGCGCCGCGGTACTTTTGTGCCGTTTAATTAAATACATACAGCAATCTGCAAACTTAGAAATTAATTCAACTCATGCATGGACCGACTCACAAATTGTTCTGGCTTGGTTGTCGGATTTACCAAAACGGTGGAAATGTTTTATTGGCAATAGAACTTCATATATCTTAGAAACCATTCCTAGAGATCAATGGATGTACGTTCCGTCAAAACAAAACCCTGCGGATTCAACATCCAGAGGACTTACTCCGCAATTGCTACTCACAAATAAACTATGGTGGCACGGACCTGAATGGTTGAAACAAGATTGGCCCAAAGGTACGCCACGCACTTCTGTGACTAACAACACTACAAATGATCAACTCGAAATTCGCAGTAAATATCTGAAAACATATTACATTAGAATAGATTACAGTCATCCATGTCAAATGCTGTTTAGCAAATATTCGTCATTATCAAAAATTTATCGAGTTTTAAGTTACATGATTAGATTCATGAATAAGGCTCGGCGATTGCACAAAGAAACACTGCATCTCAAAAACTGTGTTTTACCACCTACAGTCGACGAAATAATACAATCTGAAATTATTTGCATTAAATGGGCTCAGGCAGAATCATTTTCAGATGATTTTCAGTACATTGTGCTTGTGCAGCATGGTGAAGCCAATAGTGGAAGCATAATTTTGTCGCTGACACCGTTTATTGACGACCAGGGCATAATTCGTGTTGGAGGGAGAATAGGAAATTCAAGCTGCAAGTTTGATACTAAACATCCCATCATATTATCACAGAATCACGCATTTTCGAAGCTTATAATCGACAAGTACCATCGTGATAATTTTCATCCAGGACCAACGCTACTAACAAATATTATCCGTCAGAAATTTTGGATAATTGGTTGCCGTAATGCAACAAGATTCTACGTTGAACGATGTATCTTTTGTTTTATGAAAAAACGGGTGACAAATCAACAGCTCATGGCAGATCTACCGAAGGAACGAGTCACTGCAGGGCGACCATTTCTCAATACAGGAGTCGACTATGCAGGCCCCTTGTACATCAAGGACCGAAAGGGAAGAGGCAGACATCACACTACAAAGGCATACATTGCCCTGTTTATTTGCTTATCAATAAAAGCAGTCTATATTGAGCTTGTGTCCGATATGACGACAGAAGCGTTTATCGCAGCTTTAAAGCGTTTCATCTCACGTCGTGGCATTCCTAGTCAAATTTTTTGTGACAATGGAAGTAATTTTGTTGGAGGCCGAGACGAACTACATGTCCTTTATGAGCAATTCAAATCTGAAAACCAAATTAAACTAATATATGATTTCTTATCTCCACAGAAAATCAGATTCCGACTTAACCCTGCAAGCGCCCCACACTTCGGAGGATTGTGGGAGTCCAATATAAAATCCATTAAGTCTCATCTATATAGAGTATCCGGAAATACAACATTCACCTATGAGGAAGCGAATACTTTACTCAAATCGAAGCTGTGCTGAATTCGAGACCGCTTTGTGCAGTATCAGATGATGTCACGTCGTACGATGTGCTAACTCCGGCACATTTTTTGATTGGAGAACCACTAACGAGCATTCCAGAACCAGATTTAACACACATCACTACAAGCCGATTGTCTAAATGGCAAAACATTCAAAACCGTGTTCAATCCTTTTGGGCATCATGGTCAAGAGACTACTTAAGTTCACTTAACCAGCGATTCAAATGGTGCACTAAAACAACAAATCTAGATGTTAACCAAATTGTACTTATTCGAGAGGATAAAATTCCACAATCACAATGGATTATAGGTCGAATTCTCCAGGTGCACGCCAGTAAAGACGGTTTTGTTCGAGTGGCAACAGTTAAAACTTCTAGAGGCGAATTAAAAAGGCCAATTGTAAAACTAATTCCACTTCCAATAGACGACAATGACGATCGCAAAACTTCAGCTGTCACACCACAAAATCCACTTAGTTAAGTAATTGAATTAAAATGCATAACTTTATATAACTAAACTTTTATTATTTCATTATATAACTTACAATTTATTACAATTTTAATTTTTTTTTTATTGTCAAATTATAAGCTACACTAAAATTTGTTAATATTAATAAGCCACTAAATACTCGAATTAATATGTTCTATCAGCAATATTTCCAAGGTAATTTGCCCATTCATAATTTAATTTATTTGTTTTTCGGGGGCAGTAATGTTTACGCCTAAAATTTAAATGAATATATTTTTAAAAATAAATAAATTAAATTAGTTAATTCATAAAAATCAAACAAAATAAGCTAAAAACATGACAACCAAAATGTTTGCTTAGCAGGGTGGTTCCGTTTGAACAGCAGGGTGGTTCCGTTCTTCTTTTCTAAAAGGCTTTTATGGGAATTTTCGATGCCATAATATTTATGGCAAATGTCAAATTCCGCTTGTAATTTTTATGCAAAACTAGAACTCTTTCACTTTTTTCGGAACCACAGGATCAAATACAACCTTCTTTGGAAATAAGCTGATTTGGTAACACAACAAATTATATAATTTCTAATTAAATTTATTATATATTAAAATTAAATTATAAACATTTTTTGAAGACTAACAATACATAATTATATATTATTTTGAACAATTATATTTTTTACTTAATTAATTTTCAAGTTTTTGTTTTAAATAAATCAATTTATATGGTGATATTTGTTTTGATCTTCAATTTATCTCAATTTGAACTTGGTTTTATTTTTTTTCGAATAACTTTTTGTGAAAAGTAAAAAGTGAACTTATTTTTTTTAAGTGTTGTGCGCGATTCTCAAAATTATTGTACTTCGCTGCGACAGACATTGACTTCGAATTTTTATATCCCGACAAATGCAATAACTTGTTATCTACATTTCAAAATTTTATTAGCCAAATAATGCCCGTGTTTCAGACGGACATTAAAGATAAAGCTTGTCGAAATTTATTAAAACTTGTTTCACAACATTGATACGAGTAAGTAAATATTTTTATTCATAAGATGAAACCTTATTGAATAGTAGATAAGAATATGTATAAACTACAACTTAAATGTTTATTTTTTTCAGATTCAAAAGATTGCATCGTAACTCTTTTATTGCACGCAATTATTCACCCTAAAAGGTTAAACAAGAGCCATAAGCCAACAATTTTAGAAGCACAAGAAGATTTTGTTTTACATGTGACTTCTTTTAACACGATGCAGCAAAAATTGGAAAAAATGCAAGAGGAAAATAAACTTAAAAAAGCAAAAATTAAACCAAAAATAGTAGTGGTAGGTCAGGAATTATCCAAAATAAGCCATTTTTATATTTATTTAGATGGATTTAAATATAAATTAGGGTCTTTTAAGAAGTGTCTGGATTTAGTAATAAAAATAAGTTATGTATTTCAATTAGAATATTCGCACATGAGCAAACAAGTTTGGGCATTTCTTGAAACTTACTTTTTTGGCTTGGAGTCGGAAAGTTTTTCCGAAGTTATTAATTTAATTAATAGATTGAAAACTCAAAATTAAACCTTCAAAATGTCCAATAATAATTTAGTGTGCTTCATGTGTGAATCAATTTTTAAAACCTTAACTAACTTTATTTATCGTATAAAATCTTTTCATGGAATTCCTTCCATTTATGTAAGCAAGATAACTGCCGGCAAAAATTTCAAAACATTTATTCATTCCGCAGACATTTAAAAATGCATTTGCAAAACATAAATGAAAATAAAAACTTAGAATTAACTTCCGGTCATGAAGAAATTAATCCAGAATTGGTCAAAATAAATTTACCTGTTTTAGATACTGATCAGTTAAGTAAAGAACATTTAAATAACGACTATTTGTCGGAAATAAAAAATTCTGTATTAAATTTTTCATTAAAATTGCATAATCGAATAGAATTTACTCGGAAAGATGTAATAGAAATATAAGATTCTGTTACTGAATTAATTATTAAACCTATATGAAAAGTTATATAGCTGAATTTTTTAATGAAATTCGAACAGAATGTAAGTTTATAAAAACATTACAGAAGGAGCTATTGTATAAAACACCCACAACATTCTTAATAAGCAATAATTTAATGGAAGTTGTAATGAAAGGTGTCCCAATCATATGTCCAAATAAGGTGGAAGGTTGTTTGATGAACATGCAATTCCAAATAAAAAAGTACTTTGAAACAGGAGACGTACTTACTCAAACTCTAGCCAATATGAATAAATTGAAGGGTTCTACTTATCTTGAAAATGTTGTGAATGGACATTTTTGGAAAAATATAACTTTTCAGAGTGACAGTATTGTTCTTTCATTCTTCTTATATTTAGATGATTTTGGAATTGATGATCCACTTGGATCTAAAGCCGGTCGTCACTCAATTTGCGGCATTTACTACTCTTTCCCGACAATTCCACAACACCAAGCATCTTCACTCAACAATATTTTTGTAGCCGGTTTTTTAAAATCAAAAGATTATAGTGAATATGGAAACCAAGCGTCACTTAAACCACTTTTAAATAGCATAAAACAATTAGAAACAGTAGGAATAATGTTGAATATTGGAAAAAAATGATATCATATTAAATTAAAATTAATTCAAGTTTTAGGTGACAATTTGGCACTAAACACCGTGCTAGGATATAATAAATCATTCTCATCAGAATATTTCTGCAGAATCTGCAAAAGAAGTAAATCTCAAACAGAATGTGACATTTATGAAATACCTATACTGCTCTTCGGAACAAATCAAATTATGAGGAGGATTTGAATTTAAATAATCCAAAAAAAAACCGGGATTAAAGAAAATTCCATATTTAATGAGCTGGATGAGTTTCATGTTACTTCTAATATTGCTAGTGGTATTATGCACGATTGGTATTTGGGAGTTTGTCGATATGGATTATCTAAAACTTTAAGTTATTTTATTTTTGAAAAGAAATATTTCTCATTAGAGGCACTAAATTATCGAAAGCAGATGTTTAATTATGGGGATACCGAAATAGGTAACATTAGCATGCCCATTGAAAAAAAACATATTGATAATGCTTCATTTAAAATGAGTGCTTCTCAAATGAAAAGTTTTTGCCATTTAATTCTTCCTATGATAGGAGATTTAATAATACCGAATGATGATGTCTACAAATATTTAATTCAATTAATTAAAGTTCTGGATTTAATTCTACTGCCAAAATATAATGCTGCTTCCATAGAACAATTGAAGCAAGCCATAGAATGTCATCATAAGCTTTATAAACAACTTTTTAAAGAAACACTTAAACCCATATTTCGTCTTAGTACACATTATGCAACCATAATAGAACAACTTGGACCCCTTAGACATCTCTGGTGCTTTCGATTTGAATCAGAAAATCAAATACACAAAAAATATGCTGCAGTTATTAATTCAAGAGTTCATGTTCCGCTTACTTTAGGAATTAAAGCAGCGTTACAATTTTCACATAATCTAATTACATCATCATTTTTTCAAAAGGATTATAGTTTTAGAAAAACCGTCCATTAGGGATGACATTAAATTAAAAGATTATTTTTCGAAGCTTAATATCATTAGTGAAGTAAATGAACTGCCCTGCGACCAGACTGATATCATTAAATTTAGAGGGACGGTTTATAAAATTGGACATGTTCTTACTATAACTTCCGCAAATAATTTTCCTCATGTATTTGAGATAAAAGATATTTTTAAAAATCAAGATCAATGCTATTTAATATGCAAAAAGTGGAATGTCAGTCGATTTTCTGAACATTTCCAATCATATATTATTTTTAATTCTTGTGTAGATCAATCGTATTATTTATACAATATATTGGTATTTGATGGTCCACCGATTCATTTTTATTATTTAAATAATAGTACCAAAATAATTCGATTGAAACGAATTTTTTTAATAATTAATCAAATAAATTAGAAATAAGTGATATAAAACTTTAAATTCTTTTTGAAATTGTTTTGAATTAGCTTAAGTTATTTTTATATGTTCCTAAATTATAATGAAGTAATTTAAAATTTAATTTATTGAATAAATACATTGATTTCAAATAAAATATTTTAGTATTTATTACTTACAATTTTCGGTAACGAAATTATATTTAAAGTTGTAATTTCGGTTTAACTGAAAACTTCAAAAACCACGCGTATCTAAAATCAACATGCATCCTTGTAACTTTTACGTTACATCTCATTAATTCAATAAGATGGGCAAATTAAAATTCACAAGATTACTCGTAAAAACCAATAGAAATCAACTAAAAAATTAATTATTTTCCTATAAACAACGTGAATTCACATTTTAAGTTTAATGTTATTTCACATAAATTTAACGTGAAATCACTTTATTGAGTGAAAACCATAGGGAACTCACGTAAATTTTCTTCTACGATACGTGAACTTTATTCTGTGTGTAGAAACATTTGGTTTTGATTAAATCCTGATGGTATATGGATTAAGATGGTGAACTTCTCGAAATCTTATCGAAACATTAACATAAATTCGAGTACGACAACATTATTATCGGCTCAATGCCAACTTGAATAATAAAAATAACTTAGTCGAATACCTGCGAAAGAATGCTCTATGTTTTAATCATTACCATAAATCGTTAAAAGTTTTGAACACTAGAAATCAATTGGATTGATTGAAATGAATAAGAATTCAATTTCTACAAAAACAACTTCTTGGAAACTAAAAATTTCATTTTCGTAATGGAATTGAAAGAAATGAAAGAAAATTTATTCTAATTCACCATAATTTTGTTGTTATTTTTTTGTTCGTTTCTATGTATAATCTACCTGAGCTTTTCGAGAGAATAAAACTAATGAATTTATCCAGGAGTAAAGTCAAGCGTTTTATTCGTAGTTTCATTGAATTTATACCAATAAATTTACTTACATTCTCCATAAATAAACTTTTCATTTATGCGCTATTTTTATATTTATTTACGTATTGTACGTCGTAATCGATAAGATGTTGGAATTCAATGAATTATATTAGTGCATTACAAGTTATACAGCATGGATGGATTCCAATAATAATGTATTATAAATTAATTAAACTTTTAAAAATATCACCATCACTCATATAGGATGGACATTAATAGGTTATCTGTATCAAATAAATTTTCTTAAAAAATCATCTACTCAAAAGTCTTGTAAGTAAGTAAGACTATTTTGTAGAAACATACTAGACATATACGTAAGGAGATAAGGCATCCAACCAACATGTGCATTCAATTCAGTACTACATACACTTGTACAATACAACAAGACTAGCAGAGTGGATAATTTTATTTTAAGATTGAATTTGATGCAAGAAGTTGTTATTTATAATGAAAGTTATTTGAGAAAATAAGACGAAATTAGGTCAAAAGATTTTTTGTACGTTGTATTTTTTGTACGGTTTTCTTATAAGAAATATTTTTTTTTTTTTGCTTGAGTTTATTTTAAAGTAGGTAGTTGTAAATAAGACAAAAAATCAGAATTTTTTTCTTGGCTAGTTAGTGCTAAGTGGGTTTAGCAAAATTGATTTATGTTCGGCAGTGTAATGATTCGAATTTTTAGAAGAGGTAGACTTACAAAACCAGTCATCATCCATACTGTTAAGTAAGCGAAACGAACTCTAAGCTTTTATTTTTTTCTTAGATCACCTTTGCTCTTCGTTTTCGGGCTGGATGTGATTTTTTCTAACACACAAATTGAATGATATCCACCAAATATGGTATTGCAAAGGTATTTTGATATCTTTTTCGGTACCAAAAAGCTCAGCGGTCGTTCGGTTACATTAAGGTACAAGTTTTTACAATAACTAGTCTTTTTTTTTCTAAAGGAATGAAAAAAACAAATAATTGACTGACTGGAAGAGGTTTGAAAAAATTAATGCAATGTTAGGCAGACCGCCAACAAACAATGAGCCTCTAATTGAGGAGAGTATAGAATGCTGCCCAGACACAGGTATATTTCCAATATAAATAGCAAATTTCATAGGGAGTTACAAACATATTTTATTTTACATATCCAGATTTAATTTATGGAGACGTAGAATATTTAGATTTGATGGCCACAAGTGATGATTTCGTTAATATATAATCTAACTATGCACAAACTGAAAATGATTGGTATTCACTATACTTGGAGAAAAGAAAATTTCAAACAAAATAGAAGATCAGCGGAACAACAGAGAGGAAAAATATCTCGAGCTAAGCTCACAGTTCATGAGGGGCAGCTTAGAAAAGCAAGAGAAGGACAATACAATTGCCGAGAGGTCTTTGTTGTTAGCTAAAGAAAATTTAAAACTTCATAAGCTTTTACTTCATTCTATTAATAAGATTAATAAACTTATAGTCTATCTAAAAGTCGAAAAGAAATTCTGGGAACTCGCCTCAAATTGCTAGCACTAGTACTTCTTTCTCCCACAGTACTAATCGAATTTGGTTGTTCCCTTCCATCACTATAGCAGCTAGCCAACTGTCATTAAAATTGTCATTACCCTCGTTACACATATTGTGTAGGATACAGCAAGTTCCAATTATCCTGTTAGTATTTGAAATGTCAACCTATATGCCCTTTCCAATTCTCCTGAACCTAGCCTTTTAATGATCAAACCCGTTTTCAACGACTCTTCTTGACCGTCTCAATACTTTATTAAAATTGTACTCTGTATCATTACGTACACTGTGATGCGAGTATGGTTTCATAAGATTGTGAGACAAAGGAAATGCTGAATTGCCAATAAGAAGAACCGATACCTCCACATTGTTGATCATTTTGAATTTTTTGTCCTAAAGTTTGCCCTAAAATTAAACATTTGTCCTAGAAAATGAATTTCCTGTAAATGTATTAGTGAGAATAATGTATCTCTAGTTATTAAGAATTTTTAGGTAAACAAATTATTTTACTTACTATGTAATTTGAATTTGCAAAAAAGCAACTAACTAAACTCAAGTTTTAATTTAAATTGTCCAAAGAAAGAATTTAGCAAAATCAAAGTTCATTCGAAATGTCCTCTCTAGCTAAAAGTATGACAAAGACTTCACTACGGATGGAGGGCAATCTTCCCAATTTAAAAATAATAACAACATTCAAAAATCTAGAACAACTGACTTAGGACAAACGTGGTTCGTTCCTATATGTAAGATTGTATTAAGTTGGATATTAACAAATTTCTCATTTTAGCCCAAAGATCGTATACAAGTGGACATATATTTTTATTAGAAGTGGGTGACCTCCCCTATCTAAGAAATATTACTTCTTTAGAAAATCTAGAAGATAAGTGACTTAGGACAGACGTGATGCGTCCCTATATGTACGTTCGCATAAAGTTGGATATTAAAAAAATTCTAATTCTGGCCCAAAGATCGTACCCAAGTGGATATTAATTTTTAAGGGTAGAGGGAGACCTCCGCTACTCAAAAAACATTACGGCTTTCAAAAATCTAGAAGATAAGTGACTTAGTAGGACAGACATGATTCTTTCCTATATGTAAGTTTGCATTAAGTTGGATATTCCCATTTTGGCCCAAACATCGAACTCAAGTGCATATATATTTTTAAGGGTAGCTGGCAATCATCTCTATCTAAAAAATATTAGAAATTCCAAAAGTCTAGAAGATATAGCACAGACGTGTTGCGCCCATATATATAAATTTTCATAAAGTTGGATATTACTAAATTTCTAATTCTGGCCCAAAGATAGTACCCAAGTGAACATATATCTTGATTAGTTGTAGGCAACCCCCCTATCTAAAAAATATTACTTCTTTCAAAAATCTGGAAGATAAGTGACTTAGGACAGACGTGTTGCGTCCTATATGTAAGTTCGCATAAAATTAAATATTAAAAAATTTCTCAGTCTAGCTCAAAGATCGTACCCAAGTGGACATATATTTTTTAGGGTAGTGGGTGACCCCCTCTTTATAAAAAATATTACTTCTTTCAAAAATCTAGAAAGCTCGATCTTGTCGCTTCTTTTCTCTACAAAGAATATGATGAATACAGTACTCATGTGAACAAGTAAAATGAGTTCAGTATTTAATTTTATTGTTGATTTGACAATTACCAACCTGTTCGAGGTCATCAATCTAAAAATAAAATAATTCTTAATGAAATTGTTTATAATTTGAATTATATAATATGAATTAGAAATATTGTAAATTATTATTATTATACAAAACCGCAACATACATACTTACTCTGTATAATTTCGGTAAACCATTGTTTGCGCAGATTAATTTTGACATTTGTTTACTTTTATTAATCTGTAGTATCGACAAAGCTTTAATTTGATCGAATGGCCATCTGCTTTTAAACATTGGTCAACTCAGCAGTGTAATAAAGTAATGTTACCGCGGAACTTTCATTTCATTATTTTTTTTGATTAAAATATTTGTTATCGTTCACTTGAATTTTGGACACGAGAGCGAAAACATTAATTAAACTAATAAAATTAAAACATTAATTTTAATAAAAATATTATAACGTTTTGTGGAAAATAAAACTAAAATTGTTTTCATTTGGAGCAAATTTGGAGACACGCATCCGCACTTAATACAAAAAATTTTTTCACCAACATTTTAATAGCTGAACAAAGATTAGCTCACCATTTGTAATCCAAAATCGATGTTGGATCAAATGTTGTTGTTGCTTCACATGTAAATTTTGATCTGATTCGGATCACTATGCAATATGCATCAAGAAATACAGCTAATATTTCTATTAGTTTGCATTTTATCAGAAGAAGAAATTTTCCGTATTGATTGGAATACCTTTTAGTTATACACCAAACAATATACATACATCAAAACTTTTGATTTTGGAGGAACTTGTGAAAGCACTAGCTCCAATTATAACAAAGCATAGTGAGGCGTTAATAGTTATCAATTATCATACTTAACGATCTAGAACATCGAAACGTACAGCTACTATAAAAAAACGAATGGCGTTCAAGCTCCACGTGAACCGCAAATGTTTAGTAAAACATAAGGTCAAAAATAGAGGTAAATATTGTGACGATTTTGGACATCATTCAACAAGCTCACTTTATGAACAACAATAGCTTAGACGGTTGGCGCGTGGTATAAACAAAAGGTCGATGGTTCGATGCTTGTCCGTAGCCAATGTTTTTATTACAATTATTTATTATGAACGTCCGAGTCACTGACTCCGAGATATAGGTTTAGTGATTGCGAATGAAATGAATACCAACACAAAGCCATACACACCGCCAAGAATGAAGACGATTTATGACATGCAATAAAGGAAATTTCGAGAGCAGTATCAAACTGGTATAAGCACGACCGATGGCAATTAGAGGGCAGTTTTTGATTTTCAAAGCCCTCACCAGTGGCAAGCGGACAGATTTAAATAGTGAAGTCAAAACAAATATCCAAGTGTATAAAAGTAGAGTGAAAAAGTCTTACATGACATGTACACAGTGTTGTTAATTTCAAAATCCGTACGAACTCAGGAGCCCGGTTCGTAACAATATTTTTGCTATATGACATGGTTTGGTTTTTTTATGTTTTGCAGAGGCCTTGACTTGAACGTCAACGAATGTCTTTATTTCTCGCTGAAAAATAAAAATAAAAACTTACAAAGCAAAAACGTTATAAAAACTAAACCCGAAGCTACCGGGGCGGTTTGAGAAGAAAATTAAAATAATAAAACGGGAAATTAGCGACAGAGAAGTGTCGAGAAAAAAGAAAAAAGAATAAACAACCAAAAACAGGGTAGTTGTGTGTGCGCACGCCCGGTGGGATGCGTGGCACAAAAATGCCTAAACCAGCCAAGGCCAGCAAAGCACAGCCACTAGATCAAAAAGCAATAAGCTTCGTAAATACGATGATCAACAAAGCTAGCAATTGAGGATTGAAACTCTAACAAAACAAGCGAGCCGCAAGCTGAAAACGGCCTGATAAATAGCATAGAAGGAAACGATTTCGAAAGCCAAAGCACAAAAAGGCAAAGAGAAACCAATGCTGACGTATCAAGGCACGTCAAAAAATTTATGAGCGCTCTGAGTGACTACTCCACAGAGACAGAAGACGAGATGGATATAAATGAAAACATAGTAATCTCAAATAACGACTAAAAGTTCCGTTCAAACAAAATACCACGAGAGAAGAAATGGAAACAACTCTCAAAATACCTGCAAAAATAGGTGGACAATTTAACAAGTTGCTGATTGATGTCGTGCCAGACGCTACAGCTACAACTCAACAAAAGGGCCAACGCGAAAAATCTCCTCCAATAATACTTAGAAAACTGGCGGCAAATAAAATTGAAATATTAAAAGCAATCATTGCGAAGCATGCCGGAGCAATGCTAAGGTACACAACAAACAACGGGGAACAGACAAATGTTACTGTTTACGCCAGTAACACCACCCAACACAAACAACTGGTAGAGGAAATGAAGAGAAAAGATCTTGAATTCTACACGTATACGAGGAAAAATCAGAAACCCAAAGTAATGATCCTTCGGGGAATCTATCAAGGCACCGAAGCAGAATTAATAAAAGAGGACCTACAAACAAAAGGTCTAGACATACTAAGCGTCTACCCGATGGCCAGAACAACAACGGAAGAAAGCGGTGAAGAAAAATGAATCAAACTACCATGTTTTACGGTGAACTTCGTCCCAACAACAAAAACGGCAGACATAAAAATGGTACAGGGTTGCTGCAACTACAAAATAAGCTGAGAACCAAAAAAGAAACCAGCTGTTTCACAGTGCAGGAAATGCCAGGCGTTTGGCCATGCAGCATACAGCTGCAACATGAAATACACGTGCGTGAAATGTTCATCAAACCAGCACGAACCGGGCAACAGCCCCAGGAATAAAGACAAACAAGTTCCGGTATTATGTGCGAACTGTGGAAGGGACCATGTCGCCAGCTACACGAGGTGTCCAGAGAGAATTAAATACGAAGGTAAGTCAAGAAAAATCAATAATGCATTTAATCCGAGGTTTACCCCCGCGAGTCAAAGAGTCTTTAACTCAAACTACATCAGAACGGGTGTCTCTTTTGCTGATTCTCTGCGGCCAAAGTCTGCTGAGCCTCAGCTCATTCCCTGTGGCCCTGGCCTGGCAGGACACGGAAATGGGGCACCAACGAGCTCAAAACAAAACAATACGACAGACTTTTTTCAAAAATCCCAGGCCCTATTTGGTATGGACTTTGCGTCACTAACCACAAATATTTCGATTTTCATGAGTAAGCTAAATTCCATTCAGGACATATCCGTGCAAAGGACAATGTATCTAAATTTCTTGTGCCAATACATAAAATGAACATTATATACTTAAATTGTAATAATCTCATTAGTGCGGCAAAACGCCAAGAATTAGCTTTATTCATCCAAAAAACAAGCCACACATCATATGCTTGAGCGAGACTAAATTAAGAAACAAACTCTCGCTTCATATCGAGGGATACACAATCTACAGAACAAACGCAAAAAGAACTTCGGGTGGAACGGCCATCCTAATAAATAAACAGATCGTACACTCTGAACAAAGGGCCACAAGAAGAGAAAACTACACATGTACATCAGTAAGAGTGGGCGAGGGAAGAAATTCCTTCATCCTCTTCTCTGTTTACTTTTGGAAGGTAGTGACCTCCGATATACTAGATTTTCTAAGCAAGGACAGGTTTGTGATGTGTGGCGACTTTAATGCCAGACACAGCACCTGGAACACGCATGGCGAAAACCAAAATGGGCGAGTACTGTATGGCCTTTGTGAGACACATGACGTCCAAACAAATTTCCCCTCTTGTGGTACACGAGGAAACTCAGTGTTAGATCTGGTTCTAGCAAGGAATACAGCCATAGACGACGATGTGTATGTATTGAACGAATTCTGTTCAGACCACTTGAATGTTGTCTTCAGGACAACCGAAAGTTTCGATATTGTCGGACAGTGTGACAGCGGCGAGGCGCTAGACTTCAAAAACTCAGACTGGCTAGGGTACAGGCACTACGTGCACTCTAGGCTGGAGGCAGTCGCAGACACAAAGCCGAAATCGGCAGACGAAATCGAGGCAAGGGTATCTCTGCTAACTCAAAGCATGAGCACGGGCTTAGAAAGGAACGTACCTCGACAGGACCAAGGTGCTGGACGAAAGCCAATTCCAAAGGGGATAGTAGAAATGATAAAAGCAAGGAACTTCTATCATGGTATGCATCGCAAGATGCCCTTGCTTTACACTTCAACATTTGTAAATAGAATGACCAGGGACATACAGGACCAGATACGACTGCACTATCAGGCCCTGTTTAGAAAAAAGTTAGCCAATATCGAGCCAGATAGAGCAAACCTATTTAAATGCATAAACAACCTAAAACTGGCTAGCAAAACAAATTTAATATTGGAGGACGAAGGGGAGTCAATAATTGACCCACAGAAGATCACAGACATGTTGGCAGACCACTACGAAAAAGTATTTACCACAAGAAATCAGCCGTCCCAGCAAAGCTGTGAGGATAAACTGAGAGAATTTGCGTCAGGCGAATGTATCCCATATAACTCCAGCGAGGTCGCCACTGACATAGACGATTTTAAGGCACTGATCTTCCGGCTCAAGAACAAAAAAGTGCCAGGGGTTGATGGAGAGCCATAAAAATCTACCCCCCTCAGGCATCAGGCAACTGGTAGTAATAATAAAAGCCATGTTTGAATTCGCGCACTTCCCAATCACTTGGAAGCTCTCAAAAACAATTGTATTGCCAAAACCAGGAAAGCCAGGCAATCTGGAGATCATCAGACCCATAAGCCTATTATGTGGTATGAATAAGTTGGCAGAAAGAGTCATACATCGGAAGCTGTTAGATACAATTCAACAAGTGATCCCCGACGAGCAGTTCGGATTCGTACAAAAGAGGTCCACAACAGACGCCATCATGAGAATTCCACCATAAAATCGTGGCTGGTGTCTTCCTGGACGTCAAAAAGGCATTCGACACGGTGTGGCATGACGGCCTAGTATATAAACTGGTGTCCTGTGGAGTACCTCCAGTAATAACGTCCCTAATCAAAGCATATTTGACAGACAGGAATTTTTCTGTAAGTATCAACAAAACTAACAAGTCGACCATACGAAGCGCAATGGCGGGAGTGCCACAGGGTTCAGTCCTAGGTCCACTGCTGTACATCTTCTTCATTCATGATATCCCGATCCCAGCAACACCTGAGACGAGACTCCAAATCTTCGCAGACGATACCACAATATTCACATACAGCCGAAGCGAATTCCAATGTACAGCCAGAATGCAGAAATATCTGGACACCCTTAGTGCCAATTACAGTCGCTGCAATATAGAAATAAATGCAGCAAAGACACCGCTAATGTTTTTCTATCCGAAAAAGATACGAGAACGAGCTGAAAAAGGCCACGCCCATTGTGATAGACAAACAAATAGTGACAGCCACTGAGTAAGTAAAGTATCTGGGTGTGACCTTGGCTAGTGACCTAAACTTCAAAAATCACGTAAGCAACATAAAAAAATTGGCTGACGCAGCGTTCAGGATTCTGTTTCCGGTTCTAAACCGAGACAGCGGACTAGACTATTTCAATAAATTAATTATCTACAAACTCTATATCAGACCCCTAATAACATATGCGGCCCCTGCCTGGTACGACTTGGCAAATACTACCCAAAAAAACAACTTGCAAAAAATACAAAACAAAGCACTAAGATTTGTGTTTAACAGTTGGCCCCGCCCCCCAGAGTATAGGCAGACGTCAAACACAAAGCTACACGAGACAGTGGAGATAGAGACCATTGGTGACTTCGTCCACAGACTGTTAGAGAAAAGGTTTGATGGCCTAAAAACAGACCAAAATATGTTCTTAAACGAAATAGCGCACATGTACTAGCTGCTGGGAAATGCATTATTGGTTTTGCTTGGCTACACCAAAGGCATGATGAAAATCATGATCCTTCTTATTATTATGTATATATTTGTCTTATTATTATTATTATTATTATTATTTTAACATTTTATACTTTTATAACTTTATAAAATCCTAGTTTTAAGCATAGTTTTAAGTTAGTTTTTAAGTAACTGAGCAAAGCTCTGCATCTCATAAAAAGCATTATGCTAAAACTCAATGTAATAAACAATCAAACTCAAAAATCTAACATAAAACCCACAGGGTTACTGTAGATAAAAATAACGCCAGTCTGTACTAAAAATGCGCTATCGAAAAAAAATCATAGTAACCCTCCAGCTTACTTGTAACGTAAACACTGAAACTACTCTCGCTATGTTTTTTGTTTCTATTTTAATGTATTAAATAAAAAGAGAGGAAATATTCTTGACATTTTAAAGCAACATTTTAACGCAACATTTAACATAATATTATCTATCAACGTAGCGTGTAACACGAACCCAAAACTAGTCCCCTAAATGTTTTGCCAAACCAAAACCAACACAAATGTCTTTATACACGCCAAATTATTTCCGTGACGCACGCATATTATTAAATTCAAAACCTACTATTTTCTGTAAGTGTTAGTGATATTTTATACTGTTTTTGATACAAACAATAATTTAAAATCAAAGTATGTAAAGATTATATTGTATTATGACGCTAATACTTACAGAAATAGTAGGTTTTAATTTGTGTTTGTATGGCAATAATATGGCTTGTATAAGACATTTGTGTTGGTTTTGACCAAACATAAAAGAAATTGACGTTAGGAACAGGGGGATCAAGCTTTTTTAAAAAAAATGAGTTGAGAAGAGGTAATTCGAATTTCCCGAATGAAGAGAAATCTCCGCGGCAGCAATTCCTTTTTAAAGACTTAAGGCGGGTTTTGAGTTGCATTCGTTCGTTCGTCATTTCGTTCTGAATTTTTTTTTATTCAATCGTATTCCTTGAAAATGACGTTTATACGCTTATACCAAAAAGTGCGTTTTTACCAAAATGTTACGCTTGTGAAATAAATGTCCACATTAACAGTAAATGCCCCAACAAAGAAAAGGGCCCTAAATGTTTCAAATGCCTGGAATTTGGACATATTGCACCAAACTGTACGAAAAAGGAGGCGGGAAGCATATTTTGTGCGTATATTCAAAATCAAACTAGCCAAGCCCAGAGGTATGAAATTAGTGGATATTAGAGGCATGGATTTTATGCGATAGTGTATAGCGGAAATCACATTAACCTGATGACTATCAATTAATATCTGGCAATTGGTGCACCGGGTTTTGTTCGTCAAACTATACCTGATTAAAGCTAGCTAATTAAGTTGTAGTATTGAAAATGGGAAGATTAATTACAGAGCTTACCATTATACTGTTCTGTGACCGATTTCATGTATACTTTTCCACATCGGTCACGGCAAAGTTTTGACAGTGGATATAATTTTGTGGAAAGAACAAATAAATCAAATGATAACAATCTTTTCATGATAATAGTCTTTCCAAATTGAGAGTAATCTCGACCGTAAGTTCGACGACGTTAATTTCTTATTAAATTTTTATCATAATTTTTGTTTATAGGCATTCTTCGAAAGTTTCATTAATTGCTGATTGCAAAGCGCACTTTAAAGTAGGGGATTTTAGTAAACACTTATGCTCATCCTCATCAGGCTCGAAATCCTAAATAATCAAACTACTATTAGCGCCACAAAATATTTTAACATTAGTTGTTTTGCTAATCTACTAACCGCTGTTTTCGACGATTTTTCAAAATAATTCTCGGCTGTTTCTGGAGTTTTAAAATTTTCAGGATTTTGTAAAAATGACATTGTGAGATTAAATCAACATTTCCTCTATCTATTATTCGTTTTTCTAACGAGTTTTGGAAATCCCTGCTGAGCAACGTGTTCTGCTTACGAAGAGATTTAAATAGGAATTTTAAAATGCCTTCGCCTAAAATCAAATTTGTATTCCGCCGTAAGAGAGCTAATTTGATAGGCTTTAAAACATTAAGAAGTGTTTCAATATGTGGTAGCAATTATTCATCAAAATAATTGGATAGCTGCAAATCTCAAATCTTTCTAACATTGGTTCAATACTGGTCCACCTTGTTGGGCAATCTAAGACTAAACATAATTCCTTTTCAAATTCACTCTTAACGTAACTTTGAAGGATTGAATTTCTTACCGGATATAATTTAAATAATTTGACGATTTAACGCACCTTTTTTAAAGACTTTTACCCTTATTTGTATATTGGATTCATGATCACAATATTCTGCGCCAACTTCTGAAGAATCTGTGCTCTCATTATCATTGCATATATGTTAAACATTGGTCTTGGGTTTATACAAAACTTCGACCACACTAAGATGTATCCCATGGTTATACCACTGCTGATGAAAAATGAGGATATTCTTTATTTACCATAACTGAAGCACCAAAAGTCGTTGCTGCAATTATATCGTTTGTAGTTAAACCAAATTCCGACAACTTAGTTTCAATTAACAATAAAACTTTTTCTGCCGAACAGCTTCCATCGATTCGAATGAGACCCAAATTATCATATTCGCAATTTCTAAAATAAATATTGATATCCATATAGTATACCCATGATTTTTACTGCTCCATTCATCTAACGTCACACTAAATTTAATTATATTTCTTTTCATAGTTGTTATTCGATTTACAATTTCTTGTTTGGCATTCTCGTAATAGTCGTGTATAAGTTTCACTACACTTGCATTGATTTTGGATACTGTCCAATAAAAAAAAATTGTAAGGCCTCATACACACAAACTCAATAGTAAGTAGTAATATATTTTTTCTCTAAAATCGAAAATAAATGCACAGAAATTAACCTAAGAATCCAATTTTCATCGTACATATATACTATGCTGAATTTCATCAAAATCGGATAAGAAATTGCCAAGTTTCTTCCTAATTGGCTTAACAACCATTTTAGAATCCCATTTCTATCGTGCATGCTGAATTTTATTAAAGTCGGTTAAGATACATAGAAATAAAGTTTTGCTCGATACGTTGTCCCTTTATTTCTCGCACCTAAAACTTTTCTCTATAATTTGCCCTTTCGTTTACCCATTTCCTCTTACGTGTAACCAAAAATTTCAAACAGATACGTCTCTAAAGAAGTTTTACTTCAAAATTAGTAAATATCAAATAAAATTATTTTGATCAGCCGAGAGGATTGAACTAATGACCAGCAGCAAGTTAATCTACTCTATTGTTAAAGCTCCACCTTTTTTTTGTTTATTTATTTGAGGCACTAGCTCCAAAAAAAAGGCCACCTGGCCAGATTTCAAAATTTAAAAATTTAAAGTTTTGTAAATTCTTTGTTTCTGTCACTTAACGTTCATGTAGCGATCCCTTTTCCTACCGTTATACCACTCGTTTCGATCAATTCATAAACATTCTTGTACTTATTTTTCGCTAAGTTCCTTCCACTCATAAGAGCATCGAACATTCCTCTATTTTGGCTAAATTTGGAACATAATAGAATTAAATGTTAGATGTCCTCCACAGCCAAATAGTTTTCACATAAATCATCCTAACTCAAGAAGGTTTTTTCAAGAATTCTTGCTAATTATCATGAGTGAATCTCACCCGTTCCATCGCTCGTATCACTGTAGTGTTTCCTTTGATTTCCTTAAAAAATGGTTTCCTTAAAGGAGTTTTACACCATTCAAAGTAATTTCTTCCTTCTACCCCACTATTTTCCATAAATTCTACTTCATCAATCAAATATTTTATGTGAAGTGCATATTCTAGTGCTCGATTTAAGGCATTGCTAATGGTTGTGCCCTTGACGATTGGGACAACATATCATCTGCAAGTTGCAAGATAACTTTGTTCGTCGAATTATACCTATATGTATCGAATGCATATACAGATTGAAGAGTGTAGGCGAAATTATTCACCCTTGTGGGAGCCCAATATTTACCGATCTCTCCAATCCTCTCCAACCTCTTTCACCCGACATAAATTTTCGCTCAATCATAACAAACACAACAAAATTTTCTTTCAATGCCCAGACGTACTGCCTCAACAAACTTCATTTCCTCTCGTACTTGCCACACAAATTTTTCCACACATTTGTTTGCAGAGTGGTTATGAAGGAAACCAAAAGTGATCTCTGGCAATAAATAATTTTCATTCATAAACACTTCAAATCTTCCTTTCATCATCCTATTCAACATGTTAATAAAAACCTTCCACAGACATATTATTACCAGATTCGTATCGCAATCCCTTTTGGGTACTGGAACCACCCTGCATTCCCTTCATTTTCCAGTATCTGAATACTCATCCATGCCCTATTGAGAGTTTAAAGCAAACATTCCTTTGCTTCAACGCTCAATGGTCCAATCATTTTATCACTTTATTTATTACTTTGGTCATGGATTTGGCCGTTTCTAAAACCCTTTACAACCCCATTCCATTCAAATTGTACACACATTTCATTCAAATTTTTAGTGTTGAATCAAAATTTACGCTCATCAACCGTTGCATGCTAAGTGCGTTTGTATTGTGTTTGTGTGTATTAATTTTGAGGTAGGTTAGGTTAGGTTGAAGTGGCTGCTATCGCACACTTAGGCCAGCAATGGCCCGTTGTGATACCACAGGATCCCATCTCCCCATTACTCCCGTTGAAACCAACCAGAGCTATTTATATAGCGTAATAAATCTCGCACTCCACAGTCCGCGAGTTCCGAAAGGCTGTCCATACCGTACACACCCAAATACTTATGCCTTCTGTATGATAGCGCCGGACATGAGCATAGGAAGTGTTCCAAAGTCTCCTCCTCCTCTTCGTCCATGCAACTTCTACAAAAATCATTCGTCTGTTGAGGTAATTTTGAGGTAGCAAAGTGTAAATTTTTTGACGTAGGTTCTAATATTTTTTGGGCATGCTTTGATATGCATACTGTTTAAACGGAAAGCATATTGTTTTTGACCACTGTGCATACAAATCCTTTGCCTGGTGGTGATTTTTGTCGAAATTTAGCAAAACCAAATTTTTGCTAAAAGCATGTGGGTTCACACCCAATTCGCCATTTTTTAGCAACATTTTTTTTTGTTTAATTCTAATAAAAATTGGCTTACATATAAATGTGGATACAACCTTAGCTGAAACTAGTTCTTAGCTCGTCGATCAGCTTAAAACGACCTTAGAAACCTTCGATCGCGACCTTATCGAGCGCCTTTTGCTCGTGCGAATCAACTTAGTCTATACAAGTTAAAGCTTAAGTGCACAATTATCGAATAAGGTAGAAAATGGCCGATTGTTGGACTGAATGTTTGAAATATTTTTTGGGCAAGCAAAAAATTGATTTTGCTAAATTTCAATAAAAACCACCACCATAATTTGGATTTGTATGCCCATTGCTCAAAAACACTGTTTTCCGTTCAAATAGTGCTTTTATTTACCTAGAAAGTATTAGAAAACTTCAGTCGAAAAATCAAACTTTACCGACCTCAAAAATAATACTGACTTTAGGCTTAAAAAGCATATTATACTAAAACACAGGTGTTTCTTTAGCTTTGATGAGAACTTTTTCACCTGAATAGAAAAACATTATTCACCTCAAATCAATAAATTGTCTTCAGTTGAACGAGCCCCCATAATCTGTGTGCATTATACAATGAAAGTTTTATGCGGTGATTACTCCACCCGATTGGTTCAACCACATAAATTTGGAAATATTTCCAAATAACTTCTTAATTTGTTTAATTGTACAATGTAATAAAATTTTTGCGGATAAACATCCGCCATACCCAATATCGGTTTACCACTTTCCTGTACCCCTTTCTCGTATTAAAGAAAAAAAAATCTTAAATTCAACATTAGAAATCTAATTACCATAATAAATTGATTTTATTCGATTTATTTGTATGTACATCCATAATTATATTCCCCATTCCTGCCAGCACGATAATCAAATCGAGAAACTTTTCCAAAATAATAAAACAAAAAAGAAACTTTATTAAGTGAAAATATTTTCAATCCACTCATCTCACATTTTGAAATAAAACAACAGAGCAAGAGGCAAATTTGATTCAAAATGTTAAATTGAAAAATGAAATACGAAGAATACCAAAAATATATAAAATGTTCAATTTTAATGTTCTTCAAGCCTCCAAAACATGATCCAATTCGGTAAAAACACAAATTATTATTTTTCCAGTTTCCTCTTTTTGTGTCTTTCGCAACATTCTGTTGGTTTTGTTTTTTTTTTTACTTTTTTTTATTTCTCACAAGGAAAACGCAAACACTCGAAAAAGAAAATGTGAACGAATTTGACAGGAAAATAATAAACGAACAAATTGGTCCAATTATCGACAATCCTATATCAAGTTTATAGTATTGTACATTGTAAATATATTGTGAGGGAGAAAGCGCGCCGAAGGAAAATAATAAAAGTTTTGGGAAAGAGCTTTTTTGTTTGGTTTAAACCATTTCCGGCTAGAGCTGTTTTCCACATTATTTTTCCACTTTTTGCCATAAATATGTATATGTATGTACCTACATATGTATATGTATACAACACGAGTGGATTTTAGATGATTTGATTGTGTGTATAGAACATTGAATATTTTATGTTTTTCCAATGTACTACAAAATGTTCATGATTATCATTATTGTTGTTTTTTTTTGTTGGTTGTTGTTGGTATTATTTTGGTGGTGTGGCTCGATTGTGTGCTGCAAGGACGAGAACACATAAAGTAAATGGAAAACAAGCAACAACACCAACACAAAAATAACGAAATATTAAATTTACAAAAAAGTGGAGGAAAAATTTATAACTTGATAATGGAATCAATCTCATTTTTGCTCGAAGCTATTTTCCAATTGAACACGCATTTTACTCGAACACAAAAAAAAATAAAGTAAAAAAAGAAAACAAATGAGATTCATAATAACCATATAATTTTCCCCATTTTACTGTTTTTGTCTTAAATCTTTGTTATTATGATTAAAGTTGAAAATTTATTATGGCGCCGCACCTATTCAGGGAAATCTGTGTGCTTGGTTCCGGAATTTATTTTTAATTTTTTTTTTTACTTTCTTCGGTGTAATGTTATTAATGTCTGTTATTAAAATTTTATTTTGTGCGATACTTACAGCTTCTTTAAGGTTATTACTTTTAGATTTTGTTGTATGCGCATCATTAATTTTTGGGTGTCAATCTATCTTATGATTTTGAAATAAATTACCTCAATCATACGCAGAGTTAATAATAAAAAGATTATTGGGTTATTATCTTTGGGAATTATATGAATCCATGCAAAATCCAAGCCAATCCACAATGCAAATTATTTATTATTAAAACCGTTGACATACAGGATGTGTTTCCGGGGTCCTGTTTGAGAAACCTTACTACTATGTTTTATTAATCATCAATTCCTTTAAGTTTCTGAACCCAGCGTTAAAGAATACACAATTTTTTTGGTAGTTTTTTTGGGGTGTGCACCAAAGTTTTTTGGAGACGAAGTCTATGTTATAGGTGTCCTTGATTTAACGCGGTATTGCGGGTTTAGAACAATAAATCGATTTTGAAGTCGCTGCAGATCACCAGAGCATGTCGGCCAGTATGACATTACCGCACAAAAAATTGCTCCATGGACATGGCGTACGGTGTTACTACGCGCAAAGGCTAAATCTGGAGGTCTGCAGCAATGTCGAGCTGTTATTGATTGCTGCTCAGAATCTTCATTTATTACTGCAGCTTGTGTAAGAAAACTACAACTTCCAAGAAAAAACGCTAAGGTGCTGATTACTGGGTTAGGTCAGACCGGTACAGGAACAACGAGAGGTATTACAACAGTCACACTGTCCTCACTATCCACAAATGATGTTAGAATAACGCTGGACCCTTACATTGTGCCGAAGATAACATTGATGATCCCACGAACTGAATTGGATGTATCAGAATGGCATCATTTACATGGTCTTCAATTAGCGGATCCAAATTTCAACACACCTGGCAACATAGATATATTAATTGGCGCCGAATACGCATTGGGCCTGTTCACTAATGGAAAGATCACCGGAAGAGATAATCAACCGATCGCAATACACTGTTTGGATGGGTCGTCAGTGGAAAATTGAGCCAACCAGATAGCATCGAGGTCTGTCATACACTGAGATCGACATTAACAACTCGCTGCGCATGTTTTGGGAAACGGAGGAACTGAAATCTCCTACCAAACATTTCACGCAAGAAGAATTAGAATGCGAACAACACTTTGTGGGAAATACGGTACGCAATGACGATGGAAGATTTGTCGTACGTTTTCCGTTCCAATCAGAAGAAATATCTTTGGGAGATTCTTACCAAATTGCAGCAAAACGAATTCAATCATTGGAAAGAAGATTCCAAAAAGATCAAAGATTATATGCGTTGTACAACCAGTTCAAGAGAGAATATCTGTCATTGGGCCATAGGGAGGAAGTTTGAGAAGACAAAGTTATCGGTGAATCCTATATTATCTTCCTCATCATGGCGTATTAAAGGAAACGAGTACCACAACGAAACTGAGGGTTGTTTTTGATGCGTCATGCAAAACAACGAGTGGAAACTCTTTGAATGATACAGGTTCAACAGAGTCTTTATCAAATCCTCGTAAGATTCCGAAAACACAAAATTGGTGATATTGAGAAAATGTATCGATAGATACTGATAGCTCCTGAACAAAAAAGATAACAAATGATCTTGTGGAGAGAAAACACAAATTTGCCGTTAAAACGATACCAACTCAAAACACGAGGCAACACGAGTACTTCATCAAATAGCGAAGGGTTCCAGAACTCAATTTCCCGATGCAGCAGGGCGGTTAGACAACGGTGTATATGTCGATGGTCTGATGACAGAGGCGGATAATTTGGTACAAGCCTTGCACATTAAATAGCAATTGATATCCATGTTGTCTGGAGCTGGATTTCACTTACGAAAATGGAAATCCAATCATCCAGCATTTTTAGAATCCATTCCAGCTGAAGAACGTGAGATAACGCTAAAGGAGATCACTGAGAATTCAAGGCCAGTGTAGTTATTAGGACTGCATTGGAATCCAACTGATGACAGATTTGTCTTTAAGGTAAAACTTGATGATGAAACAACACCAACGAAACGCCAAATACTGTCCGAATCTGCACGAATTTTTGATACTTTAGGGTGGATCACTCCAGCTTCAGTACGTATCAAAATTTTATTTCAACGATTGTGGCTTGAAAAATTAGACTGGGATGATCCTTTGCCGAGCGATATTCGAGACAATTGGTTTATTTTGCGAAACGAGTTTAAACATTTGGAACAAATTCAAATTCCAAGGTGGTTATCGACGAAGAGTAATTATTCAATCCAACTCCATGGGTTCGCCGATGCTTCAAAAGATGCATATGCAGCGGCAGTTTATAGCAGAACGATGTCAGAAAACGGAAAATATCTCACGACGCTGGTATCCTCAAAAAGCAGAGTTGCTCCATTAAAACAAGAGTCGATTCCAAGATTGGAGTTGTATGCAGCTGTACTCCTGACTGAGCTTCTCAAGGCTGTTCGAGATGCTTTGGATTTAGAAATAGAGAAGATCGTTGCATGGACTGACTCCATGATTGTTCTTGACTGACTCTCTTCAACTCCCCGACGGTGGGATATTTATGTTGCAAATAGGACTTCTCAGATCCTCTCAACATTAAGTAGAAATAATTGGAGACACGTTCCTTCATCACAAAATGCTGCGGATTGTGCATCGCGGGGTATATCTCCTAGAACATTGACTTCGTTGGATTTGTGGTGGAAGGGTCCTAACTGGTTGGCAGAAGATGAATACAATTGGCCTGATCAACGTAGGGTGCAAGAAGATGTAATGACAATGAACGTTTTAACTGAACCTACATTTATCAAAAACCTCATCGCAAGACAATTACGTTGGATAAACCTTCTAAAAATCGTATCATATGTCAAAAGATTCGCACACAACTCTAGAGTTCCATTAAAAATGAGGCGATTTGGAACCATTAACCCAACGGAATTAAACGATCAATCCGATCAATCGGAAAGAATGAAATGTGTTATCTGCACCAGAAACAAGGCTGGCTGTGAAGAACAACTAATGGGCGAACTTCCATCAGCGCGATTGGAATTTGTTCGAGCATTTCTGAAGGTAGGAGTTGATTATGCTGGTCCTTTTTTGATTCATTTGCGGAGAGGACGTGGGCAAAAAACATAGAAGGCGTACGTATGTGTATTTGTCTGTATGAGCACAAAGGCGGTTCATCTTGAAGTCGTAAGTGAATTAACAACTGATGCGTTTTTGGACCTCAGCTGCCTGAGGTAGACCTTACGGATGTGAAGGAAAATCGATTGAATTATTGGCATCTAGTTACACAGTTGTCCCAGCACTTTTGGACTCGCAAACTGTGAAAGCAAATATACATTATAGTAATAGGCTGGATCCTGGATACAATCTCATTTGGTTGTCACAGTTTGCGATGGTAGTTACAAGTTAACTTTTATGAGAGGGGCATAATATACAATTTAAAAATTTGAATAATTTCAACCCCTCAAGTATCAAGTCTAGAAAGTCGTTCAATTAGTGCGCATAGCCAACTGTTATCCCTAGAAAAATTATCAGGACAAGTTTTATGTGGGGAGCCCGGGAAAATTCGTTTGAATGAAAGGCCCATATAAAATGTGAAAATTTGTATAAATTCAACCTTTAAAGTGTCATGTCTGGAAATTATTTCATTTAGTGTGCCTAGGGAACAGTTATTCCTATAGTAAATGCCCCTCTTTTCCGAAATAATTTTAAAGAATTTCTCCCAATTTTTTTACAGAATATCTCTCGGCTCTTTTCCAGAATTTAATACTAGAAAGATCAGTCAACTCCCCCTTGTTTCCACTTTTTCCCAGAATAGGTCCTGGGCCTTTTCCAGACTTACTAGAAAGAACAGTAAATTCGCTGTTGCAAAATATTTTTAAGGAAATTCTCTCAATTTTTTTCAGAATATGTCTTGGCTTTTTCCAGAACATATTACTATAGGAAGAGCTGTAAATTCCCCCTTATCCAAAATATTTTTAAAGAATTTCTCTCAATATTTTTCCAGAATTTTCCCGGCTCTTTTCCAGAATATAATACTAGAAAGAGCAGAAAATTGCCCCAGAATAAGTCTCCGCAAATTTTACCAAAATCGTCAGAAAATATAGTGAACGAGAAATGCACGCTGGTTTTTTTATCTCTGGATGACTTGCGATAATATCCCATAGATATTTTAACTGTGCTTGCTTTACTTGAAACGGCTGTAGGCAATGCTGGATCGAATCACAATAAATCTTAATCGCTTGCTAATTCAGCTTTTAATCTCATAAACGCTGCTTTACATTACGCTGGCCAATAAAATTTTGCTTTACTACATGAAGTAGGCGAATTGAATATGTAAATCTAGACGAATAAATTAGTCACAGAAATTATTGTACTTCATGAGAGTTTCTCGGACGTTTCGTTTCCAAAGCTGCCTTTACTTTTTCTGGTGCTTTTGAAATTTTATTTTGCTCAATCTGATATCTTTCTCTGGGAGAATTTACAAATCGGTCCCTTGAATTACGATGTGACCCAAATATGTTGAAATACCATCCATTCCTTGGAGGACCTGATCGAATATTCGATGAAATTCACTTGGATTGAAAAATAGAAATCTGGTTAATTCTCGCCTTTGCTTACTCATTAAATTAACCTGTATTCATATAATTCTTCTTCGAATTTTAATTCTCGTTGCTAATTATCTGTTGTATATTTAATTACAACTTGAATGTATAGTTGCATAAAATACACGGTGCGAAAATTATATATCACGAATCACATCTAACAAAAAGCGTTACAAGTTGCTCTAATTCCCTGAATACCAGTAGTAGCAACAAGCCTAAAGACATGAATTGACACAAATCTGTAATGGTCTGTAAGCAATGAGAAATAAAGCGCTACTCTACATTACATAAATAGCGCTATATATAGGTTTAGCTCTAGTCAAGCTATCTATCGCACATGTTTGGTGTATTATGCAAGTGACTCCAGCAGATACTATATATAAAGCCATACCCAAAAAAATAAACGAAAACAAGAGAAAACCGCACTAAACTCAAAATAAAAAATTTATTCTACCCTCGCATATCCACTAATTATTTTGTGAAGTACGATTATTGTAGCAAAATCATGTGGGTTTTTAACGGTATAAAATCCTGTATAAATGTGGTTTAATTTTGTCGCCCAAGCATATAATTTTAAATTAATGAACTAAAATTCTAAAAATGCCTACACAACTTTTTTGTTTGATTAAGCCCATAATCATAATATTATGTATATGCATTTTTATCAGATTGATTTTTCTCTCTACATAAATTAAACAAAAAAAAAAAATTATGTTTATATTTAAGTGCATATTTCTATACATTCTATTGATTTTTCTAAAACTACATTTACAAACATATGTACTCACATAAAACTATATACTCACATAAAATTTTGTAATTTTGCATTTTAATGGATTTGCAGTAGATTTGATGGCAATGTAACAATAAACATGCATAGACATGCATACATTCACTTATTAATTATTGTTATGGTTGTCGAAATTGGAAATCAATTTGAAAACGTTTATAAGTATACAGTATGCGATATTTGCAAATTTAATACAGACAGGGTCTATTGATGACCAAAGCCGGGTTCAGGATATTACTTTGTCAGTAGTAAGTTTTGGTCGGTTCTAGTTCAATTGGTAGATTGGTGGTCACAAAGTGGTGGCGTCATCATCGTTATATTTTAGATCATCATGGTAGTTGTTTATTTATGTTATCAGCTTGATGACGTATCGACGTTTTAGCGCACTCCAAAATTGACGAATACCCCCCCCCCCTCCCCAAAGGCAGATAAAAAAATGGCCTCCTTGAATCCATATTCAATTCCTAAAGGAATCCAAACCCAATTAGGGCATATGGTTGCAGCCCACCCCAAAATAGCCTAAAATCCCAAAACAGAAATCCGCCAAAATAAAATGGTAGCTACTTTTCTGTTGTTTTTGTTTAATTTATTGTTGCGCGAGCTTAGTGTACTATATATGAATGTCCAATAATTTAAATTGCCTGTGCAAATATAATTCACAGAGAAGATATATTCAAAATAAAATTGATGCTGACAGGAGACCGGTAGGATGTAACCGGCGTCGTTTAATACGTTATCGTTGTTCACAATTTTGGAACGAAAAGCAGAGTTTTACTTTTCGCGTTGCAGAGCTCTGTTGAGAACAGCGAGTGATATTCATCTTACAATAATTGCTATCAGTATATCCTTCGATATTTTAGTAAGGTATTTGAGCTGAAAATTTTGAGAAGTTTTGTTAAATTGGCTTATTGACTTCAAACCCACAATAAATCAAAATTCAATGGACAGAGTTGTTAATATAATCTTGAGTAGAGGTTTTTAATTTTAAAATAGAGCACCAAAATATAACCTGAAATCTCGCTTTTAAATCGTCATATTTTTTTTTGTGATTGTTATAGCACGAAATACCTTTTCTTGTATTCTGCAATGTATTTTTATTCTAAATAAGTCGTTATTTGGTACAATTGGCTTAAAGAAAATAAATTATATGAGCTTCGAAAGTCTTGAAAATGTGTAAATGTATCAAAAATTTCTACTTCTAAATTTAATATTTAAAAAAATAACATTATTTTGAACTTAGGTTTATTTTAAAAAGTTGTCTAGTTTAAACCCTTTCCAACGGTATGCTACATATTGGGGGAATCATTTATAATGTGGTCAAAATAAGAGATAAATAAGTTGTCAGGGTCAAGAAAATTGTTTTTATGTTTATTATGTTTTTATTCAACATGAGGTTTAATATTTGTTCAAACTGTTCTCCTCTACTCCGTATGCATGCACGACACCTTTCGCTTATCTCGACTGTTGTTGTCCGAATTCGCATTTCTGTTTTCATTGTTTCAAATGCAGCTGTAATTCGTTCCATTAAAATTTCTCGTGTGGACACCTCTGCTGCATAAACTAATTCCTTTGCACGTCCCAAAACGTAGGATCGATTGGTCAGGTTTAGGGACCGTGCGGGCCAAAAAATAGGCTATGGATCGTGCGGGCCAAGAAATTTTTGTTGGCAAAATTCTTGTTGCTCCTTGCTTTAGTATTTAGGTTTTTTTTTTAAATGATTAGGTACCTATATAATGCAGTTTTAGGCACTTCAAAGATTTTACTGGCTATGTGAACAATCTACCCATACTTCACAGCGCCTAGAGCATTGTTCAACTTAAAAATACACTCTAGGTGCATAAGATCTCCATTAAGTACAAAAAAGATTCCTATAGGAGTACCTAATTCGGATCGCGTGGTCCGCATTTGAGACATGAATGCAATTTTCAAATCATGCAATTCTTCATTTAATTTAGTTAATAAAAATAATCTACAAAATAATTCTAATTAAAAATACCCACAGAACTAAGTTGCCCTAAATTTGATCTACACTTTTTCAAAAAACAGAAAAATTTTTAAAAAGACCTAGATCCGAATTAGCTCATCTAATCTTAAAATAACGTATATATGTCGTTTTTAATTTGCAAATAAATTTGGTCCTTTTAATGAAATAATTAATATGAATTTTAAAATTTGACTTTGTGAACATAAAATGGATCGCACGATCCGCAATTGGAAAAGTTTGAAAATATAATGGACATAATGTGGATCTTATATATTATTTAAAATGATAAACTGTCATTTTTTGTTAAAAATTATAGTTTTTTTGTTAATTAAGATGTAATTTCTTATCATTAAACATTAAATAATCATTGGGAAATAAATTGTAACAGCTTAAAACCTTATTTTAGTAGTATACTTCCCTTAAGAATATTTTAACGAAAAGTCAGTTACGCACTTGATATTCTAATACTGTGATGCAGTGAACAACTAAACGATACAATTAGTACGTGCACTTCAATTATTCCGCTAAAAAACTAATACAAATACAAGCAACATAACGTATACTTTTAAATTTCTAGATACTCAATACATTTATAAATTAAATATTTTTCTTATTTCAACCAAAATTCAGTGAGACGATCCACAATTGGTACAACGATCCACATTATGATCGTTTACCTTAAGACAAAAATTTAATTTTTCTCTAAAGTACATCATCTGTATCTGCTAAAAAATTTGAACTGGAAATAATTATTTATGTTTTGAGTAGGTAGTAGTTAGAACCAACTCTGATAAATACCCCAGTACCAGCCAGTCGTATGGTGCTTTTTTCACAATCGTCCAACTTCCATTTTGCTCCATATACAATTATCATTTTTTTGAACATTATCTTGGCTATCGCCTAAGAACTTTACAGGCCAGAAATAATTCTTTATGTTTTGAGTAGGCAGTATTAAGGAGCATCTCTGATAAATACCTCTTTACTAAATAAAGTAATCAATGTTAATTAACAATTCAGTCGTTATAGCCTGATGAGATTGACTGGAAAATAATTAAATTTTTCGTGTTTCTCATTCAGATTGAAACTGAAATTGTAATTCTTAATAATTTCGCTCTTCGTTAAAAATTATCTGGTTATTTACCAGAAGAACTTTAAATTTAAAACTAATTTTTTGAGCTCTGAATTGTCTATCTTGTGAGAACATCTTATGCTAGTTTTTTATGTTTTAATAAAATAAAGTACCTAACTCTGCTTACAATTACAATTACAATTCCTATTGAGCCCAGTTCTAAAATAATGACAAAACATTTGTATTTAATTTTCCGTTGAATTTTTGGATAACGGGACTCAATTTAATTTTCCGTTGATTTTTTGAGGGCCCTTATTTGATTTTAGTTGTGGTAATAACCCCTGCCACAAAACTGAAATCAATTAACGGGGCTCAAGAAACCAACGGAAAATTAAAAAAATAATTCATAGACATGTTTATAAATGAATAAATATTTCGTAAATTACTACTTTAAGGGAATTAATATTACCAATCTATTTAGACATACGAAAGAGTAATAGAATATTCTTATAAACCTAATTTTTTCGTAACGTTTTCATAAAACTGTTGAAAGTTATTTTAATACACAATTTTGTAAATTGGTACAACAATTCTAGAGTGTCATTTACGAACATACATATTTAGTAATTTGTTGAAAATAATAAATTGTATTAAATTTATAATATATAAAGTGTTAATCTTGAGACAGAGTATAGTACAGTGATTTAATTAATAAAATATTTTAAAGTGAACCGGGTGTCGCTTTAAAGATTGTTTGTTTTTACATGTTGTGATTAAAAATATTAGTGATTTGAACAATTTGTTCAATCTACAATTATTTTACATTTTAAGTAAAAATATTGAAAGTTTAAAAAATAAAGGCCAATGTCGACGGAAACTCCAAAAACTTTTTAAATCGAAGCATTTCATTGAAAGTCTAAAGGGGAAAATTGCTAAAATTGGTTGTACAACTAATAAAGCAACTTTTAACGAATTTTCGGATGATTTATTTAATGAGCAATTTAATGAAAATGTTACAGCTCAATCTAATCAAAATTCCTCCGTCATATCAGCAGTTATGTCTGACGATGATGTTTTTGAAACCATCCGACCTAAAAATGTTCAAGCGGCGGTCAGTAACAGCAAACTCTTCAAATATTTCTTTGATTGCCTCAACTCGAAAACAAAATATGAAAAAAATCCAGTTAGAAGTGCCTTTATTATGAATAATCAAGTTGATACATTTCTGGAATTCATGGTAAATTATATTTCAAATACTGCGTTAGTAAACAAACAAATTGTTTTAAGGGTTTAATTCAGAGCATACGAGCCATTCAAACAATTTCCAAAAATATATTGTCGCAAAATATTGGAGTTGACTACATTTTAACGTCAAGATGTAATTAAGATCTAGTCGAGAATTTATTTGTTCAAATCAGAGCCGCTAAAAGAAATAATCGCAACCCTTCCATACATGAATTTAATTATAATATTGCAAAAATTACAACGGTTAAAATTTTATCACCATTTTCAAATATATCAAATTGCGAGAATGACACAGACGAACTGCTTGAAACGATGGAAGAAGACAATATAAATTCCATTGAAATTGACCATGTTGACATATCAGATATATCCGAAATTTTTTTTAATCTGAATGTAGCTTCAATGCGCGGTATTTTGTGGGCTACGTAGCATGCAAAATTTAGAATTTTATCAAAACTGATGAAATTTTGGAGGTTCCATCGGAATATTTGATCAGTAACAAAAATTATGGTTGTGCAAATAACTTCTGCAAACTTAAGGCACCGACTGATTATTATTTCAAAATTTCCAAAGAACAAATTTATTTATTTTCCAGAATGTTTTCAGAGCGCGCAAAAATGAAAGATTTGAAGAAGAATGTTGTCCAACTTTGTATTGTTAATACCAGCGTTACCTGCAAAGATATGTATGTCGAATAAAATCCATGTCGTGAGCATAATAAGGCAGCTTAAATTTCATGATTTTAGAATTAATCAGGAAACATTGTACATGGTTAGCTGAAAAACACATACAAAAAAATTATAAAAACGTTCGAAATCCGAATTGGCGAATACTATTGCAAGGCATATAAACGTGTAACAAAATTATTTCTCGAACTTCAGTTTCTTTGAGTATACCGTATTTTAAGTTTTTAAAATTTATTTGAATTTGAATTTTATCTTTTATAAATTAATATGTTTTGAAACTCTATAATTATAAAACTTGAAAAGTTTATTGTACAAAACATCAAAATTAGACGACTATGTAAATACAAAGTAAATACACAACCCAACGGTATTTTGAATTTGATTTTAAAACGAACTTCATCCAATAAATAACATAATCCTCTTATTAGTGCAACTTTGTTTGTATTTGTGTCGATATTTTTTTTATTTTCTAAGTATTTGATGCGTTTTACTTTTTTGTATACATACGTATATAATATTATACAGTACACAGCACACTTTGATAAAGAAATTTCATGTTTTCGACGACATTGATGATAATGCCATCTACCAGTAAGTAGAAGTCAAATATATCGAAATAGCTAATTGGGTTCCTCGATTGAAGTATACATTTTCCTCACTACAATTGGCGCAATTATCAGTCAATTTGATGAAAACTACGGCTTCCTTCGTCAATAATTCGTCTGGATATATTAGTTTGTGCTTGATCGTTACTTTTTAAACTAGACCGAACATGGGTTTAAACATAAGAATTCACACCTGGGGGTCAATTCTCGTTCTATGAAAAAATGGAATGAAAAAAATCTTTCCATTTGGTTTCCATCACGTCTTTCTCATTAGTATCTTTTCACGCAACAGCAATATGCGATTCTCGTTGTCCAAATGAAAACGAACGAGGGAAATACGCTGAATACTATACAGCAAAACATATTTTATCAAGTTTCATATATATTTCCGCTAGGTGCGCTAGGTAAATGGTGCAAATAGTAGCTAAATAAATGATAAAAGAGATTATAATTTGTAATTAGATCTAATCACTCTCTCAAAGAGACCTAAATAGAGAGTTAAACCAGTTTTCGTCATTGCTTGTCAAAATATAAAATAAATTACTAAAATGGCCAAATTTTATTTAAACTAAACGAAACTAATTATTTAGGGATTTTTCTTAAATGAATTGAAATTTTTTTAATGAATTTGCTTATAAATTAGTTTTTAAGTGACTAGTATTATTGTTTAGTTGCACATTAACACTATAATTGCAAATTTAGATGTTATAAAACTGAATTTCCATATTCATTTATATTCCCACGACCAAAATACTCGGTGAGAAAGTTTTTTTCATATGAGAAGATTTTGACGTCATTTTTTTCCTTCTCATGAAACATGAATCGGAAATCTGTATTTCTCACTGAAAATACTTTTCATTGTACTTTTCATAGAACGAGAATTGACCCCCAGGTCAGGGCCTGATGCTTGTTCCTGATCGCATAGGTGTATCAATTATTGATTCGTTATTATTCAAGCCTTCTGCTGAATTCACCTGTATTTCAACGCACTGTCGTACTGTTTAACACGTTAATCGCCATGGCAGTCGTATGTGTCTGACACTAAGAATTTCTCCATGGGCCATGTCAGTCATATATGTCTGACATACGGGATTTAGTACATAGAAGGCCACGTCAGTCACTCATATCCGACGCAAACGATAAATTCGTTTTATCTTTCAAAAGCTTAGCCTACTTTGAGCAAAACCTGAATATTGCTTGGCTTACTACGGAAAAATAAATAAAATAGACTTAGTTATATAATGCTATATTGTTACACTTGAAAAATTACATTTCAATAATTTTTATTTTGATAAAAGAAATTACATTGACTTATAATGTTGCCCAAAACATTCTAAGCAATAAAAGAGGTTTTGTTTGCAGTTTGAGTAAAATAAGTTGAAACTTTTTTCCCCCTTTTTTTTGCTGCTTCTCGACCTTCTGCTTCTTTTTATTTGGGCATAACATCCAACGCATCTGCTTTTCTTCTTTTTAGAACTAAACATTGTTTTTAGCATATGAGTTGAAGTTTTTCGTTTTTCAGTTCTGTCAGAACTTAATCTAAGCATATCAGTAACCAAATTTTCACGAAATTGTCATAATATTGCTTTTCGTAATTATGTAGTATCTAAATTATGTAATAAAATTACCATGGCGCAGAGGAAAACATTGTTGAAATTATTGTGGCGATTAACGTGTTAATAAAATTTTAGGATTTTTTTTTTTTCAATAATAATCTCGCCGTCTTTAATACATTTCTGAATTATTGAATGTGCAGTGCTTGTGTTTATCCCGGCAATTGCAGCTGCTTCAACAACGCTTTTCCAATCCTCGTATAACTTAATTAAAAAAAAATTTCAATCCATACTTACCCTTTTGTATGTGGTGGCTCTTAGTGGCCGCATTGATCTAGCTGGTTGCGTTGGTTCCCTTATATCCGAATCTGTTGAATCGTCGGTGCTTGAATCAAAAATTCTTTTTGTCACACTTGCAACTGGTTGCGGTGGTTGGCTCAATTTAAATATAACAGGAATAATTAAATATTGATAGCTATATTTACTATACATACATATGTATAAAGATTTATTTAAATATTTATTACAATTCTGTTGTACAAAATATTTAAACGAGTTAATAAATTATGAACTCACTACAGATAATGAAATCAAATTACGAAATTGTATCCATCTTTCATAATGGCCGTTACCAAAACCAGTTTTTAATCGTTTGTTATGTCGTTTTTAATCAAAATTAAATTTAATGAATTTGAAATTATGAAAATTGAATTTATTTTTTTTTTTTTTTTGCTAATTTGAACTTTACATGATTGAAATTATTTTGAATTAGTATTATCTTGAACGGGAAAATTTTGAATTTCATGTGGGATAGTATGTAAAAACCTGCATTTGTATATTTTGAATGAGTGAGCCGCTACAAAGTCTCTCAAGTCTCAATTAAAAAAATGGAGGTGTGGCCAACACACGACTTTCTTTTACGAACAGCGAATTTTGAAAAACTTTTATAATTCAAATTTCCCGCAAACTTAATTAAGATTGTTTTTATTATTTCATGTTTTCTGTAAATTGTATATTTTTGAAATATTTGCAAAATAAATTTTCTGTTTTACGGAATCTGGGAGCTGGGAGCTGGAACCCCAAAATTTATGTAAAAAGTTTAAACATGAAGTTGCAGTTTGATTGCTTAAACCATTTGGACTACAAATTGATAGTCATATGTATATACCAACAGACACCACTTCAAAACTCAATTTTTTGAACTCATTAGTACACACGTAAAAGAAATAAAAGGTGATATTTATGAATTTAAATTTTTTCTTTTAATTGTTTGGAATTTGTATTAGTGATTTTTTGTAAATCTTATACTTTTTAAAATATGTGCAAAACACATTTTCGGGCCGAGAGTGGCCACTTCCGGTTGACCGATTTGGCAATTTAACATACATGTAGGCTAAATATTTTTATAACATACAGTACGTCACTGAAGTGTGCAAATTAATTATAATTAGCATAATTGGGCTATATATACACATATATTTATGTGTTGGCAAAACAATATTTAATTTTTTTTTTATAAAAGTTTTAAATTTTTTTTAAATTTTTTTTTTTAATTTTTAATTTTAATTTTTTTTAATTTTTAATTTGTTTATTTTTATTTTTTTTTGATTTTTGGAAACATTTTGTATTAGTAATTTTTTGTAAACCTTATACTTTTTAAGATATTTGCAAAACAAATTTTCTGGCCCAAGGGAGTGGCCACTTCCGGTGGACCGATTTGAAGTAAAATTCACTGGGACCTCCCAATTTATCCAAAAAGCTTAAATCTGAAGTTTCAGTTCGATTGGTTAAGCCATCTGGGCTGTAGAGTGGACACAGACTGACAGACAGACAGACGGACAGACAGACGGACAGACAGACGGACTGACAGACAGACATCATTTCGAAACCCACTTTTTCGGACTCAGGGGACCTCAAAACAGATAAATCTTCAATAATCTCAAGGTCGAAAATTTTCATGATTACTATACTTTATTTTACTTACGTAAAAGAAAGTAAAAATATTCAGAAAAGATTATGAAAAGCGCCACACATTCCTATGTGGATTTAACGACATTATTAAATCAAATAGAAGTAATTATCAATTTAAGACGGTTGTATCCAATACCTAATAAATTTTTCTTGGGAAAAAATAACAATTTTACTTTTCCCAATTTTTTTTTTTTTTGATCTAGCAGCTTTTTGAGAATGATACTGCAATTAACAACTTGTTTGTTTTTCCGTATTTTTGTTAATTCTATATTTCGTTATTTTTAACCCTCTAATGCATAACTTTACGTTATCATGAATATTTGTTTTCTTTAGTTTTTACATAAGGTATTCTCTTTTAAAGTATCCTCGTCATAACGGTTTGGTTTTTGTTGTTGTAACAACTACGAGTTGAAGTCAAAATTTTGATAGAAAATGATTAAAAATTCATGCATTAGAGGGTTAAGGGTACAATTTACACGAACTTAAATGAATAGTTATTTACGTCACAAGGACGGTAAATGAGTTGTTACAGTACGAGTTCGACGTTTTCTCCTTCGTCGCCTCGTCCAGAATTTTGAACGAGTACTTTAACGATCATTTAACGTACGTGTAACGTACAACGTTTTATTTCATACTATATGGGACATTAATTCGATTTTTTCATTTAAAATTAAATTTTAAAGTAAAAACATGAGTTTGAAATTTAGAGAAAATCAATCCAAATGATTTTCAAATTATCAAGTTACCCTAGTTATTTTTTTTTTGTTTGGTTTTACAGTCTACTCTACTGTAATAGCTCGTTTTCCGGACACTTTTGTTCTCTGACGTAATGTTTCATTTCCCGGACTGAAATCAATCACGTAAACATTGATTATCGGTACAGCATGAAATAAATTATTTTATACCGAATGTTTTCCTTGGACAGACTGCAGTTTAATAAATTCGATTCAACTAAACTCGTTCAAGTACTATACGCAAAAAAAATGAGATTAGCTTAAAGCTAGGTCGACTTACTAGGGATGAATTCGAAAAATTTACTAAATCCGTTTTCTTACATTTTATTTAATCTCAGTATCTAGGGCATAAGGTAAAATTTCAAAAATTAAAAATACTCTGAAAATATTCAGACGCATTCGATAACCATCAGCGCTTTAGGCGCTGACAACCCATTTTTCACCAAAAGCGGTGATTAAAGGCGTTTAATAATGAACTCAGCGCGGAGACAAAAGCGAAGTTGAGAAAAGATTGCATAATTTCAAATTAAGTTTTATTGTTTGAAATATATTTTAAATTTTATATACATTCTGTTTTATTATTTTCGCTTAAGATTAAATGTGTTTACCCGTCACAAATAAAAATTAAAAATTGAATGTCAAAAAGCGATGATAAGGTTCAGAATATTCTATAGAACTGACAAAAAGTGGCTACTTACACGCAAATGCTATATGACAATGCGCTTTGTGATGGTGGAAAGTCATCGCTACAAAACGCTTCTAAAAAAATAGGTGCCGTTAAGTTACCCAACTCGAATATGTTGGATTTCTCCAATCCCCAAATTTTTTTTTTCCAAATAATAATTCGTTTTAAAATTTGTTAAAAAATGCAAAAAGCCGTCTCAACACATTGTGAAATATTTCTCTCTACGTGAGGTATAATTCTGTGATAAAGAACAAATTATTTTTTAAATAGTAAAGATTTCAAAATTTTTAAAATGACCAAAATAATTTTCATATTTAATATGATAATCTGAACATGTGTTGGATTATCGTACAACAAACAGTAAGATTTAATCGCATCGGTTGGCAGTATGGTCTGCAATAAAATGATACAGGGTTTTACAGAGTATTTTGTATACGACAACTGTACCTTTTTGGCCGAACGAAATTTTCAACAGGCACTAATTTATTTAGTCAAATATTATGCCTATTTGATGTGGCTTGCAATGGCTTTCCCAAAAACCATGAACACAAGTTGCGAGATAATACAAAATTAATTAAAGGAAGTAAATCCAAAGACAAGCCTAGACTTTATTGATAATTTGTTTTAATATCCTTACGTGTGTGGGCAAAATACTGCACGATAAATTGGTTCGATTAACTTTTAGCTTTGCATTACAACTTGCACTACGATAAATTGTGGCGTCTGTGGCCTGTTTTAAAGTATTTTTAACCGAAATGAGTGTTTTTCAATTTTGAAAAATGTACCCCAGCTATAGGTTTGCAAAGCAAGGCGGATATACGTTCCGATATTATGGTACTGGAGAGTAACGGGCTGTAGATTTTAGCTGTTAAACTTGCTTTCCAGGGTAAGCTGGTGTTGATAGTAAGTGTAGTATACCTCAGGTTATATGTACGGAGAGTTGTCTGCGTGTTTCTCAAACCAACTTGCAGCTGTAGCTGCTCAATTCGATTCTATAATGATTTTGATGATTTTAACCAGCAGAAGATAAAATGGCTTACTATTGATGATGATCTTTTGCCATTAAATGGTGATTTAATATTAGACCTCGTTATGGATTCTATCTGTTCTCTTGGACTAAGACAGATTAACAACATTGAGAACCAGAGCAGCAATAAACTTGATCTAGTGTTCATAGATCATACCAGTTGAATTATATGACACAATCATTGCTTGTGATGATCTAGGCAGTTCTTCGAGTATTTTTCATAAACCATTACATATCCAATTAACTTTTGAGAATTGGGTTAATGTTAACGTTAATTTTAATTCTAGTGAGTCTTTCAACTTTAAAAAGGGAGACTAACATGCTTTAAATGAGTTTTTGGACAATATTAATTGGGATCGATATAAGACAGGTAATTTGGACGCTTATATTGACCAGTTTTATAAAATAACGAACAATTTATTATTCGGTCGCCTGTAGTTTTGTCAGCACGTGAGCCGTGATTTAATCGTCGCCTGGCTTTAAAAATCAGAAATCTAAAGTTCATAATAGGTATAAATTGAATAAATTGGTTGTAAATTATGAAATATTTAGTGCTCTTAGAGTTCAATTTAAACTTTTAAATCTTTTCTTGTATAATTTATATATTGTTGAGATTGAATTGAAAGCGATGCTGTAGAGGTAATCCCTCGAAAATGTCTCTCAATTCTGTGACAGTTAGTGATCCACATTGAATCTGTGATGTCCCACCTTCGAATGATGATTTCCACTTTGATTTTAGTAATAATTTTAACATTCAAATTCAGTTTGCCACCGATGACGTTCTGCATGCAATATTGAATATTAATGTGAGTATGAGTAGTGGCCCGGACAAAATTCACCCTGTTATGTTAAAAGTGTGTGTGTTTTGGTTCAATCGCTGGAGGATTTCCTTCAATTTGGAAATCCAGTTTCATTAAGCAAATTTTCAAGAGTGGATGGAGATCCGTATCTTTTTCTTAATTAAAAATTCCATTTCTGAAAACCAGCATGGGTTTTACCCGGGACGATGAACTGTGACTAATCTTGTTATGTTCACAATTTTTTTGACTTTAGCACTAGAAGGTGGTGACAGTGTTGAAGTAGTGTTTACTGATTTTAGTAAGGCGTTCGACCCGAAATTGACCATGTCTTACTTGTAAAGAAACTGAAACAACTCAAGTGCGATGTTCTTCCTTTAAATGAATTTTGTCACATTTAACAAAACGTACTCAAAAAGTTCTTTTATATAATATTTTATCTAGAGATGTAAATGTTTGATCTGGTGTCCCGCAAGGTAGCTAGAACCTTTATTATTTATTACATTCATAGACGATATGTGGCGGTGCTTCAAACATTGTGAGTTTTTGATTTATGCTGCTTATTTAAAAGTATTTTTAAAGATTAAAAATGAGAGCGATCTGTTAAATCTACAACAGGAATTAAATATTTTCTGTGAATGGTGTAACTTAAATAAGCTTTGTCTAAACATTTCTGAATGTAAAGTTATGAACTTTTCAACACTACTTAGAAATGTTACAACAATACTAAAATTTTTAATTGAGCTTTTAAGATAACGTGTATAAAATAATTCCATTAGATTTTCATTTACTATAAAAAACCTAAGAATTGAAGATAAAAATAATAAAGGTATTATAAAACGGCAGTCCGTAATATAGTCGTCATACAAATTAAATCAACTCGAAAATTCAATTAAACTCCATAATTTAGTTAAATTGCAGCAACAAAAAAATTACATTGTTTTGAATATTTAACAAAAAAAAAAAAATTTTTTTTTTGTCTACTTAAATCTTCCTTATAATAATTCAATATAAAATAGTTGGAAAACAGTTTCTTATGATTTTATTCCCATCTTTTGTTTTATTTTGCCAAGTCTTCTTAAAAATTAAATTTTTAAATAAACGAAATTATAAAAGTTTTAATAAATTATTTTAATTTGGTGCAATGAGCTTAATTTGAAACAAAAAGGAAAAAAAAACGAAACTTTTATATTAAATAAAACTTTATGTACGGGTATGTATGTATGTATATATAAATAATTGTGCTTGTTTTATAATTTAAGTTAATTTTATTTAAATGAATTATTTTATATCCAAATTATTATTTTTTTTTATTGGTCTTAATTAAATTGATAATTATTTGAGATTTTTGAAAATTGATTAATTGAGTTGATTTATGATTTAATTGATTATCTCTGTAATCTATAATATGTATATAAGTAACTTGGGGTAATAAATTGAAAAATTGGATTCGTATAATTGATTTTATTTATTATGGGGTATGATGATATGTAGATTGGGTGTCTTTTATAACAGATTTTAAAATAAGTTTTTTGTTTTATATTATCCTAATTACTTAACTTGGATTAGATATCTTAGTTGATGGAAGAAAAGTTTTTGCATGTAACTAAATTCCGGGAATGACAAACAAATAGAATAATATTTTGGAAAAAGTTATAAACATTTTTTTTTTTATGAAAACTTTATTACTGTGCTACTTATGTTTCTGTACAGGATGTTCCAAAGATAAATTGCGAAAAGTTGCAAACGTCTGTTTCCGCAGAATATTTATAATTTATTAAACCTTCTGAATAAATATATAATATTAGGGTTTTTAAAATAATAAAATTTGGTTGATTAGGGATTTTGAAAGCACTACTAATTAGTTTGAGCTTTCAATTTTATTTTAGTGATAAATACCAGAGCATTAGATCACTACATAACCCCCTCTCCAGACGAACGTAGTGAAAACCATTAAGCTTATTAACTATATGGTAATATTTATTTATAATGGCGCGATCATGAAAAGCAACTTTGTGTTTAGTTTCGCTCTTCATAGAATTTAGAGATGTGATATTATAGGCAGGTTTTAATCTGTCTATGAAAATAGATTGATGTTTATTGTTAACATTTATGATAAAAAATGTCCGAAATCAATGAACAACCTCAAAAGAACTTCATAAGTAGGTTCTAAACCGACTTTAACTCGATCCACTCGGATTAGCACATATTTGCACGTATTTAAATCATTTGGCACGTATAGGTTCGAGTTTGAATTGGGACACGTTGTCTTTTATAGTTGTTCGCGCTTCTAATAAGACGAGAGGTAATTCGTCAACCCAGTTAACTGTTTTACACCTTGCTTTTAAAGGTTCTTTTAATTGCCTGTGTACACGTTCTATCATACCATTACTAGCGGAATGATATGTTGTGGTTCTGATTCGGTAACATCCCATAAATTTGTTTAATTATGCAAATAGTTTGGATTAGAATTGAAACCCTTGATCCGTAGTAGTTTCTTGCGGACATCCTAAACGAGAAATGAACTCTCGAATAAACGTTCGAGCAATAGTTGTTGCAGTTGCATCCTTCATATGATATGCCCCTGGCCATCGAGTGAATCTATCAATGATGGTTAAGATATAAATATGTGGATGTGTTCAAAAAGGCCCTCGGGTGGGACTATAGGCTGTATCGGTGATTTTACGTGTCTATATACACTTTCGATTTTTGATAGCTTATGCGGTTTTTGGTCCATCCTGCATCGATATTCATACTTGGCCAAAAATAACGTGATGATATTAGTTTTTGTGCCTCTAATGTCAGAGTGCGGCAAATTATGCAAAGCTCTCATTGAGGTATGGTTGACCGTTGTATAGCTGAAAATAGGTTTGGGTGGCAGCCTAATAGGACCTGGCATAGAGATACAAAAAGGTTCGTAGCCATATTGCTGCAAATACTTAAAAGATATAATAATACCATAAAAGTAATTTTCATTGATTTTGTATGGCATCAAATGTACACGTTACATTCAATTTCCCTCATCCCAATTACTAATGCATCGGATAGTAGAACACCCTGTTAGCCTCAAGAGATTTTCTTGAAAAAAATTACGTATCATCGTCTGATCCCACTTCATAGCAAGGCATCATTGACTATGCTTATTAATGCTTTTAGAAAAAGGTAGGACAGCTTAGGAACAAATCGACATCCGATTTTAATTTTTTAAACTAAATATGATCGTAAAACACCCTGTTAGCCTCATGAGATTTTCTTGAAAAAAATTACATATCATCATTTGGTTCCACTTCATTGCACAGCATGATTGGCAATGCTTATTAATGCTTTTAGAAATAGTTAGGACAGCTTAGGAACAAATCGACGGCCGATTTTAATTTTTTAAACTAAATGTCATCATAAACACCCTGCTAACCTCGAGAGATTTTCTTGAAAAAAATTACATATCATCGTTTGGTCCCACTTCATTGCACGGCACCATTGGCAATGCTTATTATTGCTTTTAGAAATAATTAGGACAGCTTAGGGACAAATCGTCGGCCGATTTTAAGTTTTTAAACTAAATGTCATCATAAAACACCCTGTTAGCCTCTAGAGATTTTCTTGAAAAAAATTACATATCATCATTTGGTCTCACTTCATTGCACAGCACCACTGACAATGCTAATTAATGCTTCTAGAAATAGTTAGGACAGCTGAGGAACAAATCGACGGCCGATTTTAATTTTTTAAACTAAATTTCATCATAAAACACCCTGTTAGCCTCATGAGATTTTCTTGAAAAAAATTACGTATCATCGACTGGTCCCACTTCATTGCAAGGCACCATTGGCAATGATTATTAATGGTTTTAGAAATAGTTAGGACAGCTTAGGAACAAATCGACAGCCGATTTTAATATTTTAAACTAAATGTCATCATAAACACCCTGTTAACCTCGAGAGATTTTCTTGAAAAAAATTACATATCATCGTTTGATCCCACTTCATTGCACGGCACCATTGGCAATGCTTATTATTGCTTTTAGAAATAATTAGGACAGCTTAGGAACAAATCGACGGCCGATTTTAATTTTTTAAACTAAATGTCATCATAAAACACCCTGTTAGCCTCATGGGATTTTCTTGAAAAAAAATACATATCATAATTTAGTTCCACTTCATTGCACGGCACCATTGGCAATGATTATTATTGCTTTTAGAAATAATTAGGACAGCTTAGGAACAAATCGACTGCCGATTTAAATTTTTTAAACTAAATGTCATCATAGAACACCCTGTTAGCCTCTAGAGATTTTCTTGAAAAAAATTACATATCATCATTTGGTCTCACTTCATTGCACAGCACCACTGACAATGCTAATTAATGCTTCTAGAAATAGTTAGGACAGCTGAGGAACAAATCGACGGCCGATTTTAATTTTTTAAACTAAATGTCATCATAAAACACCCTGTTAGCCTCATGAGATTTTCTTGAAAAAAATTACGTATCATCGACTGGTCCCACTTCATTGGAAGGCACCATTGGTTATGCTTATTAATGCTTTTAGAAATAGTTAGGCAGCTTAGGAACAAATCGACGGCCGATTTTAATTTTTTTAAACTAGATGTCATCATAGAACACCCTGCTGCCTCAAGAGATTTTCTTGAAAAAAATTTCGTATCATCGTCTGGTCCCACTTCAGTGCAAGGCACCATTGGTTATGATTATTAATGCTTTTAGAAATAGTTAGGACAGCTTAGGAACAAATCGACGGCCGATTTTAATTTTTTAAACTAAATGTCATCATAGAACACCCTGTTAGCCTCTAGAGATTTTCTTGGAAAAAATTGCATATCTTCATTTGGTCTCACTTCATTGCACAGCACCACTGGCAATGCTAATTAATGCTTCTAGAAATAGTTAGGACAGCTGAGGAACAAATCGACAGCCGATTTAAATTTTTTAAACTAAATGTCATCATAGAACACCCTGTTAGCCTCATGAGATTTTCTTGAAAAAAATTACGTATCATCGTCTGGTCCCACTTCATTGCACGGCACCATTGGTTATGCTTATTAATGCTTTTAGAAATAGTTAAGACAGCTTAGGAACAAATCGACGGCCGATTTTAATTTTTTAAACTAAATGTCATCATAAAACACCCTGTTAGCCTCATGGGATTTTCTTGAAAAAATTACATATCATCATTTGGTTCCACTTCATTGCACGGCACCATTGGCAATGCTTATTATTTCTTTTTGAAATAGTTAGGACAGCTTAGGAACAAATCGACGGCCGATTTTAATTTTTTAAACTAAATGTCATCATAGAACACCCTGTTAGCCTCTAGAGATTTTCTTGAAAAAAATTGCATATCTTAATTTGGTCTCACTTCATTGCACAGCACCATTGGCAATGCTAATTAATGCTTCTAGAAATAATTAGGACAGCTTAGGAACAAATCGACAGCCGATTTTAATTTTTTTTAACTAGCTGTCATCATAGAACACCCTGTTAGCCTCATGAGATTTTCTTGAAAAAAATTACATATCATCGTCTGGTCCCACTTCATTGCACGGCACCATTGGTTATGCTTATTAATGCTTTTAGAAATAGTTAAGACAGCTTAGGAACAAATCGACGGCCGATTTTAATTTTTTAAACTAAATGTCATCATAAAACACCCTGTTAGCCTCATGGGATTTTCTTGAAAAAAAATTACATATCATCATTTGGTCCCACTTCATTGCACGGCACCATTGGCAATGCTTATTATTGCTTTTAGAAATAATTGGGACAGCTTAGGAACAAATCGACTGCCGATTTTAATTTTTTAAACTAAATGTCATCATAAAACACCCTGTTAGCCTCATGGGATTTTCTTGAAAAAAATTACATATCATCATTTGGTTCCACTTTATTGCACGGCACCATTGGCAATGATTATTAATGGTTTTTGAAATAGTTAGGACAGCTTAGGAACAAATCGACGGCCGATTTTAATTTTTTAAACTAAATGTCATCATAGAACACCCTGTTAGCCTCATGAGATTTTCTTGAAAAAAATTACGTATCATCGTCTGGTCCCACTTCATTGCAAGGCACAATTGGCCATGCTTATTAATGCTTTTAGGAATAGTTAGGACAGCTTAGGAACAAATCGACGGCCGATTTTAATTTTTTAAACTAAATGTCATCATAGAACACCCTGTTAGCCTCTAGAGATTTTATTGAAAAAAATTGCATATCTTAATTTGGTCTCACTTCATTGCACAGCACCATTGGCAATGCTAATTAATGCTTCTAGAAATAATTAGGACAGCTTAGGAACAAATCGACAGCCGATTTTAATTTTTTTAAACTAGCTGTCATCATAGAACACCCTGTTAGCCTCATGAGATTTTCTTGAAAAAAATTACGTATCATCGTCTGGTCCCACTTCATTGCACGGCACCATTGGTTATGCTTATTAATGCTTTTAGAAATAGTTAGGACAGCTTAGGAACAAATCGACGGCCGATTTTAATTTTTTAAACTAAATGTCATCATAGAACACCCTGTTAGCCTCAAGAGATTTTCTTGAAAAAAATTACGTATCATCGTATGGTCGCACTTCATTGCACGGCACCATTGGCAATGCTTATTAATGCTTTTAGAAATAGTTAGGACAGCTTAGGAACAAATCGACAGCCGATTTTAATTTTTTTAAACTAGCTGTCATCATAGAACACCCTGTTAGCCTCATGAGATTTTCTTGAAAAAAATTACGTGTCATCGTTTGGTCCCACTTCATTGCACAGCACCATTGGCAATGCTTATGAATGCTTTTAGAAATAGTTAGGACAGCTTAGGAACAAATCGACGGCCGATTTTAATTTTTTAAACTAAATGTCATCATAGAACACCCTGTTAGCCTCATGAGATTTTCTTGAAAAAAATTACGTATCATCGTCTGGTCCCACTTCATTGCAAGGCACCATTGGTTATGCTTATTAATGCTTTTAGAAATAGTTAGGACAGCTTAGGAACAAATCGACGGCCGATTTTAATTTTTTAAACTAAATGTCATCATAGAACACCCTGTTAGCCTCAAGAGATTTTCTTGAAAAAAATTACGTATCATCGTTTGGTCGCACTTCATTGCACAGCACCATTGGCAATGCTTATTAATGCTTTTAGAAATAGTTAGGACAGCTTAGGAACAAATCGACGGCCGATTTTAATTTTTTAAACTAAATGTCATCATTGAACACCCTGTTAGCCTCATGAGATCTTCTTAAAAAAAATTAAGTATCATCTTTTGGTCCCACTTCATTGCAAGGCACCATTGGCAATGCTTATGAATGCTTTTAAGAATAGTTAGGACAGCTTAGGAACAAATCAACGGCCGATTTTAATTTTTTAAACTAAATGTCATCATAGAACACCCTGTTAGCCTCATGAGTTCTTCTTGAAAAAAATTGCATATCATCGTTTGGTCGCACTTCATTGCACAGCACCATTGGCAATGCTTATGAATGCTTTTAGAAATAGTTAGGACAGCTTAGGAACAAATCGACGGCCGATTTTAATTTTTTAAACTAAATGTCATCATAAAACACCCTGTTAGCCTCAAGAGATTTTCTTGAAAAAAATAAAATATCATCGTTTGGTCCCACTTCATTGCACGGCACCATTGGCAATGCTTATTAATGCTTCTAGATATAGTTAGGACAGCTTAGGAACAAATAGACGGCCGATTTTAATTTTTTAAACTAAATGTCATCATAAAACACCCTGTTAGCCTCAAGAGATTTTCTTGAAAAAAATAAAATATCATCGTTTGGTCCCACTTCATTGCAAGGCACCATTGGCAATGATAATTATTGCTTTTAGAAATAATTAGGACAGCTTAGGAACAAATCGACTGCCGATTTTAATATTTTAAACTAAATATCATCATAAAACACCCTGTTAGCCTCATGGGATTTTCTTGAAAAAAATTACATATCATCATTTGGTTCCACTTCATTGCACGGCACCATTGGCAATGCTTATTATTGCTTTTAGAAATAATTAGGACAGCTTAAGAACAAATCGACGGCCGATTTTAATTTTTTAAACTAAATGTCATCATAAAACACCCTGTTAGCCTCAAGAGATTTTCTTGAAAAAAATAAAATATCATCGTTTGGTCCCACTTCATTGCAAGGCACCATTGGCAATGATTATTATTGCTTTTAGAAATAATTAGGACAGCTTAAGAACAAATCGACGGCCGATTTTAATTTTTTAAACTAAATATCATCATAAAACACCCTGTTAGCCTCAAGGGATTTTCTTGAAAAAAATTACATATCATCATTTGGTTCCACTTCATTGCACGGCACCATTGGCAATGCTTATTATTGCTTTTAGAAATAATTAGGACAGCTTAAGAACAAATCGACGGCCGATTTTAATTTTTTAAACTAAATGTCATCATAAAACACCCTGTTAGCCTCAAGAGATTTTCTTGAAAAAAATAAAATATCATCGTTTGGTCCCACTTCATTGCAAGGCACCATTGGCAATGATTATTATTGCTTTTAGAAATAATTAGGACAGCTTAAGAACAAATCGACGGCCGATTTTAATTTTTTAAACTAAATATCATCATAAAACACCCTGTTAGCCTCATGGGATTTTCTTGAAAAAAATTACATATCATCATTTGGTTCCACTTCATTGCACGGCACCATTGGCAATGATTATTATTGCTTTTAGAAATAATTAGGACAGCTTAGGAACAAATCGACGGCCGATTTTAATTTTTTAAACTAAATATCATCATAAAACACCCTGTTAGCCTCATGGGATTTTCTTGAAAAAAATTACATATCATCATTTGGTTCCACTTCATTGCAAGGCACCATTGGCAATGATTATTATTGCTTTTAGAAATAATTAGGACAGCTTAGGAACAAATCGACGGCCGATTTTAATTTTTTAAACTAAATATCATCACAAAACACCCTGTTAGCCTCATGGGATTTTCTTGAAAAAAATTACATATCATCATTTGGTTCCACTTCATTGCACGGCACCATTGGCAATGCTTATTATTGCTTTTAGAAATTATTAGGACAGCTTAAGAACAAATCGACGCCGATTTTAATTTTTTAAACTAAATGTCATCATAAAACACCCTGTTAGCCTCAAGAGATTTTCTTGAAAAAAATAAAATATCATCGTTTGGTCCCACTTCATTGCAAGGCACCATTGGCAATGATTATTATTGCTTTTAGAAATAATTAGGACAGCTTAGGAACAAATCGACGGCCGATTTTAATTTTTTAAACTAAATGTCATCATAGAACACCCTGTTAGCCTCTAGAGATTTTCTTGAAAAAAATTGCATATCTTCATTTGGTCTCACTTCATTGCACAGCACCACTGGCAATGCTAATTAATGCTTCTAGAAATAGTTAGGACAGCTTTGGAACAAATCGACAGCCGATTTGAATTTTTTAAACTAAATGTCATCATAGAACACCCTGTTAGCCTCTAGAGATTTTCTTGAAAAAAATTACGTATCATCGTCTGGTCCCACTTCATTGCAAGGCACAATTGGCCATGCTTATTAATGCTTTTAGGAATAGTTAGGACAGCTTAGGAACAAATCGACGGCCAATTTTAATTTTTTAAACTAAATGTCATCATAGAACACCCTGTTAGCCTCAAGAGATTTTCTTGAAAAAAATTACGTATCATCGTTTGGTCGCACTTCATTGCACGGCACCATTGGCAATGCTTATTAATGCTTTTAGAAATAGTTAGGACAGCTTAGGAGCAAATAGACAGCCGATTTTAATTTTTTTAAACTAGCTGTCATCATAGAACACCCTGTTAGCCTCATGAGATTTTCTTGAAAAAAATTACGTGTCATCGTTTGGTCCCACTTCATTGCACAGCACCATTGGCAATGCTTATGAATGCTTTTAGAAATAGTTAGGACAGCTTAGGAACAAATCGACGGCCGATTTTAATTTTTTAAACTAAATGTCATCATAGAACACCCTGTTAGCCTCAAGAGATTTTCTTGAAAAAAATTACATATCATCGTTTGGTCGCACTTCATTGCACAGCACCATTGGCAATGCTTATTAATGCTTTTAGAAATAGTTAGGACAGCTTAGGAACAAATCGACAGCCGATTTTAATTTTTTTAAACTAGCTGTCATCATAGAACACCCTGTTAGCCTCATGAGATTTTCTTGAAAAAAATTACGTGTCATAGTTTGGTCCCACTTCATTGCACAGCACCATTGGCAATGCTTATGAATGCTTTTAGAAATAGTTAGGACAGCTTAGGAACAAATCGACGGCCGATTTTAATTTTTTAAACTAAATGTCATCATAGAACACCCTGTTAGCCTCATGAGATTTTCTTGAAAAAAATTACGTATCATCGTCTGGTCCCACTTCATTGCAAGGCACCATTGGTTATGCTTATTAATGCTTTTAGAAATAGTTAGGACAGCTTAGGAACAAATCGACGGCCGATTTTAATTTTTAAAACTAAATGTCATCATAAAACACCCTGTTAGCCTCAAGATATTTTCTTGAGGAAAAATACGTATCATCATTTGGTCGCACTTCATTGCACGGCATCATTGGCAATGCTTATTAATGCTTTTAGAAATAGTTAGGACAGCTTAGGAACAAATCGACAGCCGATTTTAATTTTTTAAACTAAATGTCATCATAGAACACCCTGTTAGCCTCTAGAGATCTTCTTGAAAAAAATTACGTATCATCGTTTGGTCGCACTTCATTGCACGGCACCATTGGCAATGCTTATTAATGCTTTTAGAAATAGTTAGGACAGCTTAGGAACAAATCGACAGCCGATTTTAATTTTTTTAAACTAGATGTCATCATAGAACACCCCGTTAGCCTCATGAGATTTTCTTGAAAAAAATTACGTGTCATCGTTTGGCCCCACTTCATTGCACAGCACCATTGGCAATGCTTATGAATGCTTTTAGAAATAGTTAGGACAGCTTAGGAACAAATCGACGGCCGATTTTAATTTTTTAAACTAAATGTCATCATAGAACACCCTGTTAGCCTCTAGAGATTTTCTTGAAAAAAATTGCATATCTTCATTTGGTCTCACTTCATTGCACAGCACCACTGGCAATGCTAATTAATGCTTCTAGAAATAGTTAGGACAGCTTAGGAACAAATCGACAGCCGATTTTAATTTTTTAAACTAAATGTCATCATAGAACACCCTGTTAGCCTCTAGAGATTTTCTTGAAAAAAATTTTGTATCATCGTCTGGTCCCACTTCATTGCAAGGCACAATTGGCCATGCTTATTAATGCTTTTAGGAATAGTTAGGACAGCTTAGGAACAAATCGACGGCCGATTTTAATTTTTTAAACTAAATGTCATCATAGAACACCCTGTTAGCCTCTAGAGATTTTCTTGAAAAAAATTGAATATCTTAATTTGGTCTCACTTCATTGCACAGCACCATTGGCAATGCTAATTAATGCTTCTAGAAATAATTAGGACAGCTTAGGAACAAATCGACAGCCGATTTTAATTTTTTTAAACTAGCTGTCATCATAGAACACCCTGTTAGCCTCATGAGATTTTCTTGAAAAAAATTACATATCATCGTCTGGTCCCACTTCATTGCACGGCACCATTGGTTATGCTTATTAATGCTTTTAGAAATAGTTAGGACAGCTTAGGAACAAATCGACGGCCGATTTTAATTTTTTAAACTAAATGTCATCATAGAACACCCTGTTAGCCTCAAGAGATTTTCTTGAAAAAAATTACGTATCATCGTTTGGTCGCACTTCATTGCACGGCACCATTGGCAATGCTTATTAATGCTTTTAGAAATAGTTAGGACAGCTTAGGAACAAATCGACAGCCGATTTTAATTTTTTTAAACTAGCTGTCATCATAGAACACCCTGTTAGCCTCATGAGATTTTCTTGAAAAAAATTACGTGTCATCGTTTGGTCCCACTTCATTGCACAGCACCATTGGCAATGCTTATGAATGCTTTTAGAAATAGTTAGGACAGCTTAGGAACAAATCGACGGCCGATTTTAATTTTTTAAACTAAATGTCATCATAGAACACCCTGTTAGCCTCATGAGATTTTCTTGAAAAAAATTACGTATCATCGTCTGGTCCCACTTCATTGCAAGGCACCATTGGTTATGCTTATTAATGCTTTTAGAAATAGTTAGGACAGCTTAGGAACAAATCGACGGCCGATTTTAATTTTTTAAACTAAATGTCATCATAGAATACCCTGTTAGCCTCAAGAGATTTTCTTGAAAAAAATTACGTATCATCGTTTGGTCGCACTTCATTGCACAGCACCATTGGCAATGCTTATTAATGCTTTTAGAAATAGTTAGGACAGCTTAGGAACAAATCGACAGCCGATTTTAATTTTTTAAACTAGCTGTCATCATAGAACACCCTGTTAGCCTCATGAGATTTTCTTGAAAAAAATTACGTATCATCGTCTGGTCCCACTTCATTGCACGGCACCATTGGTTATGCTTATTAATGCTTTTAGAAATAGTTAGGACAGCTTAGGAACAAATCGACGGCCGATTTTAATTTTTTAAACTAAATGTCATCATAGAACACCCTGTTAGCCTCAAGAGATTTTCTTGAAAAAAATTACGTATCATCGTTTGGTCGCACTTCATTGCACGGCACCATTGGCAATGCTTATTAATGCTTTTAGAAATAGTTAGGACAGCTTAGGAACAAATCGACAGCCGATTTTAATTTTTTTAAACTAGCTGTCATCATAGAACACCCTGTTAGCCTCTAGAGATTTTCTTGAAAAAAATTACGTGTCATCGTTTGGTCCCACTTCATTGCACAGCACCATTGGCAATGCTTATTAATGCTTTTAGAAATAGTTAGGACAGCTTAGGAACAAATCGACGGCCGATTTTAATTTTTAAAACTAAATGTCATCATAAAACACCCTGTTAGCCTCAAGATATTTTCTTGAGGAAAAATACGTATCATCATTTGGTCGCACTTCATTGCACGGCATCATTGGCAATGCTTATTAATGCTTTTAGAAATAGTTAGGACAGCTTAGGAACAAATCGACAGCCGATTTTAATTTTTTAAACTAAATGTCATCATAGAACACCCTGTTAGCCTCTAGAGATCTTCTTGAAAAAAATTACGTATCATCGTTTGGTCGCACTTCATTGCACGGCACCATTGGCAATGCTTATTAATGCTTTTAGAAATAGTTAGGACAGCTTAGGAACAAATCGACAGCCGATTTTAATTTTTTTAAACTAAATGTCATCATAGAACACCCTGTTAGCCTCATGAGATTTTCTTGAAAAAAATTACGTGTCATCGTTTGGCCCCACTTCATTGCACAGCACCATTGGCAATGCTTATGAATGGTTTTAGAAATAGTTAGGACAGCTTAGGAACAAATCGACGGCCGATTTTAATTTTTTAAACTAAATGTCATCATAGAACACCCTGTTAGCCTCATGAGATCTTCTTGAAAAGATTGCATATCATGGTTTGGTCCCACTTCATTGCACGGCACCATTGGTTATGCTTATTAATGCTTTTAGAAATAGTTAGGACAGCTTAGGAACAAATCGACGGCCGATTTTAATTTTTTAAACTAAATGTCATCATAGAACACCCTGTTAGCCTCATGTGATTTTCTTGAAAAAAATGGCATATCTTCATTTGGTCTCACTTCATTGCACAGCACCACTGGCAATGCTAATTAATGCTTCTAGAAATAGTTAGGACAGCTTAGGAACAAATCGACAGCCGATTTAAATTTTTTAAACTAAATGTCATCATAGAACACCCTGTTAGCCTCATGAGATTTTCTTGAAAAAAATTACGTATCATCGTCTGCTCCCACTTCATTGCAAGGCACCATTGGTTATGCTTATTAATGCTTTTAGAAATAGTTAAGACAGCTTAGGAACAAATCGACGGCCGATTTTAATTTTTTAAACTAAATGTCATCATAGAACACCCTGTTAGCCTCATGAGTTCTTCTTGAAAAAAATTACATATCATCGTTTGGTCCCACTTCATTGCACGGCACCATTGGTTATGCTTATTAATGCTTTTAGAAATAGTTAGGACAGCTTAGGAACAAATCGACGGCCGATTTTAATTTTTTAAACTAAATGTCATCATAGAACACCCTGTTAGCCTTATGTGATTTTCTTGAAAAAAATGGCATATCTTCATTTGGTCTCACTTCATTGCACAGCACCACTGGCAATGCTAATTAATGCTTCTAGAAATAGTTAGGACAGCTTAGGAACAAATCGACGGCCGATTTTAATTTTTTTAAACTAGATGTAATCATAGAACACCCTGTTAGCCTCATGAGATTTTCTTGAAAAAAATTACGTATCATCGTCTGGTCCCACTTCATTGCAAGGCACAATTGGCCATGCTTATTAATGCTTTTAGGAATAGTTAGGACAGCTTAGGAACAAATCGACGGCCGATTTTAATTTTTTTAACTAAATGTCATCATAGAACACCCTGTTAGCCTCTAGAGATTTTCTTGAAAAAATTGCATATCTTCATTTGGTCTCACTTCATTGCACAGCACCATTGGCAATGCTAATTAATGCTTCTAGAAATCATTAGGACAGCTTAGGAACAAATCGACAGCCGATTTTAATTTTTTTAAACTAGCTGTCATCATAGAACACCCTGTTAGCCTCATGAGATTTTCTTGAAAAAAATTACGTATCATCGTTTGGTCCCACTTCATTGCACGGCACCATTGGTTATGCTTATTAATGCTTTTAGAAATAGTTAGGACAGCTTAGGAACAAATCGACGGCAGATTTTATTTTTTTAAACTAAATGTCATCATAGAACACCCTGTTAGCCTCAAGAGATTTTCTTGAAAAAAATTACGTATCATCGTTTGGTCGCACTTCATTGCACGGCACCATTGGCAATGCTTATTAATGCTTTTAGAAATAGTTAGGACAGCTTAGGAACAAATCGACAGCCGATTTTAATTTTTTTAAACTAGATGTCATCATAGAACACCCTGTTAGCCTCATGAGATTTTCTTGAAAAAAATTACGTGTCATCGTTTGGTCCCACTTCATTGCACAGCACCATTGGCAATGCTTATGAATGCTTTTAGAAATAGTTAGGACAGCTTAGGAACAAATCGACGGCCGATTTTAATTTTTTAAACTAAATGTCATCATAGAACACCCTGTTAGCCTCAAGAGATTTTCTTGAAAAAAATTACGTATCATCGTTTGGTCGCACTTCATTGCACGGCACCATTGGCAATGCTTATTAATGCTTTTAGAAATAGTTAGGACAGCTTAGGAACAAATCGACGGCCGATTTTAATTTTTTTAAACTAGATGTCATCATAGAACACCCTGCTAGCCTCATGAGATTTTCTTGAAAAAAATTACGTGTCATCGTTTGGTCCCACTTCATTGCACAGCACCATTGGCAATGCTTATGAATGCTTTTAGAAATAGTTAGGACAGCTTAGGAACAAATCGACGGCCGATTTTAATTTTTTAAACTAAATGTCATCATAGAACACCCTGTTAGCCTCATGAGATTTTCTTTGTAAAAATTACGTATCATTGTCTGGTCCCACTTCATTGCAAGGCACCATTGGTTATGCTTATTAATGCTTTTAGAAATAGTTAGGACAGCTTAGGAACAAATCGACGGCCGATTTTAATTTTTTAAACTAAATGTCATCATAGAACACCCTGTTACCCTCAAGAGATTTTCTTGAAAAAAATTACGTATCATCGTTTGGTCGCACTTCATTGCACGGCACCATTGGCAATGCTTATTAATGCTTTTAGAAATAGTTAGGACAGCTTAGGAACAAATCGACAGCCGATTTTAATTTTTTTAAACTAGATGTCATCATAGAACACCCTGTTAGCCTCATGAGATTTTCTTGAAAAAAATTACGTGTCATCGTTTGGTCCCACTTCATTGCACAGCATCATTGGCAATGCTTATGAATGCTTTTAGAAATAGTTAGGACAGCTTAGGAACAAATCGACGGCCGATTTTAATTTTTTAAACTAAATGTCATCATAGAACACCCTGTTAGCCTCTAGAGATCCTCTTGAAAAAAATTACGTATCATCGTTTGGTCGCACTTCATTGCACGGCACCATTGGCAATGCTTATGAATGCTTTTAGAAATAGTTAGGACAGCTTAGGAACAAATCGACAGCCGATTTTAATTTTTTTAAACTAAATGTCATCATAAAACACCCTGTTAGCCTCAAGAGATTTTCTTGAAAAAAATAAAATATCATCGTTTGGTCCCACTTCATTGCACAGCACCATTGGCAATGCTTATTAATACTTTTAGAAATAGTTAGGACAGCTTAGGAACAAATCGACGGCCGATTTTAATTTTTTAAACTAAATGTCATCATAGAACACCCTGTTAGCCTCTAGTGATTTTCTTGAAAAAAATGGCATATCTTCATTTGGTCTCACTTCATTGCACAGCACCACTGGCAATGCTAATTAATGCTTCTAGAAATAGTTAGGACAGCTTAGGAACAAATCGACGGCCGATTTTAATTTTTTTAAACTAGATGTAATCATAGAACACCCTGTTAGCGCCAAGATATTTTCTTGAAAAAATAACGTATCATCGTTTGGTCCCACTTCATTGCAAAGCACAATTGGCAATGCTTATTAATACTTTTAAGAATAGTTAGGACAGCTTAGGAACAAATCGACGGCCGATTTTAATTTTTTAAACTAAATGTCATCATAGAACACCCTGTTAGCCTCATGAGATCTTCTTGAAAAGATTGCATATCATCGTTTGGCCCCACTTCATTGCACAGCACCATTGGCAATGCTTATTAAAGCTTTTAGAAATAGTTAGGACAGCTTAGGAACAAATCGACGGCCGATTTTAATTTTTTAAACTAAATGTCATCATAGAACACCCTGTTAGCCTCTAGAGATTTTCTTGAAAAAAATTGCATATCTTCATTTGGTCTCACTTCATTGCACGGCACCATTGGCAATGCTAATTAATGCTTCTAGAAATAATTAGGACAGCTTAGGAACAAATCGACAGCCGATTTTAATTTTTTTAAACTAGCTGTCATCATAGAACACCCTGTTAGCCTCATGAGATTTTCTTGAAAAAAATTACGTATCATCGTCTGGTCCCACTTCATTGCACGGCACCATTGGCAATGCTTATTAATGCTTTTAGAAATAGTTAGGACAGCTTAGGAACAAATCGACGGCCGATTTTAATTTTTTTAATCTAGATGTAATCATAGAACACCCTGTTAGCCTCATGAGATTTTCTTGAAAAAAATTACGTATCATCGTCTGGTCCCACTTCATTGCAAGGCACAATTGGCCATGCTTATTAATGCTTTTAGAAATAGTTAGGACAGCTTAGGAACAAATCGACGGCCGATTTTAATTTTTTAAACTAAATGTCATCATAGAACACCCTGTTAGCCTCATGAGATTTTCTTGAAAAAAATTACGTATCATCGTTTGGTCGCACTTCATTGCACGGCACCATTGGCAATGCTTATTAATGCTTTTAGAAATAGTTAGGACAGCTTAGGAACAAATCGACAGCCGATTTTAATTTTTTTAAACTAGATGTCATCATAGAACACCCTGTTAGCCTCATGAGATTTTCTTGAAAAAAATTACGTGTTATCGTTTGGTCCCACTTCATTGCACAGCACCATTGGCAATGCTTATGAATGCTTTTAGAAATAGTTAGGACAGCTTAGGAACAAATCGACGGCCGATTTTAATTTTTTAAACTAAATGTCATCATAGAACACCCTGTTAGCCTCAAGAGATTTTCTTGAAAAAAATTACGTATCATCGTCTGGTCCCACTTCATTGCAAGGCACCATTGGTTATGCTTATTAATGCTTTTAGAAATAGTTAGGACAGCTTAGGAACAAATCGACAGCCGATTTTAATTTTTTTAAACTAAATGTCATCATAAAACACCCTGTTAGCCTCAAGAGATTTTCTTGAAAAAAATTACGTATCATCGTCTGGTCCCACTTCATTGCACGGCACCATTGGCAATGCTTATTAATGCTTTTAGAAATAGTTAGGACAGCTTAGGAACAAATCGACAGCCGATTTTAATTTTTTTAAACTAAATGTCATCATAAAACACCCTGTTAGCCTCAAGAGATTTTCTTGAAAAAAATAAAATATCATCGTTTGGTCCCACTTCATTGCACAGCACCATTGGCAATGCTTATTAATACTTTTAGAAATAGTTAGGACAGCTTAGGAACAAATCGACGGCCGATTTTAATTTTTTAAACTAAATGTCATCATAAAACACCCTGTTAGCCTCAAGAGATTTTCTTGAAAAAAATAAAATATCATCGTTTGGTCCCACTTCATTGCACGGCACCATTGGTTATGCTTATTAATGCTTTTAGAAATAGTTAGGACAGCTTAGGAACAAATCGACGGCCGATTTTAATTTTTTAAACTAAATGTCATCATAGAACACCCTGTTAGCCTCTAGTGATTTTCTTGAAAAAAATGGCATATCTTCATTTGGTCTCACTTCATTGCACAGCACCACTGGCAATGCTAATTAATGCTTCTAGAAATAGTTAGGACAGCTTAAGAACAAATCGACGGCCGATTTTAATTTTTTTAAACTAGATGTAATCATAGAACACCCTGTTAGCGCCAAGATATTTTCTTGAAAAAATAACGTATCATCGTTTGGTCCCACTTCATTGCAAAGCACAATTGGCAATGCTTATTAATACTTTTAAGAATAGTTAGGACAGCTTAGGAACAAATCGACGGCCGATTTTAATTTTTTAAACTAAATGTCATCATAGAACACCCTGTTAGCCTCATGAGATCTTCTTGAAAAGATTGCATATCATCGTTTGGCCCCACTTCATTGCACAGCACCATTGGCAATGCTTATTAAAGCTTTTAGAAATAGTTAGGACAGCTTAGGAACAAATCGACGGCCGATTTTAATTTTTTAAACTAAATGTCATCATAGAACACCCTGTTAGCCTCTAGAGATTTTCTTGAAAAAAATTGCATATCTTCATTTGGTCTCACTTCATTGCACGGCACCATTGGCAATGCTAATTAATGCTTCTAGAAATAATTAGGACAGCTTAGGAACAAATCGACAGCCGATTTTAATTTTTTTAAACTAGCTGTCATCATAGAACACCCTGTTAGCCTCATGAGATTTTCTTGAAAAAAATTACGTATCATCGTCTGGTCCCACTTCATTGCACGGCACCATTGGCAATGCTTATTAATGCTTTTAGAAATAGTTAGGACAGCTTAGGAACAAATCGACGGCCGATTTTAATTTTTTTAATCTAGATGTAATCATAGAACACCCTGTTAGCCTCATGAGATTTTCTTGAAAAAAATTACGTATCATCGTCTGGTCCCACTTCATTGCAAGGCACAATTGGCCATGCTTATTAATGCTTTTAGAAATAGTTAGGACAGCTTAGGAACAAATCGACGGCCGATTTTAATTTTTTAAACTAAATGTCATCATAGAACACCCTGTTAGCCTCATGAGATTTTCTTGAAAAAAATTACGTATCATCGTTTGGTCGCACTTCATTGCACGGCACCATTGGCAATGCTTATTAATGCTTTTAGAAATAGTTAGGACAGCTTAGGAACAAATCGACAGCCGATTTTAATTTTTTTAAACTAGATGTCATCATAGAACACCCTGTTAGCCTCATGAGATTTTCTTGAAAAAAATTACGTGTTATCGTTTGGTCCCACTTCATTGCACAGCACCATTGGCAATGCTTATGAATGCTTTTAGAAATAGTTAGGACAGCTTAGGAACAAATCGACGGCCGATTTTAATTTTTTAAACTAAATGTCATCATAGAACACCCTGTTAGCCTCAAGAGATTTTCTTGAAAAAAATTACGTATCATCGTCTGGTCCCACTTCATTGCAAGGCACCATTGGTTATGCTTATTAATGCTTTTAGAAATAGTTAGGACAGCTTAGGAACAAATCGACGGCCGATTTTAATTTTTTTAAACTAAATGTCATCATAGAACACCCTGTTAGCCTCAAGAGATTTTCTTGAAAAAAATTACGTATCATCGTTTGGTCGCACTTCATTGCACAGCACCATTGGCAATGCTTATTAATGCTTTTAGAAATAGTTAGGACAGCTTAGGAACAAATCGACGGCCGATATTAATTTTTTTAAACTAGATGTCATCATAGAACACCCTGTTAGCCTCATGAGATTTTCTTGAAAAAAATTACTTGTCATCGTTTGGTCCCACTTCATTGCACAGCACCATTGGCAATGCTTATGAATGCTTTTAGAAATAGTTAGGACAGCTTAGGAACAAATCGACGGCCGATTTTAATTTTTTAAACTAAATGTCATCATAGAACACCCTGTTAGCCTCTAGAGATCTTCTTGAAAAAAATTACGTATCATCGTTTGGTCGCACTTCATTGCACGGCACCATTGGCAATGCTTATGAATGCTTTTAGAAATAGTTAGGACAGCTTAGGAACAAATCGACGGCCGATTTTAATTTTTTTAAACTAGATGTCATCATAGAACACCCTGTTAGCCTCATGAGATTTTCTTGAAAAAAATTACGTGTCATCGTTTGGTCCCACTTCATTGCACAGCACCATTGGCAATGCTAATTAATGCTTTTAGAAATAGTTAGGACAGCTTAGGAACAAATCGACGGCCGATTTTAATTTTTTAAACTAAATGTCATCATAGAACACCCTGTTAGCCTCATGAGTTCTTCTTGAAAAAAATTACGTATCATCGTTTGGTCCCACTTCATTGCACGGCACCATTGGTTATGCTTATTAATGCTTTTAGAAATAGTTAGGACAGCTTAGGAACAAATCGACGGCCGATTTTAATTTTTTTAATCTAGATGTAATCATAGAACACCCTGTTAGCCTCATGAGATTTTCTTGAAAAAAATTACGTATCATCGTCTGGTCCCACTTCATTGCACGGCACCATTGGCAATGCTTATTAATGCTTTTAGAAATAGTTAGGACAGCTTAGGAACAAATCGACGGCCGATTTTAATTTTTTTAATCTAGATGTAATCATAGAACACCCTGTTAGCCTCATGAGATTTTCTTGAAAAAAATTACGTATCATCGTCTGGTCCCACTTCATTGCAAGGCACAATTGGCCATGCTTATTAATGCTTTTAGAAATAGTTAGGACAGCTTAGGAACAAATCGACGGCCGATTTTAATTTTTTAAACTAAATGTCATCATAGAACACCCTGTTAGCCTCATGAGATTTTCTTGAAAAAAATTACGTATCATCGTTTGGTCGCACTTCATTGCACGGCACCATTGGCAATGCTTATTAATGCTTTTAGAAATAGTTAGGACAGCTTAGGAACAAATCGACAGCCGATTTTAATTTTTTTAAACTAGATGTCATCATAGAACACCCTGTTAGCCTCATGAGATTTTCTTGAAAAAAATTACGTGTTATCGTTTGGTCCCACTTCATTGCACAGCACCATTGGCAATGCTTATGAATGCTTTTAGAAATAGTTAGGACAGCTTAGGAACAAATCGACGGCCGATTTTAATTTTTTAAACTAAATGTCATCATAGAACACCCTGTTAGCCTCAAGAGATTTTCTTGAAAAAAATTACGTATCATCGTCTGGTCCCACTTCATTGCAAGGCACCATTGGTTATGCTTATTAATGCTTTTAGAAATAGTTAGGACAGCTTAGGAACAAATCGACGGCCGATTTTAATTTTTTTAAACTAAATGTCATCATAGAACACCTTGTTAGCCTCATGAGATTTTCTTGAAAAAAATTACGTATCATCGTTTGGTCGCACTTCATTGCACAGCACCATTGGCAATGCTTATTAATGCTTTTAGAAATAGTTAGGACAGCTTAGGAACAAATCGACGGCCGATATTAATTTTTTTAAACTAGATGTCATCATAGAACACCCTGTTAGCCTCATGAGATTTTCTTGAAAAAAATTACTTGTCATCGTTTGGTCCCACTTCATTGCACAGCACCATTGGCAATGCTTATGAATGCTTTTAGAAATAGTTAGGACAGCTTAGGAACAAATCGACGGCCGATTTTAATTTTTTAAACTAAATGTCATCATAGAACACCCTGTTAGCCTCTAAAGATCTTCTTGAAAAAAATTACGTATCATCGTTTGGTCGCACTTCATTGCACGGCACCATTGGCAATGCTTATGAATGCTTTTAGAAATAGTTAGGACAGCTTAGGAACAAATCGACGGCCGATTTTAATTTTTTTAAACTAGATGTCATCATAGAACACCCTGTTAGCCTCATGAGATTTTCTTGAAAAAAATTACGTGTCATCGTTTGGTCCCACTTCATTGCACAGCACCATTGGCAATGCTAATTAATGCTTTTAGAAATAGTTAAGACAGCTTAGGAACAAATCGACGGCCGATTTTAATTTTTTAAACTAAATGTCATCATAGAACACCCTGTTAGCCTCATGAGTTCTTCTTGAAAAAAATTACGTATCATCGTTTGGTCCCACTTCATTGCACGGCACCATTGGTTATGCTTATTAATGCTTTTAGAAATATTTAGGACAGCTTAGGAACAAATCGACGGCCGATTTTAATTTTTTAAACTAAATGTCATCATAGAACACCCTGTTAGCCTCTAGTGATTTTCTTGAAAAAAATGGCATATCTTCATTTGGTCTCACTTCATTGCACAGCACCACTGGCAATGCTAATTAATGCTTCTAGAAATAGTTAGGACAGCTTAGGAACAAATCGACGGCCGATTTAAATTTTTTTAAACTAGATGTAATCATAGAACACCCTGTTAGCGCCAAGATATTTTCTTGAAAAAAATAACGTATCATCGTTTGGTCCCACTTCATTGCAAAGCACAATTGGCAATGCTTATTAATGCTTCTAGAAATAGTTAGGACAGCTTAGGAACAAATCGACGGCCGATTTTAATTTTTTAAACTAAATGTCATCATAAAACACCCTGTAAGCCTCATGAGATTTTCTTGAAAAAAATTACGTATCATCGTCTGGTCCCACTTCATTGCACGGCACCATTGGTTATGCTTATTAATGCTTTTAAGAATAGTTAGGACAGCTTAGGAACAAATCGACGGCCGATTTTAATTTTTTAAACTAAATGTCATCATAAAACACCCTGTTAGCCTCAAGAGATTTTCTTGAAAAAAATTACGTATCATCGTTTGGTCGCACTTCATTGCACAGCACCATTGGCAATGCTTATTAATGCTTTTAGAAATAGTTAGGACAGCTTAGGAACAAATCGACGGCCGATTTTAATTTTTTTAAACTAAATGTCATCATAGAACACCCTGTTAGCCTCATGAGATCTTCTTAAAAAAAATTACGTATCATCTTTTGGTCCCACTTCATTGCAAGGCACCATTGGCAATGCTTATTAATGCTTTTAGAAATAATTAGGACAGCTTAGGAACAAATCGACGGCCGATTTTAATTTTTTAAACTAAATGTCATCATAGAACACCCTGTTAGCCTCATGAGTTCTTCTTGAAAAAAATTACGTATCATCGTTTGGTCCCACTTCATTGCACGGCACCATTGGCAATGCTTATTAATACTTTTAAGAATAGTTAGGACAGCTTAGGAACAAATCGACGGCCGATTTTAATTTTTTAAACTAAATGTCATCATAGAACACCCTGTTAGCCTCTAGAGATTTTCTTGAGGAAAATTACGTATCATCATTTGGTCGCACTTCATTGCACGGCACCATTGGTTATGCTTATTAATGCTTTTAGAAATAGTTAGGACAGCTTAGGAACAAATCGACGGCCGATTTTAATTTTTTAAACTAAATGTCATCATAGAACACCCTGTTAGCCTCTAGTGATTTTCTTGAAAAAAATGGCATATCTTCATTTGGTCTCACTTCATTGCACAGCACCACTGGCAATGCTAATTAATACTTCTAGAAATAGTTAGGACAGCTTAGGAACAAATCGACGGCCGATTGTAATTTTTTAAACTAAATGTCATCATAAAACACTCTGTAAGCCTCTAGAGATTTTCTTGAAAAAACTTACGTATCATCGTCTGGTCCCAGTTCATTGCACGGCACCATTGGTTATGCTTATTAATGCTTTTAAGAATAGTTAGGACAGCTTAGGAACAAATCGACGGCCGATTTTAATTTTTTTAAACTAAATGTCATCATAGAACACCCTGTTAGCCTCATGACATCTTCTTAAAAAAAATTAAGTATCATCTTTTGGTCCCACTTCATTGCAAGGCACAATTGGCAATGCTTATTAATGCTTCTAGAAATAGTTAGGACAGCTTAGGAACAAATCGACGGCCGATTTTAATTTTTTAAACTAAATGTCATCATAAAACACCCTGTTAGCCTCAAGAGATTTTCTTGAAAAAAATAAAATATCATCGTTTGGTCCCACTTCATTGCACGGCACCATTGGCAATGCTTATTAATACTTTTAAGAATAGTTAGGACAGCTTAGGAACAAATCGACGGCCGATTTTAATTTTTTAAACTAAATGTCATCATAGAACACCCTGTTAGCCTCTAGAGATTTTCTTGAAAAAAATTGCATATCTTCATTTGGTCTCACTTCATTGCACAGCACCACTGGCAATGCTAATTTATGCTTCTAGAAATAGTTAGGACAGCTTAAGAACAAATCGACAGCCGATTTTAGTTTTTTTAAAATAAATGTCATCATAGAACACCCTGTTAGCCTCATGAGATTTTCTTGAAAAAAATTACGTATCATCGTCTGGTCCCACTTCATTGCACGGCACCATTGGTTATGCTTATTAATGCTTTTAGAAATAGTTAGGACAGCTTAGGAACAAATCGACGGCCGATTTTAATTTTTTAAACTAAATGTCATCATAGAACACCCTGTTAGCCTCTAGAGATTTTCTTGAAAAAAATTGCATATCTTCATTTGGTCTCACTTCATTGCACAGCACCACTGGCAATGCTAATTTATGCTTCTAGAAATAGTTAGGACAGCTTAAGAACAAATCGACAGCCGATTTTAGTTTTTTTAAAATAAATGTCATCATAGAACACCCTGTTAGCCTCATGAGATTTTCTTGAAAAAAATTACGTATCATCGTCTGGTCCCACTTCATTGCACGGCACCATTGGTTATGCTTATTAATGCTTTTAGAAATAGTTAGGACAGCTTAGGAACAAATCGACGGCCGATTTTAATTTTTTAAACTAAATGTCATCATAGAACACCCTGTTAGCCTCTAGAGATTTTCTTGAAAAAAATTGCATATCTTCATTTGGTCTCACTTCATTGCACAGCACCACTGGCAATGCTAATTTATGCTTCTAGAAATAGTTAGGACAGCTTAAGAACAAATCGACAGCCGATTTTAGTTTTTTTAAAATAAATGTCATCATAGAACACCCTGTTAGCCTCATGAGATTTTCTTGAAAAAAATTACGTATCATCGTCTGGTCCCACTTCATTGCACGGCACCATTGGTTATGCTTATTAATGCTTTTAGAAATAGTTAGGACAGCTTAGGAACAAATCGACGGCCGATTTTAATTTTTTAAACTAAATGTCATCATAAAACACCCTGTTAGCCTCATGAGATTTTCTTGAAAAAAATTACGTATCATCGTCTGGTCCCACTTCATTGCACGGCACCATTGGTTATGCTTATTAATGCTTTTAGAAATAGTTAGGACAGCTTAGGAACAAATCGACGGCCGATTTTAATTTTTTAAACTAAATGTCATCATAGAACACCCTGTTAGCCTCTAGAGATTTTCTTGAAAAAAATTGCATATCTTCATTTGGTCTCACTTCATTGCACAGCACCACTGGCAATGCTAATTTATGCTTCTAGAAATAGTTAGGACAGCTTAAGAACAAATCGACAGCCGATTTTAGTTTTTTTAAAATAAATGTCATCATAGAACACCCTGTTAGCCTCATGAGATTTTCTTGAAAAAAATTACGTATCATCGTCTGGTCCCACTTCATTGCACGGCACCATTGGTTATGCTTATTAATGCTTTTAGAAATAGTTAGGACAGCTTAGGAACAAATCGACGGCCGATTTTAATTTTTTAAACTAAATGTCATCATAGAACACCCTGTTAGCCTCAAGAGATTTTCTTGAAAAAAATTACGTATCATCGTTTGGTCGCACTTCATTGCACGGCACCATTGGCGATGCTTATTAATGCTTTTAGAAATAGTTAGGACAGCTTAGGAACAAATCGACAGCCGATTTTAATTTTTTTAAACTAGATGTCATCATAGAACACCCTGTTAGCCTCATGAGATTTTCTTGAAAAAAATTACGTATCATCGTCTGGTCCCACTTCATTGCACGGCACCATTGGTTATGCTTATTAATGCTTTTAGAAATAGTTAGGACAGCTTAGGAACAAATCGACGGCCGATTTTAATTTTTTAAACTAAATGTCATCATAGAACACCCTGTTAGCCTCTAGAGATTTTCTTGAAAAAAATTGCATATCTTCATTTGGTCTCACTTCATTGCACAGCACCACTGGCAATGCTAATTTATGCTTCTAGAAATAGTTAGGACAGCTTAAGAACAAATCGACAGCCGATTTTAGTTTTTTTAAAATAAATGTCATCATAGAACACCCTGTTAGCCTCATGAGATTTTCTTGAAAAAAATTACGTATCATCGTCTGGTCCCACTTCATTGCACGGCACCATTGGTTATGCTTATTAATGCTTTTAGAAATAGTTAGGACAGCTTAGGAACAAATCGACGGCCGATTTTAATTTTTTTAAACTAAATGTCATCATAAAACACTCTGTAAGCCTCTAGAGATTTTCTTGAAAAAACTTACGTATCATCGTCTGGTCCCAGTTCATTGCACGGCACCATTGGTTATGCTTATTAATGCTTTTAAGAATAGTTAGGACAGCTTAGGAACAAATCGACGGCCGATTTTAATTTTTTTAAACTAAATGTCATCATAGAACACCCTGTTAGCCTCATGACATCTTCTTAAAAAAAATTAAGTATCATCTTTTGGTCCCACTTCATTGCAAGGCACAATTGGCAATGCTTATTAATGCTTCTAGAAATAGTTAGGACAGCTTAGGAACAAATCGACGGCCGATTTTAATTTTTTAAACTAAATGTCATCATAAAACACCCTGTTAGCCTCAAGAGATTTTCTTGAAAAAAATAAAATATCATCGTTTGGTCCCACTTCATTGCACGGCACCATTGGCAATGCTTATTAATACTTTTAAGAATAGTTAGGACAGCTTAGGAACAAATCGACGGCCGATTTTAATTTTTTAAACTAAATGTCATCATAGAACACCCTGTTAGCCTCTAGAGATTTTCTTGAAAAAAATTGCATATCTTCATTTGGTCTCACTTCATTGCACAGCACCACTGGCAATGCTAATTTATGCTTCTAGAAATAGTTAGGACAGCTTAAGAACAAATCGACAGCCGATTTTAGTTTTTTTAAAATAAATGTCATCATAGAACACCCTGTTAGCCTCATGAGATTTTCTTGAAAAAAATTACGTATCATCGTCTGGTCCCACTTCATTGCACGGCACCATTGGTTATGCTTATTAATGCTTTTAGAAATAGTTAGGACAGCTTAGGAACAAATCGACGGCCGATTTTAATTTTTTAAACTAAATGTCATCATAGAACACCCTGTTAGCCTCTAGAGATTTTCTTGAAAAAAATTGCATATCTTCATTTGGTCTCACTTCATTGCACAGCACCACTGGCAATGCTAATTTATGCTTCTAGAAATAGTTAGGACAGCTTAAGAACAAATCGACAGCCGATTTTAGTTTTTTTAAAATAAATGTCATCATAGAACACCCTGTTAGCCTCATGAGATTTTCTTGAAAAAAATTACGTATCATCGTCTGGTCCCACTTCATTGCACGGCACCATTGGTTATGCTTATTAATGCTTTTAGAAATAGTTAGGACAGCTTAGGAACAAATCGACGGCCGATTTTAATTTTTTAAACTAAATGTCATCATAGAACACCCTGTTAGCCTCTAGAGATTTTCTTGAAAAAAATTGCATATCTTCATTTGGTCTCACTTCATTGCACAGCACCACTGGCAATGCTAATTTATGCTTCTAGAAATAGTTAGGACAGCTTAAGAACAAATCGACAGCCGATTTTAGTTTTTTTAAAATAAATGTCATCATAGAACACCCTGTTAGCCTCATGAGATTTTCTTGAAAAAAATTACGTATCATCGTCTGGTCCCACTTCATTGCACGGCACCATTGGTTATGCTTATTAATGCTTTTAGAAATAGTTAGGACAGCTTAGGAACAAATCGACGGCCGATTTTAATTTTTTAAACTAAATGTCATCATAAAACACCCTGTTAGCCTCATGAGATTTTCTTGAAAAAAATTACGTATCATCGTCTGGTCCCACTTCATTGCACGGCACCATTGGTTATGCTTATTAATGCTTTTAGAAATAGTTAGGACAGCTTAGGAACAAATCGACGGCCGATTTTAATTTTTTAAACTAAATGTCATCATAGAACACCCTGTTAGCCTCTAGAGATTTTCTTGAAAAAAATTGCATATCTTCATTTGGTCTCACTTCATTGCACAGCACCACTGGCAATGCTAATTTATGCTTCTAGAAATAGTTAGGACAGCTTAAGAACAAATCGACAGCCGATTTTAGTTTTTTTAAAATAAATGTCATCATAGAACACCCTGTTAGCCTCATGAGATTTTCTTGAAAAAAATTACGTATCATCGTCTGGTCCCACTTCATTGCACGGCACCATTGGTTATGCTTATTAATGCTTTTAGAAATAGTTAGGACAGCTTAGGAACAAATCGACGGCCGATTTTAATTTTTTAAACTAAATGTCATCATAGAACACCCTGTTAGCCTCAAGAGATTTTCTTGAAAAAAATTACGTATCATCGTTTGGTCGCACTTCATTGCACGGCACCATTGGCAATGCTTATTAATGCTTTTAGAAATAGTTAGGACAGCTTAGGAACAAATCGACAGCCGATTTTAATTTTTTTAAACTAGATGTCATCATAGAACACCCTGTTAGCCTCATGAGATTTTCTTGAAAAAAATTACGTATCATCGTCTGGTCCCACTTCATTGCACGGCACCATTGGTTATGCTTATTAATGCTTTTAGAAATAGTTAGGACAGCTTAGGAACAAATCGACGGCCGATTTTAATTTTTTAAACTAAATGTCATCATAGAACACCCTGTTAGCCTCAAGAGATTTTCTTGAAAAAAATTACGTATCATCGTTTGGTCCCACTTCATTGCACGGCACCATTGGCAATGCTTATTAATACTTTTAGAAATAGTTAGGACAGCTTAGGAACAAATCGACGGCCGATTTTAATTTTTTAAACTAAATGTCATCATAGAACACCCTGTTAGCCTCATGAGATCTTCTTAAAAAAAACTAAGTATCATCTTTTGATCCCACTTCATTGCAAGGCACAATTGGCAATGCTTATGAATGCTTTTAAGAATAGTTAGGACAGCTTAGGAACAAACCGACGGCCGATTTTAATTTTTTAAACTAAATGTCATCATAGAACACCCTGTTAGCCTCATGAGATTTTCTTGAAAAAAATTACGTATCATCGTCTAGTCCCACTTCATTGCACGGCACCATTGGTTATGCTTATTAATGCTTTTAGAAATAGTTAGGACAGCTTAGGAACAAATCGACGGCCGATTTTAATTTTTTAAACTAAATGTCATCATAGAACACCCTGTTAGCCTCAAGAGATTTTCTTGAAAAAAATTACGTATCATCGTTTGGTCGCACTTCATTGCACGGCACCATTGGCAATGCTTATTAATGCTTTTAGAAATAGTTAGGACAGTTTAGGAACAAATCGACGGCCGATTTTAATTTTTTTAAACTAGATGTCATCATAGAACACCCTGTTAGCTTCATGAGATTTTCTTGAAAAAAATTACTTGTCATCGTTTGGTCCCACTTCATTGCACAGCACCATTGGCAATGCTTATGAATGCTTTTAGAAATAGTTAGGACAGCTTAGGAACAAATCGACGGCCGATTTTAATTTTTTTAACTAAATGTCATCATAGAACACCCTGTTAGCCTCATGAGATTTTCTTGAAAAAAATTACGTATCATCGTCTGGTCCCACTTCATTGCAAGGCACCATTGGTTATGCTTATTAATGCTTTTAGAAATAGTTAGGACAGCTTAGGAACAAATCGACGGCCGATTTTAATTTTTTAAACTAAATGTCATCATAGAACACCCTGTTAGCCTCAAGAGATTTTCTTGAAAAAAATTACGTATCATCGTTTGGTCGCACTTCATTGCACAGCACCATTGGCAATGCTTATTAATGCTTTTAGAAATAGTTAGGACAGCTTAGGAACAAATCGACGGCCGATTTTAATTTTTTTAAACTAAATGTCATCATAGAACACCCTGTTAGCCTCATGAGATTTTCTTGAAAAAAATTACGTATCATCGTCTGGTCCCACTTCATTGCAAGGCACCATTGGTTATGCTTATTAATGCTTCTAGAAATAGTTAGGACAGCTTAGGAACAAATCGACGGCCGATTTTAATTTTTTAAACTAAATGTCATCATAGAACACCCTGTTACTCTCAAGATATTTTCTTGAAAAAAATTACGTATCATCGTTTGGTCGCACTTCATTGCACAGCACCATTGGCAATGCTTATTAATGCTTTTAGAAATAGTTAGGACAGCTTAGGAACAAATCGACGGCCGATTTTAATTTTTTTAAACTAAATGTCATCATAGAACACCCTGTTAGCCTCATGAGATCTTCTTAAAAAAAATTAAGTATCATCTTTTGGTCCCACTTCATTGCAAGGCACAATTGGCAATGCTTATGAATGCTTTTAAGAATAGTTAGGACAGCTTAGGAACAAATCGACGGCCGATTTTAATTTTTTAAACTAAATGTCATCATAGAACACCCTGTTAGCCCCATGAGATTTTCTTGAAAAAAATTACGTATCATCGTTTGGTCGCACTTCATTGCACAGCACCATTGGCAATGCTTATGAATGCTTTTAGAAATAGTTAGGACAGCTTAGGAACAAATCGACGGCCGATTTTAATTTTTTAAACTAAATGTCATCATAGAACACCCTGTTAGCCTCATGAGATTTTCTTGAAAAAAATTACGTATCATCGTCTGGTCCCACTTCATTGCAAGGCACCATTGGTTATGCTTATTAATGCTTTTAGAAATAGTTAGGACAGCTTAGGAACAAATCGACGGACGATTTTAATTTTTTAAACTAAATGTCATCATAGAACACCCTGTTAGCCTCATGAGTTCTTCTTGAAAAAAATTGCATATGATCGTTTGGTCCCACATCATTGCACAGCACCATTGGCAATGCTTATGAATGCTTTTAGAAATAGTTAGGACAGCTTAGGAACAAATCGACGGCCGATTTTAATTTTTTAAACTAAATGTCATCATAAAACACCCTGTTAGCCTCAAGATATTTTCTTGAGGAAAATTACGTATCATCATTTGGTCGCACTTCATTGCACGGCACCATTGGCAATGCTTATTAATGCTTTTAGAATTAGTAACGAGAGCTTAGGAACAAATCGACGGCCGATTTTAAATTTTAAACTAAATGTCATCATAGAACACCCTGTTAGCCTCATGAGATTTTCTTGAAAAAAATTACGTGTCATCTTTTGGTCCCACTTCATTGCAAGGCACAATTGGCAATGCTTATGAATGCTTTTAAGAATAGTTAGGACAGCTTAGGAACAAATCGACGGCCGATTTTAATTTTTTAAACTAAATGTCATCATAGAACACCCTGTTAGCCTCATGAGTTCTTCTTGAAAAAAATTGCATATCATCGTTTGGTCCCACTTCATTGCACAGCACCATTGGCAATGCTTATGAATGCTTTTAGAAATAGTTAGGACAGCTTAGGAACAAATCGACGGCCGATTTTAATTTTTTAAACTAAATGTCATCATAGAACACCCTGTTAGCCTCATGAGATTTTCTTGAAAAAAATTACGTATCATCGTCTGGTCCCACTTCACTGCAAGGCACCATTGGTTATGCTTATTAATGCTTTTAGAAATAGTTAGGCAGCTTAGGAACAAATCGACGGCCGATTTTAATTTTTTTAAACTAGATGTCATCATAGAACACCCTGCTGCCTCAAGAGATTTTCTTGAAAAAAATAAAATATCATCGTTTGGTCGCACTTTATTGCACAGCACCATTGGCAATGCTTATGAATGCTTTTAGAAATAGTTAGGACAGCTTAGGAACAAATCGACGGCCGATTTTAATTTTTTAAACTAAATGTCATCATGGAACACCCTGTTAGCCTCAAGATATTTTCTTGAAAAAATAACATATCATCGTTTGGTCCCACTTCATTGCAAAGCATAATTGGCAATGCTTATTAATGCTTCTAGAAATGGTTAGGACAGCTTAGGAACAAATCGACGGCCGATTTTAATTTTTTAAACTAAATGTCATCATAGAACACCCTGTTAGCCTCAAGATATTTTCTTAAAGAAAATTACGTATCATCATTTGGTCTCACTTCATTGCACGGCACCATTGGCAATGCTAATTAATGCTTCTAGAAATATTAAGGACAGCTTAGGAACAAATCGACGGCCGATTTTAATTTTTTAAACTAAATGTCATCATGGAACACCCTGTTAGCCTCAAGAGATTTTCTTGAAAAAAATTAAGTAACATCGTCTGGTCCCACTTCATTGCAAGGCATCATTGGTTATGCTTATTAATGCTTTTAGAAATAGTTAGGACAGCTTAGGAACAAATCGACGGCCGATTTTAATTTTTTAAACTAAATGTCACCATAGAACACCCTGTTAGCCTCATGAGATCTTCTTGCACCCACTTCATTGCAAGGCACAATTGGCAATGCTTATGAATGCTTTTAAGAATAGTTAGGACAGCTTAGGAACAAATCGACGGCCGATTTTAATTTTTTAAACTAAATGTCATCATAGAACACCCTGTTAGCCTCATGAGTTCTTCTTGAAAAAAATTGCATATCATCGTTTGGTCCCACTTCATTGCACAGCACCATTGGCAATGCTTATGAATGCTTTTAGAAATAGTTAGGACAGCTTAGGAACAAATCGACGGCCGATTTTAATTTTTTAAACTAAATGTCATCATAGAACACCCTGTTAGCCTCATGAGATTTTCTTGAAAAAAATTACGTATCATCGTCTGGTCCCACTTCACTGCAAGGCACCATTGGTTATGCTTATTAATGCTTTTAGAAATAGTTAGGCAGCTTAGGAACAAATCGACGGCCGATTTTAATTTTTTTAAACTAGATGTCATCATAGAACACCCTGCTGCCTCAAGAGATTTTCTTGAAAAAAATAAAATATCATCGTTTGGTCCCACTTCATTGCACGGCACCATTGGCAATGCTTATTAATACTTTTAGAAATAGTTAGGACAGCTTAGGAACAAATCGACGGCCGATTTTAATTTTTTAAACTAAATGTCATCATAGAACACCCTGTTAGCCTCATGAGATCTTCTTAAAAAAAACTAAGTATCATCTTTTGATCCCAATTCATTGCAAGGCACAATTGGCAATGCTTATTAATGCTTTTAAGAATAGTTAGGACAGCTTAGGAACAAATCGACGGCCGAATTTAATTTTTTAAATTAAATGTCATCATAAAACACCCTGTTAGCCTCAAGAGATTTTCTAGAAAAAAATAACATATCATCGTTTGGTCCCACTTCATTGCACGGCACCATTGGCAATGCTTATTAATACTTTTAGAAATAGTTAGGACAGCTTAGGAACAAATCGACGGCCGATTTTAATTTTTTAAACTAAATGTCATCATAGAACACCCTGTTAGCCTCATGAGATCTTCTTAAAAAAAAACAAAGTATCATCTTTTGATCCCACTTCATTGCAAGGCACAATTGGCAATGCTTATTAATGCTTTTAAGAATAGTTAGGACAGCTTAGGAACAAATCGACGGCCGATTTTAATTTTTTAAACTAAATGTCATCATAAAACACCCTGTTAGCCTCAAGAGATTTTCTTGAAAAAAATTACGTATCATCGTCTGGTCCCACTTCATTGCACGGCACCATTGGTTATGCTTATTAATGCTTTTAGAAATAGTTAGGACAGCTTAGGAACAAATCGACGGCCGATTTTAATTTTTTAAACTAAATGTCATCATAGAACACCCTGTTAGCCTCATGAGATCTTCTTAAAAAAAATTAAGTATCATCTTTTGGTCCCACTTCATTGCAAGGCACAATTGGCAATGCTTATGAATGCTTTTAAGAATAGTTAGGACAGCTTAGGAACAAATCAACGGCCGATTTTAATTTTTTAAACTAAATGTCATCATAGAACACCCTGTTAGCCTCATGAGTTCTTCTTGAAAAAAATTGCATATCATCGTTTGGTCCCACTTCATTGCACAGCACCATTGGCAATGCTTATGAATGCTTTTAGAAATAGTTAGGACAGCTTAGGAACAAATCGACGGCCGATTTTAATTTTTTAAACTAAATGTCATCATAGAACACCCTGTTAGCCTCATGAGATTTTCTTGAAAAAAATTACGTATCATCGTCTGGTCCCACTTCACTGCAAGGCACAATTGGCAATGCTTATGAATGCTTTTAAGAATAGTTAGGACAGCTTAGGAACAAATCGACGGCCGATTTTAATTTTTTAAACTAAATGTCATCATAGAACACCCTGTTAGCCTCATGAGTTCTTCTTGAAAAAAATTGCATATCATCGTTTGGTCCCACTTCATTGCACGGCACCATTGGCAATGCTTATTAATACTTTTAGAAATAGTTAGGACAGCTTAGGAACAAATCGACGGCCGATTTTAATTTTTTAAACTAAATGTCATCATAGAACACCCTGTTAGCCTCATGAGATCTTCTTAAAAAAAACTAAGTATCATCTTTTGATCCCACTTCATTGCAAGGCACAATTGGCAATGCTTATTAATGCTTTTAAGAGTTAGGACAGCTTAGGAACAAATCGACGGCCGATTTTAATTTTTTAAACTAAATGTCATCATAAAACACCCTGTTAGCCTCAAGAGATTTTCTAGAAAAAAATAAAATATCATCGTTTGGTCCCACTTCATTGCACGGCACCATTGGCAATGCTAATTAATACTTTTACAAATAGTTAGGACAGCTTAGGAACAAATCGACGGCCGATTTTAATTTTTTAAACTAAATGTCATCATAGAACACCCTGTTAGCCTCATGAGATCTTCTTAAAAAAAACTAAGTATCATCTTTTGATCCCACTTCATTGCAAGGCACAATTGGCAATGCTTATTAATGCTTTTAAGAATAGTTAGGACAGCTTAGGAACAAATCGACGGCCGATTTTAATTTTTTAAACTAAATGTCATCATAAAACACCCTGTTAGCCTCAAGAGATTTTCTTGAAAAAAATTACGTATCATCGCCTGGTCCCACTTCATTGCACGGCACCATTGGTTATGCTTATTAATGCTTTTAGAAATAGTTAGGACAGCTTAGGAACAAATCGACGGCCGATTTTAATTTTTTAAACTAAATGTCATCATAGAACACCCTGTTAGCCTCATGAGATCTTCTTAAAAAGAATTACATATCATCTTTTGGTCCCACTTCATTGCAAGGCACAATTGGCAATGCTTATGAATGCATTTAAGAATAGTTAGGACAGCTTAGGAACAAATCGACGGCCGATTTTAATTTTTTAAACTAAATGTCATCATAGAACACCCTGTTAGCCTCATGAGTTCTTCTTGAAAAAAATTGCATATCATCGTTTGGTCGCACTTCATTACAAAGCGCCATTGGCAATGCTTATGAATGCTTTTAGAAATAGTTAGGACAGCTTAGGAACAAATCGACGGCCGATTTTAATTTTTTAAACTAAATGTCATCATAGAACACCTTGTTAGCCTCATGAGATTTTCTTGAAAAAAATTACGTATCATCGTCTGGTCCCACTTCATTGCAAGGCACCATTGGTTATGCTTATTAATGCTTTTAGAAATAGTTAGGACAGCTTAGGAACAAATCGACGGCCGATTTTAATTTTTTAAACTAAATGTCATCATAGAACACCCTGTTAGCCTCATGAGTTCTTCTTGAAAAAAATTGCATATCATCGTTTGGTCCCACTTCATTGCACAGCACCATTGGTTATGCTCATGAATGCTTTTAGAAATAGTTAGGACAGCTTAGGAACAAATCGACGGCCGATTTTAATTTTTTAAACTAAATGTCATCATAAAACACCCTGTTAGCCTCAAGATATTTTCTTGAGGAAAATTACGTATCATCATTTGGTCGCACTTCATTGCACGGCACCATTGGCAATGCTTATTAATGCTTTTAGAATTAGTAACAACAGCTTAGGAACAAATCGACGGCCGATTTTAATTTTTTAAACTAAATGTCATCATAGAACACCCTGTTAGCCTCTAGAGATCTTTTTGAAAAAAATAAAATATCATCATTTGGTCTCACTTCATTGCACGGCACCATTGGCAATGCTAATTAATGCTTCTAGAAATAGTTAGGACAGCTTAGGAACAAATCGACGGCCGATTTTAATGTTTTTAAACTAGATGTCATCATAGAACACCCTGCTACCTCAAGAGATTTTCTTGAAAAAAATAAAATATCATCGTTTGGTCCCACTTCATTGCACGGCACCATTGGCAATGCTTATTAATACTTTTAGAAATAGTTAGGACAGCTTAGGAACAAATCGACGGCCGATTTTAATTTTTTAAACTAAATGTCATCATAGAACACCCTGTTAGCCTCATGAGATCTTCTTAAAAAAAACAAAGTATCATCTTTTGATCCCACTTCATTGCAAGGCACAATTGGCAATGTTTATTAATGCTTTTAAGAATAGTTAGGACAGCTTAGGAACAAATCGACGGCCGATTTTAATTTTTTAAACTAAATGTCATCATAAAACACCCTGTTAGCCTCAAGAGATTTTCTAGAAAAAAATTACATATCATCGTCTGGTCCCACTTCATTGCACGGCACCATTGGTTATGCTTATTAATGCTTTTAGAAATAGTTAGGACAGCTTAGGAACAAATCGACGGCCGATTTTAATTTTTTAAACTAAATGTCATCATAGAACACCCTGTTAGCCTCAAGAGATTTTCTTGAAAAAAATTACGTATCATCATTTGGTCGCACTTCATTGCACGGCACCATTGGCAATGCTTATTAATGCTTTTAGAAATAGTTAGGACAGCTTAGGAACAAATCGACGGCCGATTTTAATTTTTTAAACTAAATGTCATCATAGAACACTCTGTTAGCCTCATGAGATCTTCTTTAAAAAAATTAAGTATCATCGTTTGGTCCCACTTCATTGCAAGACACCATGGCTATGCTTATTAATGCTTTTAGGAATAGTTAGGACAGCTTAGGAACAAATCGACGGCCGATTTTAATTTTTTAAACTAAATGTCATCATAAAACACCCTGTTAGCCTCATGAGATTTTCTTGAAAAAAATTACATATCATCATTTGGTTCCACTTCATTGCACAGCATGATTGGCAATGCTTATTAATGCTTTTAGAAATAGTTAGGACAGTTTAGGAACAAATCGGCGGCCGATTTTAATTTTTTAAATTAAATGTCATCATAAAACACCCTGTTAGCCTCATGGGATTTTCTTGAAAAAAATTACTTTTCATCATTTGGTTCCACTTCATTGCACGGCACCATTGGCAATGCTTATTATTGCTTTTAGAAATAGTTAGGACAGCTTAGGAACAAATCGACGGCCGATTTTAATTTTTTAAACTAAATGTCATCATAGAACACCCTGTTAGCCTCATTAGTTCTTCTTGAAAAAAATTACATATCATCGTCTGGTCCCACTTCATTGCAAGGCACCATTGGTTATGCTTATTAATGCTTCTAGAAATAGTTAGGACAGCTTAGGAACAAATCGACGGCCGATTTTAATTTTTTTAAACTAGATGTCATCATAGAACACCCTGTTAGCCTCATGAGATTTTCTTGAAAAAAATTACATATCATCGTCTGGTCCCACTTCATTGCACGGCACCATTGGTTATGCTTATTAATGCTTTTAGAAATAGTTAGGACAGCTTAGGAACAAATCGACGGCCGATTTTAATTTTTTAAACTAAATGTCATCGTAGCACACCCTGTTAGCCTCAAGAGATTTTCTAGAGTAAAATTACATTTCATCATTTGGTTCCACTTCATTGCACAGCACGATTGGCAATGTTTATTAATGCTTTTAGAAATAGTTAGGACAGCTTAGGAACAAATCGGCGGCCGATTTTAATTTTTTAAACTAAATGTCATCATAAAACACCCTGTTAGACTCATGGGATTTTTTTGAAAAAAATTACATTTCATCATTTGGTTCCACTTCATTGCACGGCACCATTGGCAATGCTTATTATTGCTTTTAGAAATAGTTAGGACAGCTTAGGAACAAATCGACGGCCGATTTTAATTTTTTAAACTAAATGTCATCATAGAACACCCTGTTAGCCTCATTAGTTTTTCTTGAAAAAAATTACATATCATCGTCTGGTCCCACTTCATTGCAAGGCACCATTGGTTATGCTTATTAATGCTTCTAGAAATAGTTAGGACAGCTTAGGAACAAATCAACAGCCGATTTTAATTTTTTTAAACTAGATGTCATCATAGAACACCCTGTTAGCCTCATGAGATTTTCTTGAAAAAAATTACGTATCATCGTCTGGTCCCACTTCATTGCACGGCACCATTGGTTATGCTTATTAATGCTTTTAGAAATAGTTAGGACAGCGTAGGAACAAATCGACGGCCGATTTTAATTTTTTAAACTAAATGTCATCATAAAACAGTCTGTTAGCCTCATGGGATTTTCTTGAAAAAAATTACATATCATCATTTGGTTCCACTTCATTGCACAGCACGATTGGCAATGCTTATTAATGCTTCTAGAAATAGTTAGGACAGCTTAGGAACAAATCGGCGGCCGATTTTAATTTTTTAAACTAAATGTCATCATAAAACACCCTGTTAACCTCATGGGATTTTCTTGAAAAAAATTACATTTCATCATTTGGTTCCACTTCATTGCACGGCACCATTGGCAATGCTTATTATTGCTTTTAGAAATAATTAGGACAGCTTAGGAACAAATCGACTGCCGATTTTAATTTTTTAAACTAAATATCATCATAGAACACCCTGTTAGCCTCAAGAGATTTTCTTGAAAAAAATTATATATCCTCGGTTGGTCCCACTTCATTGCAAGGCACCATTGGCAATGAATATTAATGGTTTTAGAAATAGTTAGGACAGCTTAGGAACAAATCGACGGCCGATTTTAATTTTTTAAATTAAATGTCATCATAAAACACCCTGTTAACCTCATGGGATTTTCTTGAAAAAAATTACGTTTCATCATTTGGTTCCACTTCATTGCACGGCACCATTGGCAATGCTTATTATTGCTTTTAGAAATAATTAGGACAGCTTAGGAACAAATCGACTGCCGATTTTAATTTTTTAAACTAAATATCATCATAGAACACCCTGTTAGCCTCAAGAGATTTTCTAGAAAAAAATTATATATCCTCGGTTGGTCCCACTTCATTGCAAGGCACCATTGGCAATGAATATTAATGGTTTTAGAAATAGTTAGGACAGCTTAGGAACAAATCGACGGCCGATTTTAATTTTTTAAACTAAATGCAGAGCCTTCTAGAGTATAGAGCCATAATCATTATGACGTATTTTTTGGAAGCTTTTTTAGTGGTATAACTTTTCACTGATTTCCATAGCAATCCATAGTAAAAATGGTGTTTTTTAGCTTCAAGTTTTTCAATGAAAAAAGCAAAAATGTTACAAAATTTTTATATAAAAGTGTTCTACATATATTTAGCAGCAATATACAAGAAGGGTATAGTGGTATTAAGTAAATATTAATTGCAGAAATATTAAAATTAAATTATTTCTAAAATATATTTTTCGAACTTTCATTTTGAAAAATATATCAAAGTTGGCTCTGACGAATTAAAATAATACTTGCTAAATTTATCTTTAGTTTTACTAGTATACGTTAGATGTCTCAGATTTATACAGAAAAATACGAAAAAAAATTGTTTAATCACAAAATTATGACACGTTCTTAAATATTTCGTGATTTTGTTTTGCTTTTCCTACAAATTTTGAACTAAAATTTCTCCAAGTAACAATTTTTGGTACGATTTTTCAAAATGTTTACTGCCCACTGCCATCTATGTATATTGACTTAATGCACACGATTTGTAGTAAGCTTTCCTTTTTAATTTGACCAGAACGCTGTTGTTATGAACTTTTTTTTGTATTTTGGTTTAAATAAATCAATTATTACAAGAAAATGAAAACGATTTACTTAAACGATATTCATATATGTTGAAATTCAAACATTTATGAAAATATTTCAGAAATCATAATTAAGAATTTGCAACGTTTTCATTTACAAATTTGTCTTAGGAAAAAAAGTGATTTCCCATATGTTTTATGTGTTTTACTATAGAAATTTTGGTTTTTTCGTCGTTTCTATTTCCCTTATAAAAGCTTCGTTTTTTAGATTATGGCTTGTATAATCAAGGTTGCTTTGCTAAATGTCATCATAAAACACCCTGTTAGCCTCATGGGATTTTCTTGAAAAAAATTACATATCATCATTTGGTTCCACTTCATTGCACGGCACCATTGGCAATGCTTTTTATTGCTTTTAGAAATAATTAGGACAGCTTAGGAACAAATCGACTGCCGATTTTAATTTTTTAAACTAAATATCATCATAGAATACCCTGTTAGCCTCAAGAGATTTTCTAGAAAAAAATTATATATCATCGTTTGGTCCCATTTCATTGCAAGGCACCATTGGCAATGATTATTAATGGTTTTAGAAATAGTTAGGACAGCTTAGGAACAAATCGACGGCCGATTTTAATTTTTTACGCTAAATGTCATCATTTAAATGTCACACCCTGTTAGCGTCAAGAAATTTTCTTTACAATAGATGGAACTTTACCAAAGGGGTTTTATCGACTATTTTTAAATAACAAATTACCGTAATTGATAACAGATGTCACTTTATTTAATTTTTTACATATTTTTTACGTAAAATCAGTAAAGAATTATTTTTTACGCGTAAATGCAAAACACTGGCTGAGAGAA
>OY744482.1:111453396-111769568 GCA_963556165.1 Tipula helvola
ATGGCAACAAACAAGGGCTCCCGAGATAAAACTAATTTGAAGAATCTCATACTCAACAGTTAACCCTTAGTTACTCACCTCGGGTCAAAATGACCCAGCCCCATTTTCTTTTGCCTTTTTAATTGTTTTGGAATGCTCAAAGAGTGGGGATATTTTATGTAGTCCCATATTTCTTATTGTAAAACATTTTAGTAATATTTGGTTAGTATTTGCGTAAATACTACTTGTGTTATCGTGAATTTGACCCGAGGTGATTAGTTACGTTATTCTTTTTCACTTTATAATAAAGAGATCACAAAATCCACTAATTTTACGCAGAGTGAGAAATAAAATTAAAATTTATTTGCAGGATCAAGGAATTATTGTACTAAATCCTGAAACTTTAGAGGAAGACACTGCAGAAACAACTAGAGGAGATAAGCGTAAACGGTGTAGTGTGTTTCCCAGTACTAAAGATAATAAATACAGACTCTAATTTTTTTTACTTGTGCAAGAAAACAATTTGCAAGGAGCACTCAAAAATAAGCTGTGTAGATTGTCAAGAAGACAATAATTAGAAATTATTATTAATATATAATATTGTATGAATTATAATGTTTTATTTATTATTCTAAACATCGGGGTCGTAGTGACCCGACGTGAGTAGATGTGTAATTATATTCAGGTGAGTAATTAAGGGTTAAGAAGAAAGATCAAAGAATTGAAAGATGAATCAATCAGCAACTATTTAAGAAAATTAACTAAAGGTAGCATAGTACTGATTATTATCTTCACCAAGCAACAAAAAGAATTAAAAGACCAAAAATGCAGAATCTAACAATAAGAATATCAGCCAAGAAATGGGCTAGGAATAATGGAGACAAAGTTCGAGAACACATCGAAAAAATATTCCAGCCACATGAGGACCAAACGTTTAAAGCCGATATAATAACTGAACAAGCTGTGCAAGAAAGTTAAGAAATCCTAGCGACAACGCCAAAAGAAGTCATGCGTGAGATAAAAGCAAAAATGAATACGAAAAAGGTTCCTGGTTACGAGCTTATTACTGCAGAAGTCTTAAAAAAACTGTCTAGGAAAGCTTTGGTAAAGCTCACCATAATCTTACATAAATGTAGCATTTAGAATCAAATGTATACTATTCTTGTGGAAAATTGCAAAAGTCATTATGAACCCAAAACCTGGGAAATCACCACACATAACCGTATCGTATAGGCCAATTTCGCTATTGCCAGTGATACCCAAACTCTTTGAGAAGCTACTGGTAAAAGGTTAAATCCCATAATCGAGAGTAAAAACTTGATTCAAATCATCAGTTTAGTTTTCGTAACCAACACTTAAAAATTGATCAAGTTCACAGAATAACCAGTATAATTGAGAAAGCACAAGAAGAAAAAAATTCTGTTCAACGATATTTCTAGACGTTGCACAATCATTTGATAGAGTGTGGCACGAAGGACTTTACCACTGATTAAAATGCCTACACAATTTTACTGTCAGTGAAAGCATAAAATCGATGGCATTAATAATAGAAAATAGTACATTTCAATTGGCGCCAAGACTTCACTGAGTAGCGCGCACTTGTTTGGTTCAATTTTCGATTATATTTTGCATATACATTTACGTGCCCAGGGTTTGTTGAAAAAACGTATCATGGAGTACCTTATTAAAAGAACTTAACTCAGTAAATTAGTTTTCAATTCGTTTATTGCTTGTCCTTCATCGATCTCGAAGACGATATTTCCAACATATAATCCGCACCAAGTAGCAATTTTGTTCGAGTTCAGTCGACACTCCAAGATCTCTTGCGAATTATTTTCATCCCCACATATAGCAATTTTGTTTGTTTTCGCCGCTGAAGATGATGTTTTGGCCGAAATTCGAGTCAACTTAGAAATGTTCTAAAGCTAAGTTAGCGAGCGGTCGGTGTTAAATAGTCATTTGACTTGATCTGCTGTGACAACTGGATGTTAAACGAATGAAGGCCGAAGTTTTTTCGCAGAATTCGTTGCGTTCAAGTATTTGAAAGACCCCAAGTTCTTTTGCAAAATCAGGAATAGGAAGGTTTGAACTATAAACACACTATAAAATACAAACTATCGAATTTGAATGCTTGCTATATACACATAATATGTAAAGGTACAATACAATTATATATACGTAGGTTGGGACGAGGAACTTTTTGCAAAAACAACCACAGCGACTTTTAATAATTTAGCCATATTACACAAATATTCTGCACACATAATTGTTTTTTTGTCTCTAAGGAAAGCATGATGTTGTAATTATAATTCGACAACATCATTACCAATCGGTCAAGATAATTTTTAATATAATGTTGCTCATACCACAACATAATCAAAATACAACCGCAAGGAAACCACTAACCGACCATAACATAATTATTATGGATATGTTAATAATTCTAATTTATAGAATTAAAGCCAATAAAAATAGCAATGGTATGTAGAGCATATTGTAATAATATTAAAAAGAAATATTTTTTGTGTACATTATCTTAAAAATAGTTTTGCAGTTATAATTACTATAATTCCCAGACGCATAATAAAATAATTAACATAATCCGATTTATTTTCAATATAAAATATAAAATAAAATAAAAAATCGAATACTCACACTAGATTTACAACAACACCAATAACTGATGTGATTAACATGTATAATGGATCCAAATCAAAATCTTCACTAATCACTCTTAGAACAGCCATATATACGAGTATTGCGGTGATAACCCAAATCATAAGGACAGACACAAGTGCACCAAGTACTTCAGCACGGTACCATCCAAACGACATCCTACATACATATATACATACATATAGATCAATTTAAAAATAGCTTATAAAATATAGTGCCCTTACACAACGTTTTCTTACATTTTGGTACTTTTACGCCCAGCCAACCAAATTGCAAACAATGATACCATGAAACTTGCAAAATCCGTTAAAAGATGTGCCGCATCTGTTGCAATAGCCAAACTATTCGATAACACACCACCTGAAAATAAAAGAATAAAATTTTTATTTATTGGATTTATGAGAAGACGAGAAAGGAAAAAATAAAAAATGAATTAAAATATAAATTTTGCTGAACGCTTTGGGAAATGAATTTTTAAATTACTTGCTGCAATAAGTCCATGAAAAATGTAAATTTCACACAGCTACATAAATAAATTAGATAAAAAAAAATATTCTGTGGACTAGATAGATTATAAAGATCTAAGCAATAATCGACTTGGCTCGAGGACAATGACACAAATTAATGTTACTACGGTGTCCAAAGAGATTTACATTATCACGATATGAAGCTAACCAGTTCATAGACAAAAAGCAAACATAGCTTCATTTCTCAAATGGTTATAGATTTTAAGATTTGTTGTATATCTCAACGAATCTCAAAAGCTTTGTTATAGTTTTTAGTTTAATAAATTCAAAAACCTCTAAATTCCCATCATCGTCTGTGAAAACCTACTGCAAGCCTAATATAATTTTCCATGCGACCGATAAAGTGATATCGAGTATTGAATACGTAAAGCTGAATAATAATTTATAGTTTGAGTCATGGGCTAAGCTTGCTTCTATTCAAAATCCAAATGAGGATTTTTCAGTTTTTTGTTCTATGTTGTCCTATTTTGTTTCATATTGTACCAGCTTATCCTCCTCTTATTGGAGCTACACCTCGCAGTTTAGTAATTTCTAGGAATCGTTTACAAAATAAATGGTGGATCGAAAAACGTTTCTGAATATTTCCGGATGTTTTTGCCAAAACGGCAAAAGTATGATTATTTTTACGATCTTTCCAATACATTTCATATCAGGGCCCATTTCATATTTAGAGAAAATGAGGAAAACCAAAGTAAATAGCCATTTGTGCATGGCACGTCCTATCCAAGTAAGAAAAGCTTCTAAGAACTGGTTTGCTGCACAAAATATCATTTTGCAGTTTTTTTAAAACAGACTGCTTCAGATACCAATGAAGAGAGGCGTATGAGGGATACTTCAGAAATCGTTAGCATCAGTCGGTTATACAAATCTAAAGGGTCCACAATTCTCTAAAATAAATTATAAATTATTCTTTATCTGTACTACAAATAAATTAACATAAATAGTTTGTATAACAATAATTATAGCAACTACCACCCCGCTATCGCCTCATAGCCAGCTTGGTCGAGTTTCTCAGGTAATTCTAAACTGAAATCAATTACCCGATTATTCATTACCTTATTATTCTTAATATAAATACCAATCTCAATATAAATACCAATACCAATACAAATACTAAAGCGAACATTAACATTAATACCAATATTAATATTAACACCAATATCAATATCCACTTCGATACTAACACCAACATTATGACATTAATGCTTCGATTATGAACATCGAAATATTTATTTCACTAAATTTTATTCAACTTAACTGTAACAAAAACTAATTTAATTTAATTAAATTCAGTGAAACCGAAAACCCAATTTACTGCACCATTAATTCTTTATTTACAATCAGCACTTAATACCCTTAAATAAATTAAATTCAATTCGGCATCTAAATTAAACGGAAAGCAAATTAATCACTAACTAAATAACCTGAAATTCGAGATGCATAAAAAATTTTAATTCTAAATTATGAATATTAAATACTAAACATCTTTTTTTTTTTTTTTAATTAAACTAAAATTCTAAAATCATCACTAAAAACTCACAAAATTTCATTTCCAAATCTATGTCCTATTGACTCTAAAAATTACCTGTAAAAAGAAAAAATTAAATAAATAATTGCTTATGCCTTTAAACGCACAATCTGCAAACCAAAATTCCCGTTAAAAGAAGATAAATAAATTTAAATTCAGAATCATTTTGAATTAGAAATCTAAAACTTTATTAACCTTGCCCCAACCAACAATGTTATGAACAATCTATTTAAATCCAAAAACTCTTCAAATTAATTCTAAATTTTAAATCTCAAATTCCAAATTTCAAACTTAAAACTCCAAATCTCAAATTCCAAATCTCCAATTCCAAATTTCAAATTCTAAATACCAAATTTTAAATTTCAAACTACAATTTCAAATTTCAAATTTCAATTTAAAAATTCAATTTTCAAATTCAAAATGTTAAATCTTAAATCTCAAATTTCAAATTCCAAATTTTAAATTCCAAAAAAAAAATTTCAAATTTCAAATTCCAAATTTCAAATACCAATTCCCCAAATTTCAACGTCCAAATTCTAAATTTCAATTTTCAATTTCCAATTTCAAATTCCAAATTCCAAATTCAAAATGTTAAATTTAAAATTCCAAATTTTAAATTTTAGTTTTAAATTTCAAATTTTATTTTTTTATTTTTCAATTATTTATATTTCAAATTTTAAATTTCAAATTCCAAATTAAAACTTCAAACTCTAAATCTCAAATATACAAATTTCCAATTCCAAATCCTAACTTCCAAGTTTTTAATTTCAAATTCCAAATTTCAAATTCCAAATTTCAAATTCCAAATTCCAAATTGCAAACATCAAATTTTACATTTCAAATTCAAAAATCCAAACTCAAACTTTAAATTCCAAATTTCTTATTCCATATTTTAAATTTTAAATTTCAAATTCCCAACATCAAATTCGAAATTCAATCCAAATTTCAAGTTCCAAATACCAATTCTAAAATTACAAATTTCAATTTTGAAATTCAAAATTCTACATTTCAATTTTCAATTTCCAAATTCCGAGTTTCAAATTCCAAATTTCAAATTCCAAATTCAAAATGTTAAATTTCAAATTCCAAATTTTCAATTTTAATTTCTAATTTTCAAGTTTTTAACGTCAAATTCCAAATTTAAAATTTCAAGTCCCAAATTTCTATACCTATTCCAAATTTAGAATTTTAAATTTCAAATTTTGAATCTCAAATTATAAATTTAAAACATCAAACCCCAAATCTCAAATTTTAAATTTCCAATTCCAAATTTTAAATTACAAGTTTTAAATTTCAAATTCCAAATTTCACATTCCAAATTCCAATTGTGCAGTAGCTTTTTCGCTTTCTCTAAAGCTTTCAAAATATGGTTGAAACTAAGCAAAGCAATTGAGCATCTATTTTTTGTTCTATTATAGTTTTGTCTGTTACTTAATTACGTTTACTTGTATAATGTTTATAAAAAGAAAAAAAAAATTTTTAATTTATTATTTTGTTAACTTTGAGTGTTAGATGTTAAATTTATTGTAATATTATTAGAGAGAACCATTGTACCTGACACATGTTTCTTTGAAACTAAAGGTGCAATTATCTTACTAATTTCATGTTGGTTTATAAAATTATTATTTTTTTGTTTTTTTTTTTAAATTTGTAATGAATAAAAAAAAATAAAAAATAAAAATTCCAAATTGAAAATTTTTAATCTATCTTAAATTTCATATTACAAATTTTAAATTTTAATTTTAGATTTCAAATTCCAAATCCTAAATTCCAAGTTTTAAATTTCAAATTCCAAATTCCAAATTGCAAACATCAAATTCCAAATTTCAAATTCCAAATACCAAATCCCAAAATATAAATTTCTAATTCCAAATTCCAATTTTCAAATTACAAATTTAAAATTTAAAATCACATATTCCAAATTTTAAATTTCAAATTTAAAAATCCAAAATCAAAATTCCAAAATCAAAAATCAAAAATTTCAAATTCCAAATTTAATATTCCAGATTTTAAATTTTAAATTTCAAATTTAAATTCCAAACTTTAAATTCCAAAAAACAAAATTTAAACATCCAAATTTCAAATTCCAAATACCAATTCCTAAATTCTAAATTCCAAAATTTAAATTCCAAATTCTAAATTTCAATTTTAAAATTTCAAATTCCAAGTTTAAAATTGCATTCAAACTGTTAAATTTCAAATTGTAAATTTTAAATTTTAATTTTAAATTTCAAGTTTTAAACGTCAAATTCCACATTTCTATTCCTATTCCAAATTTAGAATTTTAAATTTCAAATCTTAAATTCCAAATTTCAAATTTTAAACTAAAAATCTCAAATTTTAAATTTTAAATTCCAAATTCTAAATTCCAAGTTTTAAATTTGAAATTCCAAATTTGAAATTCAAATTTCAAAATTTCAAATTCCAAATTTCAATTTCCAAATTAAAAATTAAAATAACTTAAATTAATTCCAAATTTTAAATTTTAAATTTTAATTTTAAATTTCAAATTTCAAATTTAAAACTTCAAATTTCAAATTCCAAATTTCAAATTCCAAATCCCAAATAAGAAATTTCTAATTCCAAATTCCGAATTCCATTTTCAAATTACAAATTTAAAATCCCACATATCAAATTTTAAATTTCAAATTTAAAAATTCAAAAGGCAAATTCCAAAAAACAAAAATTTCAAATTCCAAATTTCAAATTCCTAATTCTAAATTTCAAATTCTAAATTGCAAACTTAAAATTTTATATTTCAAGTTCCAAATTTTAAATTCCAAATTTCATATTCCAAATTTTAAATTTCAAACTTAAAATTGCAAACTTACAGTACCAAGGTCAAAATTTAAAATTACTAATTTCAAATTCCAAATACCAATTCCTTAATTCCAAATTTCAAATTCAAAATGAATAATCATATATTGAATTGTAAACTTCAAATCGCAAATTTAAAATTTCAAGTCCCAAATTTCAATTGCCATTCCAAATTAAGAATTTTAAATTTCAAATTTTAAATCTCAAATTCCAAATTAACACTTCAAACTCTAAATCTCAAATTTCCAATTCCAAATTCTAAATTTCAAGTTTTAAATTTCAAATTTCAAATTCCAAACTAAAAGTTAAAAATTCAAATTTCAAAATTAAAAACCAAAAATTTCAAATTCCAAATTTCCAATTTTAAATTCCAAATTCCAAATTTCCAATTTTAAATTCCAAATTTCAAATTCCAAATTGCAAACTTCAAATTACTTCGGTCTAAAAAGACCAAAGTATTGAAATCCTGTCAAAAATGACGAAAAATTTCTTTGGTCCAAAACCTCTTTTCGAAAAAGCAAAAAAAAAAAAATGTCCGTCCGTCTGTCTGGATGTCTGGATGTCTGTACCAGTGGTATCTCGAGAACGGCTTGTCCGATTTGGAATTTTTTTCGCCAATCTGTTTCTATGGTCAAGGCGGAGATATGAAAAGCTTTTGGAGACTGTACGTCAAGAGGGCGGGGTACCTGCCATACGAATTGAATATTCACGATTTTTTTATATAATATGCTGGTTTGATTATTGAATTGGGAATTGATTTGAAGGTTAAGCTAGGGGTCAATTTGCGGGTTTAGTTGAAGTTGAGTTAGAGTTGAGTTGGGGTTGGATTAGGATGTAGTGAGTAGTTAACAAATTTTTTATATGATGGAACTGGCCTATTTATCACCCGATTATTATCAAATTTGACATGTGTATGGAAATGGGAATCTAAGGTGAGTTCTGGGTGAAGTTCTGGAATGTGGCCAAGTAGGATGGAACTTGGCTATTCCTTACCCGAATATTATGAAATTTGACATTTGCGTTGTAAATGAGATTCTAAAATGATTTCTAAATAAAGTTCTGGAATATGGTCAGTTACACGGTTAGAAATATCAGTTTAATTTGGTATACTACTTTCTGTATAAAGTTCTAGAATACAATTTTTTGTGTTAAATTGGATGCCTGTACTCATGTTACTGAAGCTTTTGAGCTGCTTGGCTGTTATTATAAGTAAATATATGTTGGTTAAAATAGAAATCAATACTGTCAAAATTGTCACACCAACTTTATGAAACAGGTGAATGCTACCTCCATTGAAGATACCAAAGACCGAAGTTCTGATCACCTCGTAAGGTTTCGGCCCTTTTTATTTTTTTACATTTCAAATTCAAAATTCCAAACTTCAAACTCCAAACTTTAAATTCCAAATTTCGTATTCCAAATTTAAAATTCCAAATTTCAAAGTCCAAACTTCAAATTTCAAACCCAAACTCCAAATTTCAAATCCCAAACTTTAAATTTTATATTTTCAACGCATTTCATTAAAATTGTTTTCAATTCATATCCAAACATACTTTTACTTGTGAGTATATATTTCGGGTGCATACTTGTCTTATTCAATTACATAGTACTTACAAATCTGTGGCAATATGACATAAGAGAATAGCTCGAGTTATAATACCCCTTTACGTATTATTTCAAATTCGAAATCTTCATATTCGAATTCATATCATATCAATATTTTGTAATAATCCACCAACTACAAACAACCGTAATAATCATGTAAAAACAAGAATTAAAAAAAAACTGATACGATTTTGAACGACTCCTAATTTTAAAAAGGTTTTCCTTAAAAATACGAATTTTAGAGTTATTCCCTTATGTCATATTGCCACAGAAATAGAAGTGATATAAGGCTTAAAACTTACAAATTAATTGTCTCTTATTATTAGAATTCCTTCGTATCCCTGAGAAATGATGTGGTACGAAGGCCACAATTTCATTTTTAAATTTCAATTCTCAAATACCAATTTCAAAATTCCAAATTTCAAATTTTAAATTTCAATTTTCAAATTTCAAATTCCAAGTTTCAAATTCCAAATTTCAAATTCCAAAATACAAAATGTAAAATTTCAAATCCCAAATTTCAAATTTTAAACGTTAAACGTTAAAGTTCCAATTTTCGATTCCCATTCCAAATTTCGATTCCCATTCCAAATTAAGAATTTTAAATTTCAAATTTTAAATCTTAAATCCCAAATTTAAAACTTCAAACTCTAAATCTCAAATTTCAAATTCCAAATTTCAAATTCCAAATTTTAAATAACTATTTTTAAATTTTAATTTTAAATTTCAAATTCCAAACTTCAAATTCCAAATTCCAAATTCCAATTTCCAAATTCCAATTTTCAAATTACAAATTTAAAATTTAAAATCCCACATTCCAAATTTTAAATTTCAAATTTTTAAATTTCAAATTCCAAATTCTAAATTTTAAATTTCAAATTTAAATTTCAAATTGTAAATTTCAAATTTTAAATATCAAATCTCAAATTTTAAATTCAAAATTTTAAATTTCAAATTTTGAATTCCAAATTTCAAATTACAAATTCCAAACTCCAAACTTAAAATTCCAAATTTTAAATTCCAGATTTAATATTCCAAATTTTAAATTTTAAATTTCTAAGTCCAAACTTCCAATTTCAAATCCCAAGCTTCAAATTTTATATTGTCGACGCATTTCATTAAAATTGTTTTCAATTCATATCCAAACATACTTTTACTTGTGAGTATATATTTCGGGTGCATACTTGTCTTATTCAATTACATAGTACTTACAAATCTGTGGCAATATGACATAAGAGAATAGCTCGAGTTATACCCCTTTACGTATTATTTCAAATTCGAAATCTTCATATTCGAATTCATATCATATCAATATTTTGTAATAATCCACCAACTACAAACAACCGTAATAATCATGTAAAAACAAGAATTAAAAAAAAAACTGATACGATTTTGAACGACTCCTAATTTTAAAAAGGTTTTCCTTAAAAATACGAATTTTAGAGTTATTCCCTTATGTCATATTGCCACAGAAATAGAAGTGATATAAGGCTTAAAACTTACAAATTAATTGTCTCTTATTATTAGAATTCCTTCGTATCCCTGAGAAATGATGTGGTACGAAGGCCACAATTTCATTTTTAGATTTCAATTTTCAAATTCCAAATTCCAAATTTCAAATTCCAAATTCCAAATACCAAAGCCCAAATTATCATTTTTCTAATTCCAAATTCCAAATTCCAATTTTCAAATTACAAATTTGAAATTTAAAATCCCACATTCCAAATTTTAAATTTTAAATTTAAAAATCCAAATCCCAAAATTTCAAATTCAAAAATCCAAAATTTCAAATTCCAAATTTTATATTTCAAATTTTTAAATTTCAAATTCCAAATTCTAAATTTTAAATTTTTAATATCAAATCTCAAATTTTAAATTCAAAATTTTAAATTTCAAATTTTGAATTCCAAATTTCAAATTACAAATTTCAAATTCCAATTTTAAATTCCAAATTTAATATTCCAAATTTTAAGTTTTAAATTTCTAAGTCCAAACTTCCAATTTCAAATCCCAAGCTTCAAATTTTATATTGTCGACGCATTTCATTAAAATTGTTTTCAATCCACATCCAAACATACTTTTGCTTGTGAGTATGTCGTGTGCATACTCGTCTTATTCAACTACATAGCACTTACAAATCTGTGGCAATATGACATAATGGAAAAACCCGAGTTATACCATTTTACGTATTATTTCAAATTCGAAATCTTCGAAATATCAATTTTTGCAATAATCCAGCAACTACAAACAACCCATTTAAAAAGCACGAATTCAAAAAACTCTTTCGATTTTCAACGGCTCTTTATTTTAAAAACGTTTTCTATGTGAATTTTAGAGTCATTCCCTTATGTCATATTGCCAGTGATATAAGCTTAAAACTTACAAATAAATGTTGTCTCTTATTATTAGCATTTCTTCGTAACCCTGAGAAATGATGTGCCCTTCGTAGGCTTTTTATTATCGAAAAACAATAACAAAAATAATATTTTCATCGTTTACGAATTATCTACGAATTTTTTGCATTGTCTACATATTTTCTACATCGTCTACATCGAAAATTATTGTCTACGCTATTGTCGATGCACAACACTGGTCACTACGAACCGCACAATAAAACAAAGAAATATGTAACAAAATAACACAATTAATAAGGAATAAATTAACACAAAATTATAAACTACCATAATTAATATAAAAGCTTTTTTTGATGAAACAAAATCACAACCATTCAATTCAATGATTCAATAACTACACGGGTAGGTTCCAAATCTTAAAATTCATTTAGACTTTATTTAATTAATTTTCGAATGCTTCATAAGATCGTCCCATTTGGAGTTCAACTATAACCTTTTTTTAATTTTTTTCAAGATAATACTTCAAAAGAACAGCTTTGAAAACGCTAAACAAATTAAGAATCGTATATTTGATGTATAAATACGAAGAAATCAAATTTGCCTAATGTACCAAGAAGTGGAATTCAAATTTTTCTTAACCTCTAAATTAAATTATTAACATTAAACAAAGTTTAAATAAATGTAAACCATTTGCTTTAATTTACACCCACTTTATTATGTAAAAGCTTTTTTAACATAATCAAATTAAATATTCGTTTTTTATTCTCGCCCACAATCAAATTTGAAAGAATAATATCTGAAATTGAAAAGCTCATGGCAAAATCAAAAATGTAACATTAATAAAAATAATTAAAAGAAAATTGAAATTGAAACTCACAAATGTGCACCATACGTATACAAAACTACACAAATAGTGGGAATTAAAAAAGTAACATTTAAAATAAAAAATCTGAAGCTTGCTCGCTCTGTATGGTATATGGTCATCAAATTTGTATAAACCATTGTTTTGTAATTTAAATTAAAATTCTCTGGCAATAGTACAATCTATCATCAAAATTGTACATTCATTTGTTAACTGAAATAATTACGATATACATTATGGATATGTTACATTCACGTTAAGGCTTATGTGCACGAGTATCATAGCATATATGTACATATGTATAGCATGATGCAAATAAAACAGTTGTTATCATCACTATAAGCACCGTGCCATTGTTTGTCGTCAAATTTCTAGAATTTCATTTAATTTTCGCCCCATATACAAATATATGATTGTCGTTGTCATTGCCTCGCAGCCGCTTCACCATACAGGTATATCTATACAACAACAAGTTTTATGTTGACAAAATATTAAAACTTTTATTGCTGTTAATTTAATTTGGTTTGTTATAAATTGAAATTTTGTGAGCGGCATTATAATTTCTCAAGTGCTTGTGTATCTATGTGTGTTGGCTGTTAAAACATGTACATTGTACATTTTGTTTATATGTAACTACCTTCAAATTGAAAAGTTTCTTGTTTTAATAAACAAAAAAAAACAAATTTTCGAGATACGAAACATCTTGTTCGAAACCTATTTATCGATTGTATCTTTTACCAAGAAATGTTTTTTTGTTGTTTCTTCCAAAGTTTGTATTTTATTGGAATTTAACTAAAAATAAACACAGTATAAATATAATATACAAGACGTCGACGACGACGACGATGAAAAGATTACAAACCCTTAAGAAAAGAAAATATTAAAAGAATTTTGTTTGGTATGTTTAACTTAAGTTCGAGAAACATGTTAACTCACTCAAACCAAATATTTTTTTGACAAATCAAAACCAGCAAACCATGTACGAGTACTTTTCTTCTTATTTGCCCTACTTACTATTTTATATAGCCACTACTTTCTGGTTTTTTGTCTACACACTAGTTTTCTTATATATTTTTTGAGTCTTTATGTGTTTTATGAAGTTTCCACAATTCTCTCTGTGTGTGTTGGTTATGGTTTTAATATAATCGTTAATGTTATAAAATGAATAATGTTTGTTATTATTTGTATTTAGTGTAAGCCGAGTGCAAAAAAAAAATTGAAAAAGTTTTTGGATGGTTGTTTGTTAGATTGACAAAGTGACTTGAGTATTTTATTACTTAAATTTAGGGCAATAAAAAAGTAACAAGTTTCAATTCTAATTGTGTAAATTAATAATTGTGTAATGAGTTAGCCCTGATCAAGCTTAGCTTGAAATATACATAGTTAAGCACTTTCCAAAACTAAGTGTTTTTTACAAGACATTTTCAAAGGATCTCAATTAACGGGAACTGGAAAGTATTGATCCCCAACACCCTTGTTGTGAGTTCGATTAATCATTTGTTAATAAAAATTCAACTGCTACTAAATCAAAGAAAATTCAACGAAATCCTAATAAATGGAAGCAAAATTTCAGAAAGATCAACATGCAAAGTGGCCAAGAATAAACAGGTTGTAGAGGCAATAAAAAGGAATGCAGATATGTTAAATCAACTTGGGGTAAATTTCAAATGAATTTTTTAGTGTTCGAAATTGATCAATGAAAGATGATTGATCTAAATCGAAATCTTTGGCGCCTAAATGATAAATAAAGAACTAGGACCAAAAATAACCGTCGTCGAGCTGATAAATGATTGGGTGTGCAATAAAGAATTTTTCGAATTCCTCTAAATATTAACACAGGAAAAATTTACCACTTTTTCAAGAACAATCAAATTGTGTCGATGACGAAAACACCCTTTAAAGCAATGTTTACAAAAAAAACAACACTATAGACTCGGACATAAATACTGTGTGCCAGCATATACATAAATGTATTTCAAAATGTTGACTCTCATTATAGCAGAGCTACATCATCGAGAAGCTATTTGGATCCAGCTTTAAATGCCACGCGCATGTACCACTTTTTCAAACAAAAAAATTCTGATGCCACTGTAAAGCTATGGAAATATAACGAAATTTTCAATTCAAAATTTAATTTAGGGTTCCATTTCACTAGAAAGATTTATGAGAGTAGTGTGAGCTACTGAAAATGGCACCCGAACCTACTGAATCACAATTAAATGAAAACGACACCCACACGACAAATAAACATCAGGGGAAATTGGAAAAGGATGGTGATATTATTGTATGCCAACATAACCAAAAGGTTAAACTGTTCAGCTTCAACATGTAAAATGTGTGGCCGCAACCCTTGCTCGGCACAGATCAGGTTTTTTCAAATCGACTTGTTTGTGGTGTCAATAGACAAAATAAAGGTAAGTTTTTGATATTCTAGTAAAAAAAAATTTCAATCCTAGTCGTTATGGAATCTTGTCTGTGTTCATGTCAAATAATTCAGTTTCATTTTTATATGATATTGTTTATTGACTAAATCTAGGGGCCTATCCACACCAGTATTTTTAACAACCGTATTGACCCTCGTTCCTTTACCTCTCTGCATAGAAACCTAAATTTGTGGTGGGGATTTGTAATACACTTTTGCATTATGAAATTTCTGGTATTCTCGTGTTGTAACAAATGGTCATCAAGAGCATCCTACAAATTGACAACAACCAAGAAATGGGCGACCTAGAAAAATTTACCTTCGAACAAGCGCGGAGGTGCGTACTATGCGACCAAAAGAAGGACAAAAAAACGCGTGTTGGATGTTCGGCCTGTAGAAGACCGGTTTGCGATGAACATCGGTTCCCTTTGTGCATTACGTGTGCAGGTCAGTAAAATAGGATTCAAAATAAATTTTTTTTGTTCAAATATCATAAAAATAATATTTTTTTTCACTTTTCTGTACGTAAATATGTATTTAGAAGACCCTGTTAAAGTTAGCCGAAAGTTTCCAGCCGAAAGTAAAAAGTCGATAATGCAGATTACCTTATTAAACATTCCAGTCGAAAATAAAAAAATTTGTGGTTATCAGCCGAAAGTAAATAGGATACGCTTGTAAAAAACAATCTTGTAAATAGCTTTACGTGGAAAACTTTGTTTAATTTAATCGTGGAAAAAATTTGAAAATCAGAAGGATTCACAAAATTGGAACAAAATCAACCTGTAGAGTGTATATCTGAAGTTGAATCGTTTTTATTGGATTTGTCAATAGCCATCGCAGGGAAAAAACTTCAGTTGAAGTTTCCCGTCAGAAATCGCGGAAAATTCGATTTTCCAAAAATCATTAGAAAATTTATATAAAATCAGCCTGTAGAGTGTTATGTCTGGAGATGTATTTTATTGATGTGACTTGTCAATAGCTACCGCAGGAAAAAAATTCAGTTCAAGTTTCCCGTCAGAAATCGCGAAAAATTCGATTTTCCAAAAATCATTAGAAAATTTATATAAAATCAGCCTCTAGAGTGTTACATCTGGAGATGTATTTTATTGATGTGACTTGTCAATAGCTATTGCAGGGAAAAATTCAGTTCAATTTTCCCGTCAGAAATCGTGGAAAATTGGAAAAACGTTCCAGCTGAAAGTAAAAAATAAATGTCAGCCTCTAGAGTGTTATGTATGGAGAAGTATTTTATTGATGTGACTTGTCAATAGCTTTCGCAGTGAAAAAATTCAGTTCAACTTTCCGTCAGAAATCGCGAAAAATTCGATTTTCCAAAAATCATTAGAAAATTTATATAAAATCAGCCTCTAGAGTGTTATGTCTGGAGATATATTTTTTTGATGTGACTTGTAAATAGCTACCGCAGGAAAAAAATTTAGTTCAAGTTTCCCGTCAGAAATCGCGGAAAATTGGAAAAACGATCCAGCCGAAAGTAAAAAAATAAATGTCAGCCTCTAGAGTGTTATGTCTGGAGAAGTATTTTATTGATGTGACTTGTCAATAACTACCGCAGGAAAAAAGTTTAGTTCAAGTTTCCCGTCAGAAATCGTGGAAAATTCGATTTCCAAAAATCATTAGAAAATTTATATAAAATCAGCCTCTAGAGTGTTATGTCTGGAGATGTATTTCATTGATGTGACTTGTCAATAGCTATTGCAGGGGAAAAAATTCAGTTCAACTTTCCTGTCAGAAATCGCGGAAAATTCGATTTCCAAAAATCATTAGAAAATTTATATAAAATCAGCCTCTAGAGTGTTATGTCTGGAGATGTATTTCATTGATGTGACTTGTCAATAGCTATTGCAGGGAAAAAATTCAGTTCAACTTTCCCGTCAGAAATCGCGGAAAATTTGAAAAACGATCCAGCCGAAAGTAAAAAATAAATGTCAGCCTCTAGAGTGTTATGTCTGGAGATATATTTTTTTGATGTGACTTGTAATAGCTACCGCAGGGAAAAAATTTAGTTCAAGTTTCCCGTCAGAAATCGCGGAAAATTCGATTTTCCAAAAATCATTAGAAAATTTATATAAAATCAGCCTCTAGAGTGTTATGTCTGGAGATGTATTTCATTGATGTGACTTGTCAATAGCTATTGCAGGGAAAAAATTCAGTTCACCTTTCCGTCAGAAATCGCGGAAAATTGGAAAAACGGTCCAGCCGAAAGTAAAAAATAAATGTCAGCCTCTAGAGTGTTATGTCTGTAGATATATTTTTTTGATGTGACTTGTTAATAGCTACCGCAGAAAAAAAATTTATTTCAAGTTTCCCGTCAGAAATCGCGGAAAATTCGATTTTCCAAAAATCATTAGAAAATTTATATAAAATCAGCCTCTAGAGTGTTATGTCTGGAGATGTATTTCATTGATGTGACTTGTCAATAGCTATTGCAGGGAAAAAATTCAGTTCAACTTTCCCGTCAGAAATCGCGGAAAATTGGAAAAACGATCCAGCCGAAAGTAAAAAATAAATGTCAGCCTCTAGAGTGTTATGTCTGGCGAAGTATTTTATTGATGTGACTTGTCAATAACTACCGCAGGAAAAAAGTTTAGTTCAAGTTTCCCGTCAGAAATCGCGGAAAATTCGATTTTCCAAAAATCATTAGAAAATTTATATAAAATCAGCCTCTAGAGTGTTATGTCTGGAGATGTATTTCATTGATGTGACTTGTCAATAGCTATTGCAGGGAAAAAATTTAGTTCAAGTTTCCCGTCAGAAATCGCGGAAAATTCGATTTTCCAAAAATCATTAGAAAATTTATATAAAATCAGCCTCTATAGTGTTATGTCTGGAGATGTATTTCATTGATGTGACTTGTCAATAGCTATTGCAGGGAAAAAATTCAGTTCAACTTTCCCGTCAGAAATCGCGGAAAATTGGAAAAACGATCCAGCCGAAAGTAAAAAATAAATGTCAGCCTCTAGAGTGTTATGTCTGGAGAAGTATTTTATTGATGTGACTTGTCAATAACTACCGCAGGAAAAAAGTTTAGTTCAAGTTTCCCGTCAGAAATCGCGGAAAATTCGATTTCCAAAAATCATTAGAAAATTTATATAAAATCAGCCTCTAGAGTGTTATGTCTGAGATGTATTTCATTGATGTGACTTGTCAATAGCTATTGCAGGGAAAAAATTCAGTTCAACTTTCCTGTCAGAAATCGCGGAAAATTCGATTTTCCAAAAATCATTAGAAAATTTATATAAAATCAGCCTCTAGAGTGTTATGTCTGGAGATGTATTTCATTGATGTGACTTGTCAATAGCTATTGCAGGGAAAAAATTCAGTTCAACTTTCCCGTCAGAAATCGCGAAAATTGGAAAAACGATCCAGCCGAAAGTAAAAAATAAATGTCAGCCTCTAGAGTGTTATGTCTGGAGATGTATTTCATTGATGTGACTTGTCAATTACTACCGCAGGAAAAAAAGTTTAGTTCAAGTTTCCGTCAGAAATCGCGGAAAATTCGATTTTTCCAAAAATCATTAGAAAATTTATATAAAATCAGCCTCTAGAGTGTTATGTCTGGAGATGTATTTCATTGATGTGACTTGTCAATAGCTATTGCAGGGAAAAAATTCAGTTCAACTTTCCCGTCAGAAATCGCGGAAAATTGGAAAACGATCCAGCCGAAAGTAAAAAATAAATGTCAGCCTCTAGAGTGTTATGTCTGGAGATATATTTTTTTGATGTGACTTGTAAATAGCTACCGCAGGGAAAAAATTTAGTTCAAGTTTCCCGTCAGAAATCGCGGAAAATTCGATTTTCCAAAAATCATTAGAAAATTTATATAAAATCAGCCTCTAGAGTGTTATGTCTGGAGATGTATTTCATTGATGTGATCTTGTCAATAGCTATTGCAGGGAAAAAATTCAGTTCACCTTTCCCGTCAGAAATCGCGGAAAATTGGAAAAACGGTCCAGCCGAAAGTAAAAAATAAATGTCAGCCTCTAGAGTGTTATGTCTGTAGATATATTTTTTTGATGTGACTTGTTAATAGCTACCGCAGAAAAAAAATTTATTTCAAGTTTCCCGTCAGAAATCGCGGAAAATTCGATTTTCCAAAAATCATTAGAAAATTTATATAAAATCAGCCTCTAGAGTGTTATGTCTGGAGATGTATTTCATTGATGTGACTTGTCAATAGCTATTGCAGGGAAAAAATTCAGTTCAACTTTCCCGTCAGAAATCGCGGAAAATTGGAAAAACGATCCAGCCAAAAGTAAAAAATAAATGTCAGCCTCTAGAGTGTTATGTCTGGAGAAGTATTTTATTGATGTGACTTGTCAATAACTACCGCAGGAAAAAAGTTTAGTTCAAGTTTCCCGTCAGAATCGTGGAAAATTCGATTTTCCAAAAATCATTAGAAAATTTATATAAAATCAGCCTCTAGAGTGTTATGTCTGGAGATGTATTTCATTGATGTGACTTGTCAATAGCTATTGCAGGGAAAAAATTCAGTTCAACTTTCCCGTCAGAAATCGCGGAAATTGGAAAAACGATCCAGCCGAAAGTAAAAAATAAATGTCAGCCTCTAGAGTGTTATGTCTGGAGAAGTAGTGGATGTGACTTGTCAATAACTACCGCAGGAAAAAAGTTTAGTTCAAGTTTCCCGTCAGAAATCGCGGAAAATTCGATTTTCCAAAAATCATTAGAAAATTTATATAAAATCAGCCTCTAGAGTGTTATGTCTGGAGATGTATTTCATTGATGTGACTTGTCAATAGCTATTGCAGGGAAAAAAATTCAGTTCAACTTTCCCGTCAGAAATCGCGGAAAATGGAAAAACGATCCAGCCGAAAGTAAAAAATAAATGTCAGCCTCTAGAGAAATGTCAGCCTCTAGAGTGTTATGTCTGGAGAAGTATTTTATTGATGTGACTTGTCAATAACTACCGCAGGAAAAAAGTTTAGTTCAAGTTTCCCGTCAGAAATCGTGGAAAATTCGATTTTCCAAAAATCATTAGAAAATTTATATAAAATCAGCCTCTAGAGTGTTATGTCTGGAAATGTATTTCATTGATGTGACTTGTCAATAGCTATTGCAGGGAAAAAATTCAGTTCAACTTTCCCGTCAGAAATCGCGGAAAATTGGAAAAACGATCCAGCCGAAAGTAAAAAATAAATGTCAGCCTCTAGAGTGTTATGTCTGGAGAAGTATTTTATTGATGTGACTTGTCAATAACTACCGCAGGAAAAAAGTTTAGTTCAAGTTTCCCGTCAGAAATCGTGGAAAATTCGATTTTCCAAAAATCATTAGAAAATTTATATAAAATCAGCCTCTAGAGTGTTATGTCTGGAGATGTATTTCATTGATGTGACTTGTCAATAGCTATTGCAGGGAAAAAATTCAGTTCAACTTTCCCGTCAGAAATCGCGGAAAATTGGAAAAACGATCCAGCCGAAAGTAAAAAATAAATGTCAGCCTCTAGAGTGTTATGTCTGGAGAAGTAGTGGATGTGACTTGTCAATAACTACCGCAGGAAAAAAGTTTAGTTCAAGTTTCCCGTCAGAAATCGCGGAAAATTCGATTTTCCAAAAATCATTAGAAAATTTATATAAAATCAGCCTCTAGAGTGTTATGTCTGGAGATGTATTTCATTGATGTGACTTGTCAATAGCTATTGCAGGGAAAAAATTCAGTTCAACTTTCCCGTCAGAAATCGCGGAAAATTGGAAAAACGATCCAGCCGAAAGTAAAAAATAAATGTCAGCCTCTAGAGTGTTATGTCTGGAGAAGTATTTTATTGATGTGACTTGTCAATAACTACCGCAGGAAAAAAGTTTAGTTCAAGTTTCCCGTCAGAAATCGTGGAAAATTCGATTTTCCAAAAATCATTAGAAAATTTATATAAAATCAGCCTCTAGAGTGTTATGTCTGGAGATGTATTTCATTGATGTGACTTGTCAATAGCTATTGCAGGGAAAAAATTCAGTTCAACTTTCCCGTCAGAAATCGCGGAAAATTGGAAAAAACGATCCAGCCGAAAGTAAAAAATAAATGTCAGCCTCTAGAGTGTTAATGTCTGGAGAAGTATTTTATTGATGTGACTTGTCAATAACTACCGCAGGAAAAAAGTTTAGTTCAAGTTTCCCGTCAGAAATCGTGGAAAATTCGATTTTCCAAAAATCATTAGAAAATTTATATAAAATCAGCCTCTAGAGTGTTATGTCTGGAGATGTATTTCATTGATGTGACTTGTCAATAGCTATTGCAGGGAAAAAATTCAGTTCAACTTTCCCGTCAGAAATCGCGGAAAATTGGAAAAACGATCCAGCCGAAAGTAAAAAATAAATGTCAGCCTCTAGAGTGTTATGTCTGGAGAAGTATTTTATTGATGTGACTTGTCAATAACTACCGCAGGAAAAAAGTTTAGTTCAAGTTTCCCGTCAGAAATCGCGGAAAATTCGATTTTCCAAAAATCATTAGAAAATTTATATAAAATCAGCCTCTAGAGTGTTATGTCTGGAGATGTATTTCATTGATGTGACTTGTCAATAGCTATTGCAGGGAAAAAATTCAGTTCAACTTTCCCGTCAGAAATCGCGGAAAATTGGAAAAACGATCCAGCCGAAAGTAAAAAATAAATGTCAGCCTCTAGAGTGTTATGTCTGGAGAAGTATTTTATTGATGTGACTTGTCAATAACTACCGCAGGAAAAAAGTTTAGTTCAAGTTTCCCGTCAGAAATCGTGGAAAATTCGATTTTCCAAAAATCATTAGAAAATTTATATAAAATCAGCCTCTAGAGTGTTATGTCTGGAGATGTATTTCATTGATGTGACTTGTCAATAGCTATTGCAGGGAAAAAATTCAGTTCAACTTTCCCGTCAGAAATCGCGGAAAATTGGAAAAACGATCCAGCCGAAAGTAAAAAATAAATGTCAGCCTCTAGAGTGTTATGTCTGGAGAAGTATTTTATTGATGTGACTTGTCAATAACTACCGCAGGAAAAAAGTTTAGTTCAAGTTTCCCGTCAGAAATCGTGGAAAATTCGATTTTCCAAAAATCATTAGAAAATTTATATAAAATCAGCCTCTAGAGTGTTATGTCTGGAGATGTATTTCATTGATGTGACTTGTCAATAGCTATTGCAGGGAAAAAATTCAGTTCAACTTTCCCGTCAGAAATCGCGGAAAATTGGAAAAACGATCCAGCCGAAAGTAAAAAATAAATGTCAGCCTCTAGAGTGTTATGTCTGGAGAAGTATTTTATTGATGTGACTTGTCAATAACTACCGCAGGAAAAAAGTTTAGTTCAAGTTTCCCGTCAGAAATCGTGGAAAATTCGATTTTCCAAAAATCATTAGAAAATTTATATAAAATCAGCCTCTAGAGTGTTATGTCTGGAGATGTATTTCATTGATGTGACTTGTCAATAGCTATTGCAGGGAAAAAATTCAGTTCAACTTTCCCGTCAGAAATCGCGGAAAATTGGAAAAACGATCCAGCCGAAAGTAAAAAATAAATGTCAGCCTCTAGAGTGTTATGTCTGGAGAAGTATTTTATTGATGTGACTTGTCAATAACTACCGCAGGAAAAAAATTTAGTTCAAGTTTCCCGTCAGAAATCGCGGAAAATTCGATTTTCCAAAAATCATTAGAAAATTTATATAAAATCAGCCTCTAGAGTGTTATGTCTGGAGATGTATTTCATTGATGTGACTTGTCAATAGCTATTGCAGGGAAAAAATTCAGTTCACCTTTCCCGTCAGAAATCGCGGAAAATTGGAAAAACGGTCCAGCCGAAAGTAAAAAATAAATGTCAGCCTCTAGAGTGTTATGTCTGTAGATATATTTTTTTGATGTGACTTGTTAATAGCTACCGCAGAAAAAAAATTTATTTCAAGTTTCCCGTCAGAAATCGCGGAAAATTCGATTTTCCAAAAATCATTAGAAAATTTATATAAAATCAGCCTCTAGAGTGTTATGTCTGGAGATGTATTTCATTGATGTGACTTGTCAATAGCTATTGCAGGGAAAAAATTCAGTTCAACTTTCCCGTCAGAAATCGCGGAAAATTGGAAAAACGATCCAGCCAAAAGTAAAAAATAAATGTCAGCCTCTAGAGTGTTATGTCTGGAGAAGTATTTTATTGATGTGACTTGTAAATAGCTACCGCAGGGAAAAAATTTAGTTCAAGTTTCCCGTCAGAAATCGCGGAAAATTCGATTTTCCAAAAATCATTAGAAAATTTATATAAAATCAGCCTCTAGAGTGTTATGTCTGGAGATGTATTTCATTGATGTGACTTGTCAATAGCTATTGCAGGGAAAAAATTCAGTTCAACTTTCCCGTCAGAAATCGCGGAAAATTTGAAAAACGATCCAGCCGAAAGTAAAAAATAAATGTCAGCCTCTAGAGTGTTATGTCTGGAGATATATTTTTTTGATGTGACTTGTAAATAGCTACCGCAGGGAAAAAATTTAGTTCAAGTTTCCCGTCAGAAATCGCGGAAAATTCGATTTTCCAAAAATCATTAGAAAATTTATATAAAATCAGCCTCTAGAGTGTTATGTCTGGAGATGTATTTCATTGATGTGACTTGTCAATAGCTATTGCAGGGAAAAAATTCAGTTCACCTTTCCCGTCAGAAATCGCGGAAAATTGGAAAAACGGTCCAGCCGAAAGTAAAAAATAAATGTCAGCCTCTAGAGTGTTATGTCTGTAGATATATTTTTTTGATGTGACTTGTTAATAGCTACCGCAGAAAAAAAATTTATTTCAAGTTTCCCGTCAGAAATCGCGGAAAATTCGATTTTCCAAAAATCATTAGAAAATTTATATAAAATCAGCCTCTAGAGTGTTATGTCTGGAGATGTATTTCATTGATGTGACTTGTCAATAGCTATTGCAGGGAAAAAATTCAGTTCAACTTTCCCGTCAGAAATCGCGGAAAATTGGAAAAACGATCCAGCCAAAAGTAAAAAATAAATGTCAGCCTCTAGAGTGTTATGTCTGGAGAAGTATTTTATTGATGTGACTTGTAAATAGCTACCGCAGGGAAAAAATTTAGTTCAAGTTTCCCGTCAGAAATCGCGGAAAATTCGATTTTCCAAAAATCATTAGAAAATTTATATAAAATCAGCCTCTAGAGTGTTATGTCTGGAGATGTATTTCATTGATGTGACTTGTCAATAGCTATTGCAGGGAAAAAATTCAGTTCAACTTTCCCGTCAGAAATCGCGGAAAATTGGAAAAACGATCCAGCCGAAAGTAAAAAATAAATGTCAGCCTCTAGAGTGTTATGTCTGGAGAAGTAGTGGATGTGACTTGTCAATAACTACCGCAGGAAAAAAGTTTAGTTCAAGTTTCCCGTCAGAAATCGCGGAAAATTCGATTTTCCAAAAATCATTAGAAAATTTATATAAAATCAGCCTCTAGAGTGTTATGTCTGGAGATGTATTTCATTGATGTGACTTGTCAATAGCTATTGCAGGGAAAAAATTCAGTTCAACTTTCCCGTCAGAAATCGCGGAAAATTGGAAAAACGATCCAGCCGAAAGTAAAAAATAAATGTCAGCCTCTAGAGTGTTATGTCTGGAGAAGTATTTTATTGATGTGACTTGTCAATAACTACCGCAGGAAAAAAGTTTAGTTCAAGTTTCCCGTCAGAAATCGTGGAAAATTCGATTTTCCAAAAATCATTAGAAAATTTATATAAAATCAGCCTCTAGAGTGTTATGTCTGGAGATGTATTTCATTGATGTGACTTGTCAATAGCTATTGCAGGGAAAAAATTCAGTTCAACTTTCCCGTCAGAAATCGCGGAAAATTGGAAAAACGATCCAGCCGAAAGTAAAAAATAAATGTCAGCCTCTAGAGTGTTATGTCTGGAGAAGTAGTGGATGTGACTTGTCAATAACTACCGCAGGAAAAAAGTTTAGTTCAAGTTTCCCGTCAGAAATCGCGGAAAATTCGATTTTCCAAAAATCATTAGAAAATTTATATAAAATCAGCCTCTAGAGTGTTATGTCTGGAGATGTATTTCATTGATGTGACTTGTCAATAGCTATTGCAGGGAAAAAATTCAGTTCACCTTTCCCGTCAGAAATCGCGGAAAATTGGAAAAACGGTCCAGCCGAAAGTAAAAAATAAATGTCAGCCTCTAGAGTGTTATGTCTGTAGATATATTTTTTTGATGTGACTTGTTAATAGCTACCGCAGAAAAAAAATTTATTTCAAGTTTCCCGTCAGAAATCGCGGAAAATTCGATTTTCCAAAAATCATTAGAAAATTTATATAAAATCAGCCTCTAGAGTGTTATGTCTGGAGATGTATTTCATTGATGTGACTTGTCAATAGCTATTGCAGGGAAAAAATTCAGTTCAACTTTCCCGTCAGAAATCGCGGAAAATTGGAAAAACGATCCAGCCAAAAGTAAAAAATAAATGTCAGCCTCTAGAGTGTTATGTCTGGAGAAGTATTTTATTGATGTGACTTGTAAATAGCTACCGCAGGGAAAAAATTTAGTTCAAGTTTCCCGTCAGAAATCGCGGAAAATTCGATTTTCCAAAAATCATTAGAAAATTTATATAAAATCAGCCTCTAGAGTGTTATGTCTGGAGATGTATTTCATTGATGTGACTTGTCAATAGCTATTGCAGGGAAAAAATTCAGTTCAACTTTCCCGTCAGAAATCGCGGAAAATTGGAAAAACGATCCAGCCGAAAGTAAAAAATAAATGTCAGCCTCTAGAGTGTTATGTCTGGAGAAGTAGTGGATGTGACTTGTCAATAACTACCGCAGGAAAAAAGTTTAGTTCAAGTTTCCCGTCAGAAATCGCGGAAAATTCGATTTTCCAAAAATCATTAGAAAATTTATATAAAATCAGCCTCTAGAGTGTTATGTCTGGAGATGTATTTCATTGATGTGACTTGTCAATAGCTATTGCAGGGAAAAAATTCAGTTCAACTTTCCCGTCAGAAATCGCGGAAAATTGGAAAAACGATCCAGCCGAAAGTAAAAAATAAATGTCAGCCTCTAGAGTGTTATGTCTGGAGAAGTATTTTATTGATGTGACTTGTCAATAACTACCGCAGGAAAAAAGTTTAGTTCAAGTTTCCCGTCAGAAATCGTGGAAAATTCGATTTTCCAAAAATCATTAGAAAATTTATATAAAATCAGCCTCTAGAGTGTTATGTCTGGAGATGTATTTCATTGATGTGACTTGTCAATAGCTATTGCAGGGAAAAAATTCAGTTCAACTTTCCCGTCAGAAATCGCGGAAAATTGGAAAAACGATCCAGCCGAAAGTAAAAAATAAATGTCAGCCTCTAGAGTGTTATGTCTGGAGAAGTAGTGGATGTGACTTGTCAATAACTACCGCAGGAAAAAAGTTTAGTTCAAGTTTCCCGTCAGAAATCGCGGAAAATTCGATTTTCCAAAAATCATTAGAAAATTTATATAAAATCAGCCTCTAGAGTGTTATGTCTGGAGATGTATTTCATTGATGTGACTTGTCAATAGCTATTGCAGGGAAAAAATTCAGTTCAACTTTCCCGTCAGAAATCGCGGAAAATTGGAAAAACGATCCAGCCGAAAGTAAAAAATAAATGTCAGCCTCTAGAGTGTTATGTCTGGAGAAGTATTTTATTGATGTGACTTGTCAATAACTACCGCAGGAAAAAAGTTTAGTTCAAGTTTCCCGTCAGAAATCGTGGAAAATTCGATTTTCCAAAAATCATTAGAAAATTTATATAAAATCAGCCTCTAGAGTGTTATGTCTGGAGATGTATTTCATTGATGTGACTTGTCAATAGCTATTGCAGGGAAAAAATTCAGTTCAACTTTCCCGTCAGAAATCGCGGAAAATTGGAAAAACGATCCAGCCGAAAGTAAAAAATAAATGTCAGCCTCTAGAGTGTTATGTCTGGAGAAGTATTTTATTGATGTGACTTGTCAATAACTACCGCAGGAAAAAAGTTTAGTTCAAGTTTCCCGTCAGAAATCGTGGAAAATTCGATTTTCCAAAAATCATTAGAAAATTTATATAAAATCAGCCTCTAGAGTGTTATGTCTGGAGATGTATTTCATTGATGTGACTTGTCAATAGCTATTGCAGGGAAAAAATTCAGTTCAACTTTCCCGTCAGAAATCGCGGAAAATTGGAAAAACGATCCAGCCGAAAGTAAAAAATAAATGTCAGCCTCTAGAGTGTTATGTCTGGAGAAGTATTTTATTGATGTGACTTGTCAATAACTACCGCAGGAAAAAAGTTTAGTTCAAGTTTCCCGTCAGAAATCGTGGAAAATTCGATTTTCCAAAAATCATTAGAAAATTTATATAAAATCAGCCTCTAGAGTGTTATGTCTGGAGATGTATTTCATTGATGTGACTTGTCAATAGCTATTGCAGGGAAAAAATTCAGTTCAACTTTCCCGTCAGAAATCGCGGAAAATTGGAAAAACGATCCAGCCGAAAGTAAAAAATAAATGTCAGCCTCTAGAGTGTTATGTCTGGAGAAGTAGTGGATGTGACTTGTCAATAACTACCGCAGGAAAAAAGTTTAGTTCAAGTTTCCCGTCAGAAATCGCGGAAAATTCGATTTTCCAAAAATCATTAGAAAATGTATATAAAATCAGCCTCTAGAGTGTTATGTCTGGAGATGTATTTCATTGATGCGACTTGTCAATAGCTATCGCAGGGAAAAAATTCAGTTCAAGTTTCCCGTCAGAAATCGCGGAAAATTCGATTTTCCAAAAATCATTAGAAAATGTATATAAAATCAGCCTCTAGAGTGTTATGTCTGGAGATGTATTTTATTGGTGTGACTTGTCAATAGCTATCGCAGGGAAAAAATTCAGTCAAGTTTCCCGTCAGAAATCGCGGAAAATTCGATTTTCCAAAAATCATTAGAAAATGTATATAAAATCAGCCTCTAGAGTGTTATGTCTGGAGATGTATTTCATTGATGCGACTTGTCAATAGCTATCGCAGGGAAAAAATTCAGTTCAAGTTTCCCGTCAGAAATCGCGGAAAATTCGATTTTCCAAAAATCATTAGAAAATGTATATAAAATCAGCCTCTAGAGTGTTATGTCTGGAGATGTATTTCATTGATGCGACTTGTCAATAGCTATCGCAGGGAAAAAATTCAGTTCAAGTTTCCCGTCAGAAATCGCGGAAAATTCGATTTTCCAAAAATCATTAGAAAATGTATATAAAATCAGCCTCTAGAGTGTTATGTCTGGAGATGTATTTTATTGATGTGACTTGTCAATAGCTTTCGCAGGGAAAAAATTCAGTTCAAGTTTCCCGTCAGAAATCGCGGAAAATTGGAAAAACGTTCCAGCCGAAAGTAAAAAATAAATGTCAGCCTCTAGAGTGTTATGTCTGGAGATGTATTTTATTGGTGTGACTTGTCAATAGCTTTCGCAGGGGAAAAATTCAGTTCAAGTTTCCCGTCAGAAATCGCGGAAAATTGGAAAAACGTTCCAGCCGAAAGTAAAAAATAAATGTCAGCCTCTAGAGTGTTATGTCTGGAGATGTATTTTATTGGTGTGACTTGTCAATAGCTATCGCAGGGAAAAAATTCAGTTCAAGTTTCCCGTCAGAAATCGCGGAAAATTCGATTTTCCAAAAATCATTAGAAAATGTATATAAAATCAGCCTCTAGAGTGTTATGTCTGGAGATGTATTTTATTGGTGTGACTTGTCAATAGCTATCGCAGGGAAAAAATTCAGTTCAAGTTTCCCGTCAGAAATCGCGGAAAATTCGATTTTCCAAAAATCATTAGAAAATGTATATAAAATCAGCCTCTAGAGTGTTATGTCTGGAGATGCATTTCATTGATGCAACTTGTCAATAGCTATCGCAGGGAAAAAATTCAGTTCAAGTTTCCCGTCAGAAATCGCGGAAAATTGGAAAAACGTTCCAGCCGAAAGTAAAAAATAAATGTCAGCCTCTAGAGTGTTATGTCTGGAGATGTATTTTATTGGTGTGACTTGTCAATAGCTATCGCAGGGGAAAAATTCAGTTCAAGTTTCCCGTCAGAAATCGCGGAAAATTCGATTTTCCAAAAATCATTAGAAAATGTATATAAAATCAGCCCCTAGAGTGTTATGTCTGGAGATGTATTTTATTGGTGTGACTTGTCAATAGCTTTCGCAGGGGAAAAATTCAGTTCAAGTTTCCCGTCAGAAATCGCGGAAAATTCGATTTTCCAAAAATCATTAGAAAATGTATATAAAATCAGCCTCTAGAGTGTTATGTCTGGAGATGCATTTCATTGATGCAACTTGTCAATAGCTATCGCAGGGAAAAAATTCAGTTCAAGTTTCCCGTCAGAAATCGCGGAAAATTGGAAAAACGTTCCAGCCGAAAGTAAAAAATAAATGTCAGCCTCTAGAGTGTTATATCTGGAGATGTATTTTATTGGTGTGACTTGTCAATAGCTATCGCAGGGAAAAAATTCAGTTCAAGTTTCCCGTCAGAAATCGCGGAAAATTGGAAAAACGTTCCAGCCGAAAGTAAAAAATAAATGTCAGCCTCTAGAGTGTTATGTCTGGAGATGTATTTTATTGGTGTGACTTGTCAATAGCTATCGCAGGGAAAAAATTCAGTTCAAGTTTCCCGTCAGAAATCGCGGAAAATTCGATTTTCCAAAAATCATTAGAAAATGTATATAAAATCAGCCTCTAGAGTGTTATGTCTGGAGATGTATTTCATTGATGCGACTTGTCAATAGCTATCGCAGGGAAAAAATTCAGTTCAAGTTTCCCGTCAGAAATCGCGGAAAATTCGATTTTCCAAAAATCATTAGAAAATGTATATAAAATCAGCCTCTAGAGTGTTATGTCTGGAGATGTATTTTATTGGTGTAACTTGTCAATAGCTATCGCAGGGAAAAAATTCAGTTCAAGTTTCCCGTCAGAAATCGCGGAAAATTCGATTTTCCAAAAATCATTAGAAAATGTATATAAAATCAGCCTCTAGAGTGTTATGTCTGGAGATGTATTTTATTGATGTGACTTGTCAATAGCTTTCGCAGGGAAAAAATTCAGTTCAAGTTTCCCGTCAGAAATCGCGGAAAATTGGAAAAACGTTCCAGCCGAAAGTAAAAAATAAATGTCAGCCTCTAGAGTGTTATGTCTGGAGATGTATTTTATTGGTGTGACTTGTCAATAGCTTTCGCAGGGGAAAAATTCAGTTCAAGTTTCCCGTCAGAAATCGCGGAAAATTGGAAAAACGTTCCAGCCGAAAGTAAAAAATAAACGTCAGCCTCTAGAGTGTTATGTCTGGAGATGTATTTTATTGGTGTGACTTGTCAATAGCTATCGCAGGGAAAAAATTCAGTTCAAGTTTCCCGTCAGAAATCGCGGAAAATTCGATTTTCCAAAAATCATTAGAAAATGTATATAAAATCAGCCTCTAGAGTGTTATGTCTGGAGATGTATTTCATTGATGCGACTTGTCAATAGCTATCGCAGGGAAAAAATTCAGTTCAAGTTTCCCGTCAGAAATCGCGGAAAATTCGATTTTCCAAAAATCATTAGAAAATGTATATAAAATCAGCCTCTAGAGTGTTATGTCTGGAGATGTATTTTATTGATGTGACTTGTCAATAGCTTTCGCAGGGAAAAAATTCAGTTCAAGTTTCCCGTCAGAAATCGCGGAAAATTGGAAAAACGTTCCAGCCGAAAGTAAAAAATAAATGTCAGCCTCTAGAGTGTTATGTCTGGAGATGTATTTTATTGGTGTGACTTGTCAATAGCTTTCGCAGGGGAAAAATTCAGTTCAAGTTTCCCGTCAGAAATCGCGGAAAATTGGAAAAACGTTCCAGCCGAAAGTAAAAAATAAATGTCAGCCTCTAGAGTGTTATGTCTGGAGATGTATTTTATTGGTGTGACTTGTCAATAGCTATCGCAGGGAAAAAATTCAGTTCAAGTTTCCCGTCAGAAATCGCGGAAAATTCGATTTTCCAAAAATCATTAGAAAATGTATATAAAATCAGCCTCTAGAGTGTTATGTCTGGAGATGTATTTCATTGATGCGACTTGTCAATAGCTATCGCAGGGAAAAAATTCAGTTCAAGTTTCCCGTCAGAAATCGCGGAAAATTCGATTTTCCAAAAATCATTAGAAAATGTATATAAAATCAGCCTCTAGAGTGTTATGTCTGGAGATGTATTTTATTGGTGTGACTTGTCAATAGCTTTCGCAGGGGAAAAATTCAGTTCAAGTTTCCCGTCAGAAATCGCGGAAAATTGGAAAAACGTTCCAGCCGAAAGTAAAAAATAAATGTCAGCCTCTAGAGTGTTATGTCTGGAGATGTATTTTATTGGTGTGACTTGTCAATAGCTATCGCAGGGAAAAAATTCAGTTCAAGTTTCCCGTCAGAAATCGCGGAAAATTCGATTTTCCAAAAATCATTAGAAAATGTATATAAAATCAGCCTCTAGAGTGTTATGTCTGGAGATGCATTTCATTGATGCAACTTGTCAATAGCTATCGCAGGGAAAAAATTCAGTTCAAGTTTCCCGTCAGAAATCGCGGAAAATTGGAAAAACGTTCCAGCCGAAAGTAAAAAATAAATGTCAGCCTATAGAGTGTTATGTCTGGAGATGTATTTTATTGGTGTGACTTGTCAATAGCTATCGCAGGGAAAAAATTCAGTTCAAGTTTCCCGTCAGAAATCGCGGAAAATTCGATTTTCCAAAAATCATTAGAAAATGTATATAAAATCAGCCTCTAGAGTGTTATGTCTGGAGATGTATTTTATTGATGTGACTTGTCAATAGCTTTCGCAGGGAAAAAATTCAGTTCAAGTTTCCCGTCAGAAATCGCGGAAAATTCGATTTTCCAAAAATCATTAGAAAATGTATATAAAATCAGCCCCTAGAGTGTTATGTCTGGAGATGTATTTTATTGGTGTGACTTGTCAATAGCTTTCGCAGGGGAAAAATTCAGTTCAAGTTTCCCGTCAGAAATCGCGGAAAATTCGATTTTCCAAAAATCATTAGAAAATGTATATAAAATCAGCCTCTAGAGTGTTATGTCTGGAGATGCATTTCATTGATGCAACTTGTCAATAGCTATCGCAGGGAAAAAATTCAGTTCAAGTTTCCCGTCAGAAATCGCGGAAAATTGGAAAAACGTTCCAGCCGAAAGTAAAAAATAAATGTCAGCCTCTAGAGTGTTATGTCTGGAGATGTATTTTATTGGTGTGACTTGTCAATAGCTATCGCAGGGAAAAAATTCAGTTCAAGTTTCCCGTCAGAAATCGCGGAAAATTCGATTTTCCAAAAATCATTAGAAAATGTATATAAAATCAGCCTCTAGAGTGTTATGTCTGGAGATGTATTTTATTGGTGTGACTTGTCAATAGCTATCGCAGGGAAAAAATTCAGTTCAAGTTTCCCGTCAGAAATCGCGGAAAATTCGATTTTCCAAAAATCATTAGAAAATGTATATAAAATCAGCCTCTAGAGTGTTATGTCTGGAGATGTATTTCATTGACGTGAAAACACATCTCCAGACATAACACTCTAGAGGCTGAGTTTATATAAATTTTCTAATGATTTTTGGAAAATCGAATTTTCCGCGATTTCTGACGGGAAACTTGAACTGAATTTTTTTCCAGCGATAGCTATTGACAAATCGCATCAATGAAATATATCTCCAGACATAACACTCTAGAGGCTGACATTTATTTTTTACTTTCGGCTGGAACGTTTTTCCAATTTTCCGCGATTTCTGACGGGAAACTTGAACTGAATTTTTTCCCTGCGATAGCTATTGACAAGTCACATCAATGAAATACATCTCCAGACATAACACTCTAGAGGCTGAGTTTATATAAATTTTCTAATGATTTTTGGAAAATCGAATTTTCCGCGATTTCTGACGGGAAACTTGAACTGAATTTTTTCCCTGCGATAGCTATTGACTAGTCACACCAAAAAAATACATCTCCAGACATAACACTCTAGAGGCTGACATTTATTTTTTACTTTCGGCTGGAACGTTTTTCCAATTTTCCGCGATTTCTGACGGGAAACTTGAACTGAATTTTTTCCCTGCGATAGCTATTGACAAGTCACACCAATAAAATACATCTCCAGACATAACACTCTAGAGGCTAACATTTATTTTTTACTTTCGGCTGGAACGTTTTTCCAATTTTCCGCGATTTCTGACGGGAAACTTGAACTGAATTTTTTCCCTGCGATAGCTATTGACAAGTCACACCAATTAAATACATCTCCAGACATAACACTCTAGAGGCTGACATTTATTTTTTACTTTCGGCTGGAACGTTTTTCCAATTTTCCGCGATTTCTGACGGGAAACTTGAGCTGAATTTTTTCCCTGCGATAGCTATTGACAAGTCACACCAATAAAATACATCTCCAGACATAACACTCTAGAGGCTAACATTTATTTTTTACTTTCGGCTGGAACGTTTTTCCAATTTTCCGCGATTTCTGACGGGAAACTTGAACTGAATTTTTTCCCTGCGATAGCTATTGACTAGTCACACCAAAAAAATACATCTCCAGACATAACACTCTAGAGGCTGACATTTATTTTTTACTTTCGGCTGGAACGTTTTTCCAATTTTCCGCGATTTCTGACGGGAAACTTGAACTGAATTTTTTCCCTGCGATAGCTATTGACAAGTCACATCAATAAAATACATCTCCAGACATAACACTCTAGAGGCTGACATTTATTTTTTACTTTCGGCTGGAACGTTTTTCCAATTTTCCGCGATTTCTGACGGGAAACTTGAACTGAATTTTTTCCCTGCGATAGCTATTGACAAGTCACACCAATAAAATACATCTCCAGACATAACACTCTAGAGGCTAACATTTATTTTTTACTTTCGGCTGGAACGTTTTTCCAATTTTCCGCGATTTCTGACGGGAAACTTGAACTGAATTTTTTCCCTGCGATAGCTATTGACAAGTCACATCAATAAAATACATCTCCAGACATAACACTCTAGAGGCTGACATTTATTTTTTACTTTCGGCTGGAACGTTTTTCCAATTTTCCGCGATTTCTGACGGGAAACTTGAACTGAATTTTTTCCCTGCGATAGCTATTGACAAGTCACACCAATAAAATACATCTCCAGACATAACACTCTAGAGGCTAACATTTATTTTTTACTTTCGGCTGGAACGTTTTTCCAATTTTCCGCGATTTCTGACGGGAAACTTGAACTGAATTTTTTCCCTGCGATAGCTATTGACAAGTCACGTCAATGAAATACATCTCCAGACATAACACTCTAGAGGCTGAGTTTATATAAATTTTCTAATGATTTTTGGAAAATCGAATTTTCCGCGATTTCTGACGGGAAACTTGAACTGAATTTTTTCCCTGCGATAGCTATTGACTAGTCACACCAAAAAAATACATCTCCAGACATAACACTCTAGAGGCTGACATTTATTTTTTACTTTCGGCTGGAACGTTTTTCCAATTTTCCGCGATTTCTGACGGGAAACTTGAACTGAATTTTTTCCCTGCGATAGCTATTGACAAGTCACATCAATAAAATACATCTCCAGACATAACACTCTAGAGGCTGACATTTATTTTTTATTTTCGGCTGGAACGTTTTTCCAATTTTCCGCGATTTCTGACGGGAAACTTGAACTGAATTTTTTCCCTGCGATAGCTATTGACAAGTCACATCTATGAAATACATCTCCAGACATAACACTCTAGAGGTTGATTTTATATAAATTTTCTAATGATTTTTGGAAAATCGAATTTTCCGCGATTTCTGACGGGAAACTTGAACTGAATTTTTTTCCAGCGATAGCTATTGACAAATCGCATCAATGAAATATATCTCCAGACATAACACTCTAGAGGCTGACATTTATTTTTTACTTTCGGCTGGAACGTTTTTCCAATTTTCCGCGATTTCTGACGGGAAACTTGAACTGAATTTCTTCCCTGCGATAGCTATTGACAAGTCACATCAATGAAATACATCTCCAGACATAACACTCTAGAGGCTGATTTTATATACATTTTCTAATGATTTTTGGAAAATCGAATTTTCCGCGATTTCTGACGGGAAATTTGAACTAAATTTTTTCCCTGCGATAGCTATTGACAAGTCACATCATTAAAATACATCTCCAGACATAACACTCTAGAGGCTGACATTTATTTTTTACTTTCGGCTGGAACGTTTTTCCAATTTTCCGCGATTTCTGACGGGAAACTTGAACTGAATTTTTTCCCTGCGATAGCTATTGACAAGTCACATCAATGAAATACATCTCCAGACATAACACTCTAGAGGCTGAGTTTATATAAATTTTCTAATGATTTTTGAACAATCGAATTTTCCGCGATTTCTGACGGGAAACTTGAACTGAATTTTTTTCCAGCGATAGCTATTGACAAGTCACACCAATTAAATACATCTCCAGACATAACACTCTCGAGGCTGACATTTATTTTTTACTTTCGGCTGGAACGTTTTTCCAATTTTCCGCGATTTCTGACGGGAAACTTGAACTGAATTTTTTCCCTGCGATAGCTATTGACAAGTCACATCAATAAAATACATCTCCAGACATAACACTCTAGAGGCTGACATTTATTTTTACTTTCGGCTGGAACGTTTTTCCAATTTTCCGCGATTTCTGACGGGAAACTTGAACTGAATTTTTTCCCTGCGATAGCTATTGACAAGTCACATCAATGAAATACATCTCCAGACATAACACTCTAGAGGCTAAGTTTATATAAATTTTCTAATGATTTTTGGAAAATCGAATTTTCCGCGATTTCTGACGGGAAACTTGAACTGAATTTTTTTCCAGCGATAGCTATTGACAAATCGCATCAATGAAATATATCTCCAGACATAACACTCTAGAGGCTAACATTTATTTTTTACTTTCGGCTGGAACGTTTTTCCAATTTTCCGCGATTTCTCACGGGAAACTTGAACTGAATTTTTTCCCTGCGATAGCTATTGACAAGTCACATCAATGAAATACATCTCCAGACATAACACTCTAGAGGCTGAGTTTATATAAATTTTCTAATGATTTTTGGAAAATCGAATTTTCCGCGATTTCTGACGGGAAACTTGAACTGAATTTTTTTCCAGCGATAGCTATTGACAAGTCACACCAATTAAATACATCTCCAGACATAACACTCTAGAGGCTGACATTTATTTTTTACTTTCGGCTGGAACGTTTTTCCAATTTTCCGCGATTTCTGACGGGAAACTTGAACTGAATTTTTTCCCTGCGATAGCTATTGACAAGTCACATCAATAAAATACATCTCCAGACATAACACTCTAGAGGCTGACATTTATTTTTTACTTTCGGCTGGAACGTTTTTCCAATTTTCCGCGATTTCTGACGGGAAACTTGAACTGAATTTTTTCCCTGCGATAGCTATTGACAAGTCACATCAATGAAATACATCTCCAGACATAACACTCTAGAGGCTGAGTTTATATAAATGTTCTAATGATTTTTGGAAAATCGAATTTTCCGCGATTTCTGACGGGAAACTTGAACTGAATTTTTTTCCAGCGATAGCTATTGACAAGTCACACCAACTAAATACATCTCCAGACATAACACTCTAGAGGCTGACATTTATTTTTTACTTTCGGCTGGAACGTTTTTCCAATTTTCCGCGATTTCTGACGGGAAACTTGAACTGAATTTTTTCCCTGCGATAGCTATTGACAAGTCACATCAATGAAATACATCTCCAGACATAACACTCTAGAGGCTGAGTTTATATAAATTTTCTAATGATTTTTGGAAAATCGAATTTTCCGCGATTTCTGACGGGAAACTTGAACTGAATTTTTTTCCTGCGATAGCTATTGACAAGTCACACCAACTAAATACATCTCCAGACATAACACTCTAGAGGCTGACATTTATTTTTTACTTTCGGCTGGAACGTTTTTCCAATTTTCCGCGATTTCTGACGGGAAACTTGAACTGAATTTTTTCCCTGCGATAGCTATTGACAAGTCACATCAATAAAATACATCTCCAGACATAACACTCTAGAGGCTGATTTTATATACATTTTCTAATGATTTTTGGAAAATCGAATTTTCCGCGATTTCTGACGGGAAATTTGAACTGAATTTTTTCCCTGCGATAGCTATTGACAAGTCACATCATTAAAATAAATCTCCAGACATAACACTCTAGATGCTAACATTTATTTTTACTTTCGGCTGGAACGTTTTTCCAATTTTCCGCGATTTCTGACGGGAAACTTGAACTGAATTTTTTCCCTGCGATAGCTATTGACAAGTCACATCAATGAAATACATCTCCAGACATAACACTCTAGAGGCTGATTTTATATACATTTTCTAATGATTTTTGGAAAATCGAATTTTCCGCGATTTCTGACGGGAAATTTGAACTGAATTTTTTCCCTGCGATAGCTATTGACAAGTCACATCATTAAAATAAATCTCCAGACATAACACTCTAGAGGCTGACATTTATTTTTTACTTTCGGCTGGAACGTTTTTCCAATTTTCCGCGATTTCTGACGGGAAACTTGAACTGAATTTTTTCCCTGCGATAGCTATTGACAAGTCACATCAATGAAATACATCTCCAGACATAACACTCTAGAGGCTGAGTTTATATAAATTTTCTAATGATTTTTGGAAAATCGAATTTTCCGCGATTTCTGACGGGAAACTTGAACTGAATTTTTTTCCAGCGATAGCTATTGACAAGTCACACCAACTAAATACATCTCCAGACATAACACTCTAGAGGCTGACATTTATTTTTTACTTTCGGCTGGAACGTTTTTCCAATTTTCCGCGATTTCTGACGGGAAACTTGAACTGAATTTTTTCCCTGCGATAGCTATTGACAAGTCACATCAATAAAATACATCTCCAGACATAACACTCTAGAGGCTGAGTTTATATAAATTTTCTAATGATTTTTGGAAAATCGAATTTTCCGCGATTTCTGACGGGAAACTTGAACTGAATTTTTTTCCAGCGATAGCTATTGACAAATCGCATCAATGAAATATATCTCCAGACATAACACTCTAGAGGCTAACATTTATTTTTTACTTTCGGCTGGAACGTTTTTCCAATTTTCCGCGATTTCTCACGGGAAACTTGAACTGAATTTTTTCCCTGCGATAGCTATTTACAAGTCACATCAATGAAATACATCTCCAGACATAACACTCTAGAGGCTAAGTTTATATAAATTTTCTAATGATTTTTGGAAAATCGAATTTTCCGCGATTTCTGACGGGAAACTTGAACTGAATTTTTTTCCAGCGATAGCTATTGACAAATCGCATCAATGAAATATATCTCCAGACATAACACTCTAGAGGCTAACATTTATTTTTTACTTTCGGCTGGAACGTTTTTAATTTTCCGCGATTTCTGACGGGAAACTTGAACTGAATTTTTTCCCTGCGATAGCTATTGACAAGTCACATCAATGAAATACATCTCCAGACATAACACTCTAGAGGCTGATTTTATATAAATTTTCTAATGATTTATGGAAAATCGAATTTTCCGCGATTTCTGACGGGAAACTTGAACTGAATTTTTTCCCTGCGATAGATATTGACAAGTCACATCAATGAAATACATCTCCAGACATAACACTCTAGAGGCTGACATTTATTTTTTACTTTCGGCTGGAACGTTTTTCCAATTTTCCGCGATTTCTGACGGGAAACTTGAACTCAATTTTTTTTCTGCGATAGCTATGGATAAGTCCCATCAATGAAATACATCTCCAGACATAACACTCTAGAGGCTGAGTTTATATAAATTTTCTAATGATTTTTGGAAAATCGAATTTTCCGCGATTTCTGACGGGAAAATTGAACTGAATTTTTTCCCTGCGACAGCTATTGACAAGTCACATCAATGAAATACATCTCCAGACATAACACTCTAGAGGCTGATTTTATATAAATTTTCTAATGATTTATGGAAAATCGAATTTTCCGCGATTTCTGACGGGAAACTTGAACTGAATTTTTTCCCTGCGATAGCTATTGACAAGTTACATCAATGAAATACATCTCCAGACATAACACTCTAGACGCTGAGTTTATATAAATTTTCTAATGATTTTTGGAAAATCGAATTTTCCGCGATTTCTGACGGGAAACTTGAACTGAATTTTTTTCCAGCGATAGCTACTGACAAATCGCATCTATAAAATATATCTCCAGACATAACACTCTAGAGGCTGACATTTATTTTTTACTTTCGGCTGGAACGTTTTTCCAATTTTCCGCGATTTCTCACGGGAAACTTGAACTGAATTTTTTCCTTGCGATAGCTATTGACAAGTCACATCAATGAAATACATCTCCAGACATAACACTCTAGAGGCTGATTTTATATAAATTTTCTAATGATTTTTGGAAAATCGAGTTTTCCGCGATTTCTTACGGGAAACTTGAACTGAATTTTTTTCCTGCGATAGCTATTGACAAGTTACATCAATAAAATACATCTCCAGACGTAACTTTCTAGAGGCGGTTTTTATTCCAATTAAAATATTTTTTTGGGTTTCTCGAATTTTCCATAATTTTCCACGAGGAACTGCAGCATTAAGAATAATAACAAAGGTATTCAATGATAATCACACATCCTTACATTCCTTAGTAGGTTTTAGGCTTAACATTACCGATCGATATTAACTTAATTTTTTATTTTCGGCTAGGATAACACAATCTGCAATACCGATTATTTTTTACTTTCGGCTGGGATAATGCAATCTGCATTACCGTTTTTTACTTTCGGCTGGAAACTTTCGGCTGGAATAGTGCAATCTGCATTATCGACTTTTCACTTTCGGCTGCCAACTTTCGGCTAACTTTAACAGTATATTTAGAAGCTAATAAAACACAAAAAAAGCAAATTTTATGATTTGTAATTTTTTTCATTTTTCCCTCCAGTAATTTTGCAAAATAAATATACTTTTTGAATGATCAGCGGATACTGTTATTTTTTATGGATGTGCGTACAATCCTAAGATGTGAGCCGTTAATGTTGAAAAATGGTGGTGTAATGAATTTTTTTCTGAAAACAAACATTTTTGCTGAATTTTTACATATACGATCAGTTTTTTAGGACGCCATCTATAAATTTACCGATAAAAATCATTAGAAATGTTGAAGAACTCTTCAACAAACATGAAATAATCGGTTAGAAGTCTTAAAACGCCCATAGGTCTTCTACAACTAGGATTTTCAGAGTGGGGTAGTTAAGGGTTAAAATAATTGATTTCCACATTAATTTTAAATCAAATCTACAATATAGCGATTTACAATGATTTTGATGAAAATCAGTAGGTACGATGGAAATGGGATTCTAAAACGACTTTTAGATGAATTTGTAGAATACGGCCAATTAGGAAATAACTTGGCCATTTCTCATCCGATTTTGATGAAATTCAGCATGTACGATGGAATTGGGATTCTATAATAATTGTTAGATAAAGTAGTGGAATTTGGCCAGTTAGGAAGGAACTTGGCTGTTTATTAACCGATTATGATGAATCCGATTTGTACCATGGAAATAGGACTATGAAATGATATTAGAAAAAGTTCTGGAATATGGCCAATTATGTAGAAACTCGATTATTTCTAAACCGATTATGATGAAATTCGATAAATACCACTTGAAATGGGTGAAGAAACAACCAAGTGCCTTCCTAATTGGATTAAATGCAAAGTTTGTGAATTACAGTGAGTTACAAAAGTTCAAGCCTAAATTTAATAGCAATTTGTGGATTTATCATTTTTCGGGTACAATTGAACAAATGAAACTATAAAATACCTTTAAAGAATTAGTTCCTTTTACCCCTGTTTTTCTCGATTTAGTCAATAGCCTATATCGTCATGTCCAAATAAGAGTATTATATCTGCAAATCGCTAATTTTTTGGAGAGGCCTTAAAGTTTTTTACGCTAATTTCGAATACATCTTTTTTTTTAATAAAGTCTTTCCCAAAAAGTGTGGCAAGAATTTTATTTTAAAAAAATTAAGCCAAATTTAAAATTAAAAACTTGACACCCCTCCAAAATATTAATAATTTGCAGTATTGTTTTATCAAACTTTGTTATTGGCTTTGATGATAAAAAAAAATAAATTTACAAGGAGCAGATAAAAATAAAATCTATTTGTGCATTTTGCGTTAATATTTGTAATGAAAAAGGCGTAAGCTATTGGCGAATTATTGTTGCTTATTGTTATTATAGATTTATGCGAATGAATGAAATTTTATAAACACAATAATTATTGAAATTTTTAGAACGGCCTGCGTAACTGTAGATGAAATGAAATCAAACACAAATGCAATATAAGTAAAATTGTGGGTAGGTGAAATTCTTTTAGCGAATTTAATAGGGGATCGCATCGAAAAATCATAAATTTACAAAACTCGGTTTACAAAATTTCGATTTTGATGGCTAAAAAATTATCCTGTTTTTTTATTAATACTTTGGTTTTAATTTGTTCTATTGTATGTCTAAACATTTTGCTATTAACGATTTTTGGGTGACTTTTAATATTTTTAGTTAATTAATTTTGCTGGTATTATTAGGAAGCATATCGTAACCATGATTCTCAGGGTCCGTTTCAAAATCAAGGTTTTCAATATTTCGGTTTGAAAAAATGTCGGTTCTAATCTCGGTTTTTATTTATTTTTATTTTAATATTAAATTCCCTATTTCCCAGAATTTATAATTTTTGGTTATTTTCGTTTTGAAATTAAAACCCCACACAATTTATAAAAACCTAGATTTTTTAGTATTCAGATTTTGAGATCCGAGATTTAGCCAACGCTTATTTATGATGTTATCAAAATCTTGGTTTTTAGAAAATCTTGATTTTTTTAAAACTTAAAATTAAATTCCTCATTTTCCAGAATTTATATAAAGCAAGATTTTTAAAACCAAGATTTTGTCAACCAAGATTTAGTACCCAACTCCACCTAAACATACATACACATACCCATACACACACATATACATACATACGAGTCCATACACACCCAAAGTTGCATCCGCAGCAATATCGCAAACCTGATCAAAATAATTTTTATTAATTCGGGCGGCTCGAATTAATCAAAATTTATTTTTCAAAACCGAGCTTTTGAGAACCGAGATTTTCAAAATCGTGATTTTGAAAACCGAAATTTTAAAAGCCGAGATTTTGAAAACTGAGATTTAAAAACCGAGATTATGTAGCCAACCCAATTAATAAAACTCGTGTGCTAGATAAACAAAATAATAAAAAAAGATCTCTTTTGTACATAATGTAAAAATAGTAAAATACTCTAAATGAATTTAGAAGTAAAAAGTGTAGGTAAGTAGGATAAAGCTACAGTGCTGGGGAAAAAAAATTGGGCAAACATATTTTCTTACAAATTGGAGTCTTTTTTTGCTAAAATTACAAAACTTTTGAAAGCAATTGACTTAGGCCCTTTTCCAATTACCGACTTATTTCAAACTTATTGACTTATTTGACGCCATCTTGAATAAGTCAATGAAGTCATTCCAATTGCTTTTATCGACTTATTTTGAAAATTTTTGAAAATACACAATAATTAGACAGAATGTTTCCATGACACCAAAAATAAATAAGTTTTCTATAGGAAAAATTACTAAAGAATAAGTCACCTTTTCAGCAGACTTATTTGAATAAGTTCGAATAAGTCAATAAGTCGGTGATTGGAAAACAGCCTTAGAAATAGAAAATAAGGTATTTAATTTAAAGTTAATTTAAATTTTAGTTAGTTATAAGATTTGACCCCAGATGACTTTTTATACAGGGTGTTTGGCACATGGACCGACACAATTTTTTTGGGGAATTGGTTGGGTCATTAGCTAGTTTTCACCCATACGACCCAACGTCCTAAGTGACACGGTAACTGAGATATGAATTTTTTTCGTTTTTTATTTAAATTACCTGAAATTTCGCTTTTAAATCGTCATATTTTTTTTGTTTGTGATTGTAATAGCACGAAAAACCTTTTATTGTATTCTGCAATGTATTTTTAGTCTAAATAAATCACTATTTGGTACAAATGGCTTCAAGAAAATAAATTATATGAGCTTCGAAAGTCTTGAAAATGTGTAAATGTATGAAAAATTTCTATTTCTAAATTCAATATAAAAAAAAATAAACATTATTTTGAACATAGGGTTGTTTTAAAAAGTTGTCTAGTTTATACTCTTTCCAACGGTATGCTACATGTTGGAGAAATTATTTATAGTATGGTCAAAATAAGAGAAAGAAGTTGTCAGGGTCAAGAAAATTCTTTTTATCTTTATTATGTTTTTATTAAATATGAGTTATAATATTTGTTCGAATTGTTCTCCTCTACTCCGTATGCATGCACGACACATTTTCCTTATTTCAAATGTTATTGTGCGAAGTCGCATTTCTCTTTTCATTATTTCAAATGCAGCTATAATTCGCTCCATTAAAATTTCTCGTGAGGGCACCTCTGTTGCATAAACCAATTCCTTTGCACGTCCCCAGACGTAAAAATCAAGCGGTGTCAGGGACGTAAGGTCGTATGGGTGAAAACTAGCTAATGGCCCAACCAATTCCCCAAAAAATTGTGTCGGTCCATGGCCGAACACCCTGTATTATTGTATTACTGAAATTGTAACCAGATTGTATATAAGTATAAAGTTGGTAAATAAATGAATCCTAATTCCCAGAAAATTCCCAAAAATGCCTAAAAATTCCCAAAAGATTCCCAGAAAATGCCCAAGAATTTCCAAAAATTCCCAGAAAATTCCAAAGAAATTCCCAAAAAATTCCAAAAATTCCCAAAATTTCCCAAGAAATTCCAAAAATTCCCCAAAAATTCCCAAATAGTCTCAAAAAATTCCCCAAAAATTCCAATAATTCCCAGAAAAAGCCAAAAACTCTCAAAAATTCCCAAGAAATTCCAAAAATTCCTAGAAAATGGCCAAGAAATTTCAAAAATTCCCAGAAAATTCTGGGTAATATTTTTTTGGTATTTTTTGGTTATTTTTTGTTACTTAAAAATATCCAAAAATACCAAAAATTATCAAAAATTCCCAAAAGAGCAACAAAATACCAAAAAATACCACAAAATAACACAAAATTCCCCAAAAATTCCAAAAATTCCCAAAAAATGCTCAAGAAATTTCAAAAATTTCCAGAAAATGCCCAAGAATTTTCAAAAATTCCAAGAAAATGCCCAAGAATTTCCAAAAACTCCCAGAAAATGCCCAAGAAATTCCAAAAACTCCCAGAAAACGCCCAAGAATTTCCAAAAATTCCCAGAAAATGCCCAAGAATTTCCAAAAATTACCAAAAAATGCCAAACAAATTCCAGAAATTCCCAGATATTTAGAAATTTTTGGGGAATTTTTGGAATTTTTTGGGAATTTTTGGAATTTCTTTGGAATTTTCTGGGAATTTTTGGAAATTCTTGGGCATTTTCTGGGAATTAGGATTCATTTATTTATTAATCATTTATTTACCAACTTTATACTTTTAAATTTTAAAAATTCCCAGAAAATGGCATTGAACTTCTAAAAATTCCCACACGACACATTTTCCTTATTTCAAATGTTATTGTGCGAAGTCGCATTTCTCTTTTCATTATTTCAAATGCAGCTATAATTCGCTCCATTAAAATTTCTCGTGAGGGCACCTCTGTTGCATAAACCAATTCCTTTGCACGTCCCCAGACGTAAACATCAAGCGGTGTCAGGGACGTAGGGTCGTATGGGTGAAAACTAGCTAATGACCCAGACCCAACCAATTCCCCAAAAAATTGTGTCGGTCCATGGCCGAACACCCTGTATTATTGTATTACTGAAATTGTAACCAGATTTTATATAAGTATAAAGTTGGTAAATAAATGAATCCTAATTCCCAGAAAATTCCCAAAAATGCCTAAAAATTCCCAAAAGATTCCCAGAAAATGCCCAAGAATTTCCAAAATTCCCAGAAAATTCCAAAGAAATTCCCAAAAAATTCCCAAAATTTCCAAATAGTCTCAAAAAATTCCCCAAAAATTCCAATAATTCCCAGAAAAAGCCAAAAACTCTCAAAAATTCCCAAGAAATTCCAAAAATTCTAGAAAATGGCCAAGAAATTTCAAAAATTCTCAGAAAATTCTGGGTAATATTTTTTTGGTATTTTTTGGTTATTTTTTGTTACTTAAAAATTTCCAAAAATACCAAAAATTATCAAAAAATTCCCAAAAGGGCAACAAAATACCAAAAAATACCACAAAATAACACAAAATTCCCAAAAAATTCCAAAAATCCCAAAAAATGCTCAAGAAATTTCAAAAATTCCCAGAAAATGCCCAAGAATTTTCAAAAATTCCAAGAAAATGCCCAAGAATTTCCAAAAATTCCCAGAAAATGCCCAAGAAATTCCAAAAACTCCCAGAAAATGCCCAAGAATTTCCAAAAATTCCCAGAAAATGCCCAAGAATTTCCAAAAATTACCAAAAAATGCCAAAAAAATTCCAGAAATTCCCAGAGAATATTTAGAAATTTTTGGGGAATTTTTGGAATTTTTTGGGAATTTTTGGAAGTTCAAGGACATTTTCTGGGAATTTTTGGAAATTCAAGGGCATTTTCTGGGAATTTTTGGAAGTTCAGGGCCATTTTCTGGGAATTTTTGGAAGTTCAGGGCCATTTTCTGGGAATTTTTGAAAATTCAAGGCCATTTTCTGGTAATTTTTGGAAGTTCAAAGCCATTTTCTGGGAATTTTTGGAAGTTCAGGGCCATTTTCTGGGAATTTTTGGAAATTCAAGGCCATTTTCTGGTAATTTTTGGAAGTTCAGGGCTATTTTCTGGGAATTTTTGGAAGTTCAAGGCCATTTTCTGGGAATTTTTGGAAGATCAAGGCCATTTTCTGGGAATTTTTGGAAATTCACGGCCATTTTCTGGGAGTTTTTGGAAGTTCAGGGCCATTTTCTGGGAATTTTTGGAAGTTCAAGGCCATTTTCTGGGAATGTTTGGAAATTCAAGGCCATTTTCTGGAAATGTTTGGAAATTCAAGGCCATTTTCTGTGAATTTTTGGAAGTTCTGGGCCATTTTCTGGGAATTTTTGGAAGTTCAAGGCCATTTTCTGAGAATGTTTGGAAATTCTTGGGCATTTTCTGGGAATTTTTGGAATTTCTTGGGCATTTTCTGGGAATTTTTGGAAATTTTTGGGCATTTTCTTGGAATTTTTGGAAATTCTTGGGCATTTTCTGGGAATTTTTGGAATTTTTTGGGAATTTTGTGGTATTTTGTAGTACTTTTTGGTATTTTGTTGATCTTTTGGGAATTTTTTGGTAATTTTTAGTATTTTTGGAAATTTTTAATTAACAAAAAATAACCAAAAAATACCAAAAAAATATTACCCAGAATTTTCTGGGAATTTTTGGAATTTCTTGGCCATTTTCTGGGAATTTTTGGAATTTCTTGGGAATTTTTAAGAGTTTTTGGCTTTTTCTGGGAATTATTGGAATTTTTGGGGAATTTTTTGAGAATATTTGGGAATTTTTTGGGAATTTTTAGAATTTTTTGGGAATTTCTTTGGAATTTTCTGGAAAATTTTGGAAATTCTTGGGCATTTTCGGGGAATTTTTTGGGAATTTTTAGGCATTTTTGGGAATTTTCTGGGAATTAGGATTCATTTATTTACCAACTTTATACTTATATACAATCTGGTTACAATTTCAGTAATACAATAATACAGGGTGTTCGGCCATGGACCGACACAATTTTTTGGGGAATTGGTTGGGTCATTAGCTAGTTTTCACCCATACGACCTTACGTCCCTCACACCGCTTGATTTTTACGTCTGGGGACGTGCAAAGGAATTGGTTTGTGCAACAGAGGTGCCCTCACGAGAAATTTTAATGGAGCGAATTATAGCTGCATTTGAAATAATGAAAAGAGAAATGTGTCGTGCATGCATACGGAGTAGAGGAGAACAATTCGAACAAATATTATAACTCATATTTAATAAAAACATAATAAAGATAAAAAGAATTTTCTTGACCCTGACAACTTCTTTCTCTTATTTTGACCATACTATAAATAATTTATCCAACATGTAGCATACCGTTGGAAAGAGTATAAACTAGACAACTTTTTAAAACAACCCTATGTTCAAAATAATGTTTATTTTTTTTTATATTGAATTTAGAAATAGAAATTTTTCATACATTTACACATTTTCAAGACTTTCGAAGCTCATATAATTTATTTTCTTGAAGCCATTTGTACCAAATAGTAGCTAATGACCCAACCAATTCCCCAAAAAAATTGTGTCGGTTCATGTGCCGAACACCCTGTATGTAATGGAAAATTTTCCCTAAATGAATTGCGTTGTAAAAAATAATTTTTTCGAGTAACAGCCATAAGAAGTGATAGTCGTTCCAAAAAAGCGTGTAGAATTATATTAACCAAAAGAGAATTTATATTAAATAAAATTTTGTAAATTTCCTAAATACTATCCCGAAGTATTTTACCATAAAAATATTAGTTTTTATTTAAAGTCATATATGTATTTAAAATAAAACATTAAAGGCGGGTTTTGAGTTGCATTCGTTCGTTCGTTCTTTCGTTCTGAAATTTTTTCTAATCCAATCGAAGCAGCACGAACGAAAAGTAACGTCATTTTCAAGGAATACGATTGATTAAAAAAAAATTCAGACCGAAAGAACGAACGAACGAATGCAACTCAAAACCCCACCCCTAGAATCCCATTTCTTCTCTTCCGAGTTCCTTCCTAATTGGCCATTTTCCAGAACTGTTTGCAGAAATCATCGTAGGATCCCACTTCTAAAGTGCATGTCGAATTTCATCTTCATAGGTTGAGAAATGGTCAAATTCCTCCCTAATTGGCCAAATTCCAGAACTTTATATGAAAATCATTTTAGAATCCCATTTTCATCGTAAATGTTGAATTTCATCAAAATCGGATAATAAATGGCCAAGTTCCTTCCTAACCGATATATTATAGTTCTCTCGCTACAGTGCTCTCAAGCATTGTAAATCGCTATTTTGTAGATTAATTCAAAATTAAAATTAATGTGGAAATTAATTATTTCAATTTGAAATAAATTAACCACCACTGTTTCTTTACGCAAAAATTGATTTCAGAATTGTTCCGATCAGATCAGGCGTTCTCTCGCTACAGTTTTTCAAGCATTTAAAAAAATCATGCAGACATAGAACACTTAATACTCTGGACGGGCAGTTGCGTACCCCAGAGCTGGAACTTTAATGACCTATGAACTACAAAACTTTTTGTATAACACTTCCACATCTATTTGTTTTATCGAACAAAAATATTCGGAATCTGCCACAGTAACATAATATTATCTTCGTGAATATAGATTAACTTTTCCTTTCAACATAAAAACCTCAACATTAATTTTGTCGTTAATAAAGTGAGTCTCGCTAACGCATTCTACAGTTTCGAATTGATCAAACTGGGCATCAATTGTATTTTCATTACACCGAATCTCCGTAATATTACTGCAACAAATAATCAAACATTTTACAAAATATATTTGGTAATACCCGTTGCACCAAAATTTCCTAAATCAATCATAACCTTAGACCAAAAAAAAAGCAAAGTAAAATTCTAATTTCTTGTAATAAATGATTCATTCGTATGTATATTCAATTTTCCAAAGCATCATTTGTAATCAAAACGCGAAAGGAAAGCACAGAAGAACATGAACACAAAAAAAAACTGAAAATCATATTTTCCCAATTTATTACATTACAATTTTTAGCTCTTCTGTGTGCTTATCCAATGTACGAACGAGAACCATCCAATATAAAAAAAAATAAAAGCATCATGCAAATGTTTCGAAATATTCGAATGAAGCTTTTATCAAGAAAAAAAAAAAAGAACGTGATTTATAAAATTTAACTTTTGTGTGTTGTGAGAAACGAGAAGTACGAAAAAAAAACGATTATGACATAAAATTATTTTTTTACTACTCCATACTTTACCATAATATAGTTTTCTCCGGGTTGAGAAGCTTTTTAGTGCTTTCATTTCTATACATGGTGTGATTTTTTTTTTTGTTCGGCTGCAAATTGAAACATTAAAGATGTTCACTATTTAGGAGGAATCGAAATATATTAATGGCATACGTGTATGTATAATGTACATACACAGAACATATGGAATAAATAATGGATATATGCATGACATCAAGAATAAATTGGTAACATTTATACTCTGCCATTTTGCTCGTTATTAGCACATATCTTGTACATATAGTACAGAAAGATAGATGGGATTAACATTCGAATGGAAATTAAAATTAATTTTTAAAAATTTAATATTTTTTTTACTCGAAACCAATACTTATATTGTACATACATACAAAAAAATTAAAAAAAAAAGGATTAAATATCATTTTGCTTGGGTACAATAAAAACTTAAACTAGATATAATATGTTTAAGGACCTTAAAATAAAATATTTATTTTTTGTTATTCATAATCGTTTAAGGATGGTTCAACTTATAGCTATATGTTTAATATGTATAAGAATGTTCGTTAATAGTTATGCACAATATGCTTTCAGTATTATATGGTATGTATGGTCATGTTGAAAATCTATGAGAGCACAAACACAAACAATATTATTTTGATCAGTTTTTATCTTGTTCAAATTGCACAAAAATCCTTATGCATAGTCTAGTATTAATAGAAATATTTAATATTTTATGAAATGGGAGTTTTTTTTACGAAACTTTCAAGTTAAATTATGTTTGCAGATAATGATAAATATGGTATTTCCGGCATCCACTCGTAGTTTTACAACCAAAATAACAGAAACTTAAAAAAAAGTTGAACAATTAGCTTAGTGAATATTAACGAGACTGTGAACGGTAAGTATTGTTTGAGCTATGTTTGAGCTATGACACAATCATTTTATTTATGAAAAGTAGTGGGTTACCTTGATGATCCTCCAGGCCCCATTTTTAAACTGAGCATTTCATTCACCAACCACTGAACGTCTGTTTCCGTTTTTTACACAGTTTGATCCCTCCACAGTTGTAGCTAAGCCATCAGTTAAATTAGCTAACGTTCATCTACCACCAAAAAATACCTTGAAATGATCGAAGTGGAACCATCTACCTTTAAACGGCGAAATGCTATCGCCACAGGTATATACTACTTGGAAAGGTAGAAAGAATGAATGTATATTTGTTTTGCAAACATGGTTTACTCGGTTGTATTAATAGCTAGCGTTACTTCAGCTATAATATAAATAATTTGAAAAAGAAAAAAAAAAATTTTTATGAAATTCTTTTATTTGTGGGTGGAACATAAGAGGTGCGGTGGTAGCTCCCCTCGAAATACAATCAAATTTTATCAATGTATCTGATAAATATGTTAAAATTGACAAAACGATGATTTAACCGATGCGTGGATGGAAAATAAGGGATGGGAGGGGGGGTGGATTCCCTTAGAGAACACCACCAACTTGTATTGTCACCGAAGTTACACATGCGTGCCAATTTTCATCAAGATTGATAAAGTCTAAGCATTAAAGTTTTTCAATGCAAGATTTGATCACACCCGTGTAAGTTAAATAAAAGAATTTAATTAATATTGTTGGATATTGACATACTTTTTGCAAATATAGTCTCGTTTGCCACGGTTCCGTTTGGCATCATATGTCTTTTCTAAGAAATTCGTTTAAATAGTGTTTGGTGTTTAAATTTTGCATTGAAAAAATCTACTGGTACTTCTTATACAACTTGCGGACTCCAGCTATTAAAATTTCGTTAGTGGCCGCAATCTCCAGGTAAGTTTTCCCCGCTTCCTGATCCCGAACAAAAAGAAACCCATTTACTCTGACTTTCGCATTGTGGTTAAATTAATGTTTCATATTATGTTGCTTAAATAATATTAATTCACAAACTACTCACTCAAAATATAAAGAATATAAAAATCTTGTCAAATACATAGTTTATTTAAAACTAACGGAAACCAAGGAAACTTAAATTTAAACTTTGTTTGCCCCTAAGTAATTTACTAAATTTACTTGCAAATAGTCGACACCTAATTTTAATTTTTTTTCTAAATGATATTAGTTGGGGACACCTCTTAAAACAAATCATAGAAAAAAAAAATGGAATTGGGTGGTTAGTATTGCATAAAATGATGAATTCATAAAAATTCGATTGCGCCCAGTGTATATGAAATATATGGTCTTACTTTTACTCGCCGCTTAAGTGGTTCAGAGTCTACTAGAGACTACTAGAGAGGGGGAGGGAGGCAACAATTGAGCGAGCAGAGTAATTTACAAGCGCCGTAACCTTTCAGTAGGGTGTATATCACCTGAGCTGTTATGGTCATGTTTTAGTCAACTGCGTGATGAGTACGACTGTATCCGCTAACGGAGAAATCCTTAACAAAAAACCCTAATCTAAGGTGGAACAGCATACGCCAATGGATAGATGACTGATAGGATGATCAGTCCTCAATATTCGGACACTGGATACCAGGCGACCTCCAGTTTTGTTTCTTCCTGTAGTAAAATTGGATGCCCACAAGCGACTTCCCTTTTCCATCCACTCGTGGGAATATAGTACATATATGTATGTATTTAAAAATCAAAATAAGGATAGTGACGCTCCTAAAGCGCCACAATCCAGCGCAAGTTTCGTGGTGGATTCCGAGGACCTCAGTACTATTGACAAACCTGTCGCGGCTCCTCTTGTGAAAAAATATGTGGAGCCACGAATAAGCAGTACAAGAGGCTTCTTGCTGAGGGCAAAACGCTAGGAAGTGAGACAAAGCTACTTTACCTTCATCGTCTAAGGAAGTCCGCTCGGATGACGGTACTCCACAAGGATTTCAAAAAGCCAAGGCAGAGAAATCTTTCCCGGTGGCCTCGGGTTTTGCAGTCCGGCCTGGAGTTACCTTCAGGCAGACCGCAGAGTCGGAGATCATTGGGATCTAACCCTCTGGTTTCCCAGAGCTTGAACCAAAGTTTCTTGGCAATTAGCTTTGGCTTGGTTGGCTGATAGTGACCCGTGCTGACCGGGCCACTGTACAGTAGCTCAGGAATGCCATAGGCACTATCAAGCTATAAAAATCGAGCCAAGATTGTGTCTGGCACCTTTCCTAATATTGCTGAATTGCCAACGAATCGGCTTGTTGGTTTTAAATAGAGCCAAAACGAGTGCATTAGGAGAGAGTCGAAAGGCTATTCAGCATTTTGTACCTTCTCCACGAACCACTCTTTAGTTGAGAAGCTCACGCGGGGTGGCTTTAATGTTAATTTCAAGTTTGGGATTGTTCAGTTACACCCCAAGGGCGGCCAGGGTGGTGCCAAAATAGTTTCTGTGGGTGCAATCGATGTGGTCAAGCCTGTGGAGGTTACAATGATGGGATTTGTGATCAAGACCGCTGGAGTTGTGATGCTCAAACGAAAAAGTTAGGGGTGGCACGGGTGGTTGCCCTGCAAGGGGTCCTCCCGGGTAATACACTGGTAAGACCTGGAGGCTGTCAGGCATCGGAGGCCAGTAAAAAGGTCGAGAAGGACATTGGTCGGCCATCTGCTGTTAGACCTGCATTATAGGTTGATAGTGAAGTGGTAAAGAAGCGTCTTCGGGCGTCCTTTGTCGCAACTCCAGGAGCCATGGGGACAGGTAACCAAATTAGAGGTATAAGAAATCAAGTGGGAAAGGTTGTAACCTGAACAATTATGTTCATTTCTCAGCCATTAAGTGAAATAAATACTTTTGCTGCAAATTTAAATTTTACATAATCCAAGCACTCTTTCTATAATTGACAACTAAATTGAAAAGTTAAAGGCAATTGACGGTAGGTATCTTTTTTAAATAAAAGACAGAAAGCTGAATAATTTGCAAACAATATTTTTACTCTCTGTGCAAACTTGGATAGTTGAATTCTATAAATTTGAAAATTTTGAAAAGGACAAAAAACCAAAGAGGAGCAAAAGGAGAGCAAACGAAAAGGAACGGACACCATTCTGTGTGAGACCGACCCCTCGAGGAACCTTTTCGTCGTATCTTTACCAAATATGAAATATTTCTCGTCCGCAGTGTCATTTGTCTGATTAGTCCAAAATTTGGAGGTGAGAACTGCTTGTGTCCAATTTTTTACATATTTGGACATGTGGAACCATAATTGGGACAACCCCTGGAGCCCTTTCTATAAAAGTACAGCCAAAATTTTAGATACTTTTTTTTTAATTCATGAATTGTAATCCTCTGACGATAAGTTCTAGTTATGGCTTTCTTTCCAAAATTTGACGACACATTTTTCGTTTTAATCAAATATTTTCACCACTTATTTTGCAATTATAGTTACATATTTTTGGTTCTTTTTTTATTTTTAGAACCTAAAACCGCTAAGTCTACACATCTCACACCAAAACGGTGCTTATAGTTACAACCAGTTCATGATTTAGGGAAGGACGGGTTGGTTTTGACTAGAGTAGATAATGTTGGGTTACAGCTATCCATGATATTTCATTCTAAGGAGTGATAGATATTCAGGTCGATTATAGAATCCGTGGGAACGGATCAATCTCGGATCGAAAACTATACATATAAAAAAAATGGAAAATATTAATTTTATATCGTAGCTTTATTCAAATTCCTTTGGATTTTTTATAATTCATCAAAAAAAATTAATTTAGAAACGCTACAAAACTATTGCGTTGGAAAGAAATGAAAACTTGTGTTGGACTTCTTAACAAGACCCAAATTCATTTCTCTAAGGTAATTTAAGCTTGTATCCTAATTCGCAGCACCTAAACGTAATTGTAAACAATGTAGGTTTCAAAGAAATTTTAGCAGTTTCCACAAAATTTTCAAATTTCTATGAAAATCACTTCTTTAAGAAACTTTTATAATAATTTAAAGTAATCAACTATTTAAGGATCTCAAGAATTAAAAGAAATTAAAGAATTTTTTTAAAGATTCAACCTCAATAATATTATGAATTATCAGCACATTTGTTTATACAGGGTGTTCGGCACATGGACCGACACAATTTTTTTGGGGAATTGGTTGGGTCATTAGCTAGTTTTCACCCATACGACCCTACGTCCTAAGTGACACGGTAACTGAGATATGAATTTTTTTCGTTTTTTATTTAAATTACCTGAAATTTCGCCTTTAAATCGTCATATTTTTTTTGTTTGTGATTGTAATAGCACGAAATAACTTTTATTATATTCTGCAATGTATTTTTAGTCTAAATAAATCACTATTTGGTACAAATGGCTTCAAGAAAATAAATTATATGAGCTTCGAAAGTCTTGAAAATGTGTAAATGTATGAAAAATTTCTACTTCTAAATTCAATATAAAAAAAAATAAACATTATTTTGAACATAGGTTTGTTTTAAAAAGTTGACTAGTTTATACTCTTTCCAACGGTATGCTACATGTTGGAGAAATCATTTATAGTATGGTCAAAATAAGAGATAGAAGTTGTCAGGATCAAGAAAATTCTTTTTATCTTTATTATGTTTTCATTAAATATGAGTTATAATATTTGTTCGAATTGTTCTCCTCTACTCCGTATGCATGCACGACACATTTTCCTTATTTCAAATGTTATTGTGCGAAGTCGCATTTCTCTTTTCATTATTTCAAATTCAGCTATAATTCGCTCCATTAAAATTTCTCGTGAGGGCACCTCTGTTGCATAAACAAATTCCTTTGCACGTCCCCAGACGTAAAAATCGAGGGGTGTCCAAAGAAATTCCAAAAATTCCCAGAAAAAGCCAAAAAAAATTCCCAAAATCCCAGAAAATGCCCAAAAAAATCCCAGAAAATACCCAAGAATTTCCAAAACTCCCAGAAAATGCCCAAAAATTTCCAAAAATTCCCAGAAAATGCCCAAAAAATTCCACAAATTCCCAGAAAATGCCCAAGACTTTCCAAAAATTCCCAGAAAATGCCCAAGAAATTCCACAAATTCCCAGAAATTGCCCAAGAACATCCAAAAATTCCCAGAAAATGCCCAAGAATTTCCAAAAATTCCCAGAAAGTGCCCAAGAATTTCCAAAAATTCACATTTTTGGGAATTTTTGGAAATTCTTGGGCATTTTCTGGGAATTTTTAGAAATTCTTGGGCATTTTTGGAAATTCTTGGGCATTTTCTGGTAATTTTTGGAAATTCTTGGGCATTTTTTGGGAATTTTTGGAAATTCTTGGGCATTTTCTGGGAATTTTTGGAAATTCTTGGGCATTTTCTGGGAATTTTTGGAATTTCTTGGGCATTTTCTGGGAACTTTTGGAAGTTCTTTTTCATTTTCTGGGAATTTTTGGAAATTATTGGGCATTTTCTGGGAGTTTTTGGAATTTCTTGGGCATTTTCTGGGAATTTTTAGTATTTCTTGGGCATTTTTTGGGAATTTTTGGAAATTCTTGGGCATTTTCTGGGAATTTTTGAAATTTCTTGGGCATTTTCTGGAAATTCTTGGAAATTCTTGGACATTTTCTGGGAATTTCTTGGGCATTTTCTTGGAATTTTTGGAATTTTTTTGGAATTTGATGAACTATTATATTTTGTGTAAAATTAATAAGCTTAAAAACTTTTCTAAAAAATTAAGAAAGTATCCAAATAACCGAGTGTAAGAAAATTATGGAAGAAAACTCTCAAAGTATATAAATATGAATGTTAAACGGGTTAAAGGAGTATATTACAAAGATAAATTTGGTTTAATAGGGAAAAATCCTAAGCTTATGTGGAAGGAAATTGATGATATTTTGGGTAGAAATACGTCCCAAAACAAAAACCAAATAACACAATTTTATGAATATCAATCAAATGTTCTTCTTACTGATGATCAGAATATATGTATGTAATGAATTTAATACATTTTTTATAAATGTTTCATCCGATATAACTTCCAATATTTTTTCTAATAGTACTAACAGTGGAGAGCAAAAACAACTTATTTTTGGAAACCGAGATAATTACTGTACTTCTTGTTATTTCGATGAAATTAATTCTTTGGAGATTATTTCTGAAATTCAGAAGTTAAAAAACAAACATTCTAAAGGATTTGATGGAGTAGATAATATCATTGTTAAAAATTGTGCCTGGTATTTGGTTGATGTATTAAAATTTTTATTTAATTTAAGTCTAATGAGCGGAATTTTTCCAGACGCCTTAAAAATAGCTGTTGTTATTCTAGTTTTTAAAAAGGGTGATGCTCTGCAATTAAACAATTACCGACCGATCTCACTATTGAGCACTTTTTCCAAATTATTTGAGAAATTAATTAAACGGCGATTAGTCTCTTACCTTGGTAAAATAAAATTTTTTAGTGATCACCAATTTGGATTTATAGAAGGAAAATCTACAGAAGAAGCTATATTAAATTTTCTGAGCAATATTAATGTAGTAATTAACACAGAAATGCTCAGCAGTATTTTTGGACATTTCAAAAGCATTTGATACTGTTAACCATGACATACTAATAATGAAATTGTCAAGTATTGGTGTTAGAGGCAAAATATTAGATTGGTTTATCAGTTACCTTCGTAAGCGTAGTCAAATTGTAAAAATGAATAACGTTAATAATCCTCCAGGTCTTCTAAAATGTGGTGTTCCTCAGGGCTCAGTTGTGGGGCTTTTATTGTTTTTAATTTATTTCAATTCTATCTTTGAAATTACCGACTTGCTGCTAGTGAAAAATCTAGAATTATGCATTTTAGACGGCCCGACATAACAGTTGATCAAAACTTTTTCAAGTATCACGTATACCCGTGCGATAAGAATCCATGTTTTGGGCAATGTTTTGATTTGCCCTGCATAAATGAGTTTAAATACTTAGGTGTAACAATTGACTCACAGCTAAATTGGACCTCCCACCTAACTAATATCAGGAAAATTGTTATTACTGCAGTGCATAAATTTTATAATCTTCGACCTTTGTGCCCTTCTTTTATTTTAAGAAGGTTATATCATGCTCTTGTTGAATCTATCTTAATGTATGGTATAACTAGTTGGTGTGGCATTTACTTTGCTAATATTGCAGATCTTTTTATAGCGCAAAAAAGAATTATCAAATTAATTTATGCTTGTCCAAGAAATACACCCACTATCCCGCTTTCTCGCGAGTTAAACTTGTTGCCTCTAAGGTATTTGTACATATGTTTTTAAAGTATTGAAAATGTTTTTTGTTCGTAGCAACAGTTATCATAGTCGAATATACCACGTGTATAATATGAGAAATCCAAACAATTTTGTCGGTCTTCGTTGTAATAGTGAAAGGTTTAGAAGATTTTATTTATATATGGCACCTTATTGGTTCCATCTGTTACCTAAACATGGGAAAATGATTCCATCGGCGCAGAAACATAAATTTGACAGGGAAATTCGGACTTGGTTACTTGACATCGATGATATCGAGCAATATTTTTAGTATAAATATTAAATTACATTATGTTCTAATGTGCCGTCGTGTAGTTAAATATATTTATTTTAATAAAACTGAGCTTGTATTTTGTTGAAGATTATTGTTAATTATGTAACCAAAGAATATTATATAAATTTTAATTAAAACACAGACAATTACAGACATAATGTCTATAGGAGCTATACTTTATTTCATATTTTATTATGTTGTTTCAACTAACTTTTAATTTTGTATTTATTTTATTGAAATAAAGAAAGTAATAATAATAATAATAATCTTTGGATATTCTATCGGCAAAAATATTGCATTAATTTTCTTGTTTATATTTTGTGTTCTTTTTGTATTTATCAAGTGGAAAAATATTTGTACATAATGAACCCGATTCTGGAACGATAAAATTCATGTTATGTTATTTTATTTCCCCGCTTCCTATATAAATTTGTATTGAAAAAACAGAAATAACATAACATAACATAAAATTTTTGAACCCAGAATCGAGCCCAATAGGTGTTTCACCAAGACCAAAAAAGAATTTTGTCATAAAATGTCACAAAAATCTTTATTTATTTATTTATTTATTTAGGTACACTTAGAAATTTACAATATTTTTGGCACACTCCATTTTGAGCTCTTGCTCATTCACAACAGAGCATACCAAAATATACGAATAACCTAATAATAGAACGGCTCGTTTATGTTGGTTAGATCGCAGCCCGCCTGATCAAATCCACCGAGTTCCTTCACCTGTATCTTTTACTATTTCCAATATTGATTGCATTGATTCCTCAGCTTTTGGAAAGTTTACAGTGGCCGAAGCATCACGATTTAAAATGCTCTTTTTTCAAGTTGGGGCTTTTAAATGGGTTTTGATTACTGCTGGCTCCCTTTTTTGCAAATAATGCTTCGGGTTGTTATACAGTGATGTATCTTGAACAATTTACTCGTTTAATTAATTTAAAAAAAAAAAAAAAAAATATTTAAGAGAACAAAATACACGTCCAACTGACGAGGATGTCCTCGAAATCAGATCATTTTTTATTCGTTAGAGTAAAGGAAAATTCTATTTGGCCGAATAAAATAATTTCACTGTGATTTAGTGATGTGAGTATAGTGAATATACTCTTAACAATTTACTACATAGTTATAAAGGCAAATAACAGTTTAAGGCAAAATTACCAAAATGTCTACTTAAATTAAACGAAACTGATTATTTTATAGTATGTATATTGTTGTCTCATGTGTTGTTTTGAATATTGTGTCAACCTGAAATGTATTACCTATTTTGATATACAATAAGTCATTTTGACAAACAACATTTCAACCAAGCATTGACATCTGGAAAATTAATATTGTTTTTCTTAAATAAATAAAAATTATAGTTCTTAATATCAAATTCAGTACATTTACAAAATATTCCTTAAAACAAGAAATTTAAAAAATTTTATTTCTAAAATCAAAGCAAAAACATAAACAAAAAAATTCGGCCCTTCGATCCATTCGGGCCTTGGACCCATTCGGCCCGTTGACCCATTCGGCCCTTCGACCCATTCGGCCCGTCGACCCTTTCGGCCCTTCGACATTCGGCCCTCCGATATTCGGCCCTTCGACCCATTCGGCCCTTCGACATTCGGCCCTTTGATATCATTCCCAATATTACTTATGTACATATAGGTATTAAGATTTTTTTGGAAAATAAAATTTTAACGATTTTCCAAACTTTTCTAATAGTTTTCAAAATTCCTTAAAGGTGCTCAATTTATTAAGAATTCTGAGAAATATCGAACAATAAAATTTAAGTTGTTCTATTGTTTAGAATATTTTTCAATGTTGCGTTAAGTAATCGTATACAATTTGGGGCATGCCAACCAGTTAAATGATACAACTGTTTTTAAGGCGTACAGCTTTCTAGTTAGTTTCAGCTAAATTAAAATTTGTAAGCCGCACTTTTCGCATTTAAGGTCGGCGAGTTTCGTTTAGCATGTAAATACAGGTTCAATGAAAAGATGCCAAAAAAAAACGTGTGAAAAGAAGAAATTCGATTCCAGTATCGCTAAAAGGATTTGTCTCGCATCTATCTATTGTAACAAACGAATTCTTTAACCAAATATGGCTCCTTAGTCCGAGTTCGCGACAATATTCTGCGGAAAAATTTTCAGCAGGATTGCATGCGATTTAAAAATATTTTATTTGGAAGGGGAAATTTGTTTACGAAATAGACTACTTTGATTGGTTGCTCGCTGAAAATTTTTCCGCAGAATATTGTCGCGAACTCGGACTCAGGCTTAGAAAATTCGCTCACTACGATTGTGAAAAACTATCGACCTAAACATTTCATTCTTAGCCGTGTTTTCTATGAGAACTGCACTAGAACTTGATAAAATTTAAATTCCTTTTATTCTAAGTAAACCGAAAAAAAAATTCATAAATCGCGAATATGTAGTGTATTTAGCATAAATACATATTTTAAGTTTAAAAATGTCCCCCTTAAGTTATTTCATCGATATTTTCTTATTTTTTGGTGACGTTATTACACGCGACTATACTCGATAAATTCATGGGTTTATCAAGCGTAACTAAAATATAAGCTATAATTGTAATTATTTATTGTTGTAACAGCTTAAAATGTGTGTTTATGTTAAATACACCACACATTCGCGCTTTATGAATTTATTTTTTATTTAGAGCATTTATGCTCAAAACAATATACTGTTATGTATTAAAATTTATAAAGAATAAATGAAATGAAATTATTTTTTATTTCGGTTTACTAATGTCATTTTCCACTTACATTGTACTCTACTCTAAAGCTACTCCAATCCGCCATCTTTAAATCTGTCTAAATTGACGGAGTAGCAAACTACTCTAACTAATACATTTACATCTACATTGCATTGCATTGCAAATTTGACGTATTATTTGTCAAAATAAGAATTTGACAATTAATACGTATATTCATACACCCATCCAAAAAGCCATGTAAAAATATTTTTTTGTTTGTTTCACTTAAAATGTCAAAAATCTGTCTTTATGACAGCTCTTTTTACTCTTTTTCTACTCTTTCGCTACTCTTTGTTGTAACTGGAAAACGACATTAGAATAAAAGGAATTTAAAGTTTATCGAGTTCTAGTGCAGTTCTCATGGAAAACACGGCTCTCGACACATTTAGAGCATAATACAATCAGATTATGAAGCGGATAAAGGTTGAGACAAGGAGATCATAACGACCATGTTCAGCTTTTCTGCTGATGGATTAGCTATTCCCCCTATGATCATATTACATTATAAAAGAATTCCGAAAAAAGTCATAGATTCAATTCCAGAAGGAATAAAATATAAGAAAACTGATTCAGGATGGATGACATCAGGAGTCTTTTTATTTTATATTAAGGAAGATTTTATCCTGTGTTGAGAGCCAAAAACGTGAAATTTCCAGTTGTCCTGTACGCCGATGGTTATATGACGCACCTAACTTATGCTCTTCAAAATTATGTGACGAACTGAAGATCATTTTAATTTGTCTTTACTCTACGAGAATCCTTCAATTAAATCCTTTATTTTATATCATAGAGTACGAGGACGGACACTCAAAGATTCGATTCATCGGATATTCCTATAATTTTTGTAGAGAGCGAGAAGGATAATCAGGGTAACACTGGAATTACTAGCTTTTTGAAAGTCATCAAAACACCGAAAAGAAAAGGAGTTAAGCTTGTGGGAGAAACTCCTACATCGTGTCTTCAACCCCATTCCAAAAAGCTTGCCTTCTGTGTCACGAAACCCAAAAATAATTAAAGAAAACTATAATTTGAAAAATATACCTATTAAAAATATGCTTCACATTGATACCTTTGTAGGGTACAGTGGGGCAAAATGAAATAGTTTTTCTCCAATATTATTTATTAATAAAATAAACGAAAAACAAATTAAGTTTTCACATAATTCAATTATTTTTGTTTTAATTCAAATTCAAGCAATGCTGCACTTTAAATAAATTAATAAAATATAATGAAAATTAAAACTTATTACTTCAGTGCTGGGCAAAATGACACAGGCAATGGGGCAATATAACCCACTTAATCCTTTATTCAAATTCCTTTGGATTTTTTACAATTCATCAAAAAAAAAATTGATTTAGAAACGCTACAAAACTATTGCGTTGGAAAGAAATGAAAACTTGTGTTGGACTTCTTAACAAGACCCAAATTCATTTCTCTAAGGTAATTTAAGCTTGTATCCTTATTCGCAGCACCTAAACGTAATTGTAAACAATGTGGGTTTCAAAGAAATTTTAGCAGTTTCCACAAAATTTTCTAATTTCTATGAAAATCACTTCTTTAAGAAACTTTTATAAGAATTTAAAAGTTGAGTTAATTAATCGTACAATTTGGGGGTTGCCAACCAGTTAAATGAAAACTATTTTTAAGGCGTAGAGCTTTCTAGTTAGTTTTAGCTAAATCAAAATTTGTAAGCCGTACTTTTCGCAGTAAGGTAGACGAGTTTCGTTTAAACTTTCTTCGAACAACTGGTATCGCTGAAAGGATTTGCCTCGCTTTTATCTATTGTAACATAATGAATTCTTTAAACAAATAATATGGTTCCTTACTGCGAGTTCGCGGCAATATTCGGCAGAAAAATTTTCAGCAAGCAACCAAATTTTTCCGAATAAAATATTTTTAAATCGCATGCAATCCTGCTCAAAATTTTTCCGTAGAATATTGTCGCGAACTCGGACTTAGGCTTAGAAAATTCGCTTACTACAATAATTGTGAAAAACTATCGACATAACATTTATTTTTATGATAAATAACCGTAGGTGCTAAATACCGAATAATTAATATATTGAGCGCACATTCCTTGAAACATTTAGAGAATAATAACACGAGGAACGCTTCAAATCCGAATTCATCGCCGGCATATTAAAAGTACGATGGGCCCTTCACCTGTTTTAACTCAAACAGAAGAAGAGGAAATTATTAAATAGATTTTCGAGAATCACGCAACGGGATTTCCGAAGAGAAAGCACGAGGTTCGAGGAGTTGTAAAAAAATTTTTAGATTCCTGTCCCCGAAAAATATGTTTAGTAGACTCCATTTTTCTGAAAATTCATTTAGTTTTAAGCTAAAATGTCCACAACACGATATGGCTACAATGAATTTCGAGCCTGCATAATTTCATTTGAAGATTTTTCTTTATATAGAGTTCGTTTTTAAAAAATGCCAGGCGTACGGTGTCTAGCACCTAGTCTAGGAGAAAATCAATTATAATGAAATTTGTTAAGGGTCGAGGGGGACATCGGATGGCGACCTTCAATTCAACCTTGACTATGACCTTCAAGGTTATTTGAAGGTTAAATTGAATTTGTTAGATATAAATCCCTATTTTTGACCCCAGATTCATAAAAAACGCAAAATTTTACGTTCAGATAGGTATTTTAGGCTCTTCCTTTGGATGCCTTTCAGGTGTTAGTTCAAGGACAAATTGCTAAATAATTAAAAATGATCTGCAAATAATGAAATGCGGAATATACTAACACAATATTAACTTAGTACCTTTGGAGATAATGCCAACAAATTTAAATTATGTCATTCCCAATTTAAATTCATTATTTGCTGTTTATTTCATATTATTTAGTAGTTTGTCCTTGAACTAACATCTGAAAGTCATTCAAAAGAAGAGAATGGGGAAAGGAGTTAAGATTGTAGAGAGAAACTCCTACATCGTGTCATGAACCCCATTCCAAAAAGCTTAAGAATTCAAAATTGATGAGAAAGCGGCCATAGAGCCGCCAAAAAAGATTTTAAAATAAATAGAAAAGGACAGTATTCTTAAACGAAAAGCTGAGCAAATTAATACATTTAAAAGCAAACGGAAGCCTCCTGTGCCACGAAACCCAAAAATAATTATCGATAAAGAAAACCATAATTTGAAAAATATACCTGTTAAAAATATGCTTCACATTGGTACCTATGGGGGAGGTAAGTTTGCCCGCTTTTAAAAATCTCGTCTTCAAAATCTCGAAATCAAAATCCCGCTTTTTTAAATCCCGTTTTTCAAAATCCCGCTTTTCAAAATCCCGCTTTTCAATATCTTGGTTTTGAAATATGAAAGACGTATTTTTTTTAATTCGAGCCGCGCTTTCTGGTGAAGGAAAATTTTATAAAGTAAAATAAAAATAAAAACCGGGATTTTCTGAAAACCGGGATTTTTACTTTTGCAGAATCGGGATTCTGAAAAGCGGGATTTTAAAAAGCGGGATTTTGATAAAGCGGGATTTTGAAATGCGCGATATCGTTACGATCCCGGTACCTATGTATGTAGGGTAGAGTGGGGCAAAATGAAATAGTTTTTCTCCAATATTCTTTATTAATAAAATAAGTGGAAAACAAATTAAGTGTTCACATAATATGAGTGTGAAGTTTATGCTAAAAAAAAATAACAAAAAATTACACTGTTAAATAATTATTTTTTAATTGGAATTTAGATTATATGAAAATTTAACTTTTTTATAATTTTGGATTTTTTGTACTATCCCTGCATACGAAACAGGTTATTTTCATCATTTTCAGATAGCTGGACCATCTGTTTATCTTGTTGGCCAATAGTATTCAATTTTGTTGAACCTTACTGTATTTCAGATAATTTAAAACTTGATTGATTTTTGATAATTAAATAATTTTTTAGCGCCAATCCTGGAGATGTCCCAAAGTTCATTTTTTTTTTTTTTTTTTTTTTGGTAATTAAATCGTACATTTGCAACTTGCTTTTAATGCCAAAATAGCTTAACGATAGCTGTACGACTGGAATTACCGAGATAAATTCGGGCGATTAAATTCCTAGATCCAGTTAAGAAGAATGGAATATTTTCCAAATGAAGAGACAATGGACAAAGGAAACACTAAACAGCAATTTGGGATGTAGTCTGAAGTTTATTTTGCTATATAAAGTATTGTTCACCTATTGCACACTCTATATTGAATGAGCTATAACTCAAAATAAGAAGCTGTATACTTATCTTTTTATTTTATTTTTTATCATGTTAAACCACCTCATCTTACACAATCTGTTATGACTGAGCTCCTGCTCAAAATAGATTGTGTAAGTATGGGGTTGGTATCTAACCAAAATTTATGTAAATAAACAAATAAATAAATAATAACAAATAAATAACTAAATACCGCACATTTTTTAGATAAACTAGGGCATATAGCTGAATATGTCACTAAGCTGATCCAATTATGATGAACTGAATTTGTTTTGCTTTTCCTATTATTTTTGAGCTTGGAATTTCCCAGGTGGTGCTTTTTGGTTCGATTTTACCAAATTTGTGCTGCCAGCCCTGCCATATATATAATGTCTATTGACTTAAGGACTACACGATTTGTAGTAAGCTTTTATTTCAATGAGGGACTTTCCTAATATTGATTTTAGTTCATTTGTTCCCACGCTTGGGCAGCGCTGACTACTTTTTTTTTTAAACAAGTAAAATCATGTTTACAAATACAAGTTTCTTGTCTAAATTAGTGGATATCTCCCTACTTTTTTTTTATGATTAATATAGATGAGTATGTTGCGATTAATAATAAATATCAAATTTTAAAATTAATTTAGTCGAAATTAATAATTTAATGAAATATTCAAACACATGTTTAACCATATATGTTAAAACTACATACGAAATATTTTAGCCGCCAGTCAGCAAGCGTTGGAATTATATTTGGGAAAATCACTAATTTGATCAGTATGATGTTGTATGAACATTTTATAAATTTTTTTATAAATAAATCAATTATTACAAGAAAATGGAAACGATTTTCTTAACCGATGTTCATAAAATGTGATTTCCCGTTTTTTTAAAATATTTATGTATTAGGGGGTACAGCCCGCCCTGGGACGGATACAATTTATATATAATGTTGATGTCAAGCGGCCACTCCATCACCATTTGACCATTTGATATTTTTTTAACCGTATTTTTTTAGCCAAGCATAGGAATAGCTCGAGCTAAAGGCTTTTAGGGATTATTGTACTTTAAATAGACCTTAAACCAAAGAGTAAGGTCTTTTAAGGGCGATTTTACATGCGTTGGGGCATCAAACAAAAAACCTTGCAGACAGAAAAAAAATTAAAAAATCAGGGTGGGCTGTGTCATCAACACGGCCGTAGGTGTTTTGCATGATGGCGTTTTATCTGTCATATTTTGTTATGTACAAATTAGCATCAGAATTACTCAAGTCAGATGGGGCATTCTCTCGCTATAGTGCGGTCAATCCCTGTAAATCGCTATTTTGTAAATTCTATTAAAATTAAAATTAATGTGTAGATTAATTATTTTAATTTAAAAAAAATTAACCACCACTGTTCCTTTACGCAAAAATTGACTTCAGAAGTGCTCGGATCGGATAAGCCATTCTCTCAGTACAGCTGTTGAAGGATTTAAATCGCGCAAAATCATTCGATACTATTATTTGTGAGGCAGACAGCCTAAGGACCAACCTAAGAGATCATACATTTAAATTAAAGGTAATGCTTATAGTTGATTAGTAATTGCCCACAACCAAGGGAAACATTTCTTGTAAATTTGATATGTTATCACGTCAAAAAAATATAAATTGAAAAACAAAACTAAAATGCCTTGGCTACAATCGAACCCTGTGCTGAGATGTTCTAACATTACTTTTTTCGATGTTCGATAGTATTCATGTCTCTCTTTTCAAGAATAAAATTGTATACTATTTCGACTTTTGAATTAAGCTTTTTCTATTGCGATCTCAGCATGCTCGCATAAAACATCATTCTATTTCTACTTTCATTCATCACTCTTTATAACAAAAAAATTTGTTTGCGATATTTTATCGATGTGAAGAAAAGGAAAAGTATACAGAAGGCTGAGATCGCATTAGAAAAATTATAATGAAAGAAGAAAATAGCGTACAATTTTGTTCTTGTTACAAGAGACAAAATACTATCGAAAACAAATCGAAAGTGATGTTAGAACATCTCAGCACTGGACTTTAGCCGCTCTAGTCCAAAACATTTCTACTAAGCCATATCAACCTAAGGAAATTTATTTAATTTTCATCCTTATATAGTTTCGAACATAGCATGCTTTGAAGTTTATGACAGAAACAATTTTTTTACTGAAAAATTCTCATGGCTTACTACAACTCATAATATAAAAGTTTTTAAATAATTTGTTGTAGTGTTTAATCATAAACGCGGACCACGTATTTTCTTGTGTAATTAGTAATTACTGTAATAACTAAAAAGCGGAATGTTTAATTTAAAGTAAAATATTTGGTTAACACATGAAAAATAAAAAAAAATTAGATGAGGATCGAACCTAAGACCTTTGCCGCTCTAGTCCAATGCGTTACCACTACGCCACAAACAATTTACTTTATTTTTATTTGCATTGTTAAATTGTTCTATTATTTCAAAGCGTTCTACAGTGTCCCTAGTTAAATATATAAATAATTTATAGTTGAATAAAGTATGTATAATAATTCTAAATGATAATTAACAAAATTTAAAACTCTGATTTATCGAAAAATTGATAATTGTTATTTAATACCAAGTCATAAAACTAAATATATTTAATATATTTACTCTAGTGGTAAACACTGCAACTAGGTGAAGAAAATAATTTTTCTGTACCTTCTTCTCAGCGGAATGAAAAGATTTTGAGAAATGTTACTATGATCAAAAGTTTCCAGGTAATGGATCCATTTACTGATACGATGTTCAACAATTTTTATATTTACATATACTTTTAACTACAAATACATTGCTTGAAACGTATAGTTGATCAATTTTATGGTCAACGGTGGTAAAGATTAAATTGAGCGTAGAGGAGTCAGCTTTACCTGAGGCAGGTTAGAAAGTATCGGTAGAGGGAAATTTTATTTTAAAATGGTGTTTCAACAACTCTTGATACAGAATTTTTTCCATTGAATTAGTCCTAACACACCTCCAATGAGTATGCCTTGCATTATAATCCCCACATACAACCCTTATTCGTTCTTTTACTCGAGAAGTGATAACAACATAAAGTAAAAGGCGACACATCTGAATACATTTTAATACTAATCGCCTCAATAGTGCTAATATTAACGTACAGCAGTAACCGATGTTTATTTTTTTGGTTAACAAAAATAGCAATACCACCACTCCCTATATCCAGTCTATCCAATCTAAATAATTTAAAATTTGAAATCGATAGTATTTTATCAGATGGCTTAAGCCATGTTTCATTCACCCTTAGTACCTATATCAATTTTTTGCTTTTCTGAAAAATTATAAGTTTCTATTAATTTATTATTAAGATGTCTGACGTTACAAAGACATGATTTTAAATTATTTACCTCTTCCATAAAGATACTTAAAGGACATTAAAAATTAAAATAATTATCCGTAGTTATTAGTTGATCTTCCGGTTTACCGTTAATTCCTAACCACTGAACAGATTCGATGAGTTAGATTCCTTTGGTGGTGTTATTCTTGGTTAAAAAGTAAAATTTGAATGAAATTGTTTACTTCTTGCTGATGGTTTATAACGCAGTTCAGAAAAATCCGGTTTGGTGGCATCGGCTAACGAAAATGGCAGACCACGTTGACTCATCATTGGTTTACGTTGTTGATCTTTCGTGATATATTCAATATAACTCTTTCTGCTGGGACAATTGACACTGCTAGATGCATGTTCACCACCACAGTTTGCACACTTTAATGGTTTGTTAGCCAAATTTTCAATATTAATCGGACATAGGTTACTTCATACACTTGGCACTTTCTATATTGGGTTGGGCCACGCCTATTGGGCGAGTTGGTATTCCAAGAAATAACGACATTGGTGGCTCTTGATATTGGTGGCTCTTGATATTGGTGGCTCTTGATATTGGTGGCTCTTTGATTGAAATATATAACAGGCAATTGGTGTAATAACTTGTATTTGGCTGTTTGATTTTAATTTTTTTGATGTCATACGGTATTATAGGTATACTCTCATTTTGTAATTCTTTAAGAAATTCATCAATTTCAACATCTGGATAACCTTTGACGATTATTTTATATGGTCTACTGTCATAAGTAGCAGGTCTAAGGAATTTTACATTATCCGCTTTTAATACATTGGCCAACTCATTAGTCATTATATGCTGTAAGGTTATCACAGAAAATGTTTACAACAATTATTTTTGTTTTGAAATTTTTTATGTTTTTTGATGATAACATTACTAATATTTCTTTAATTAATAAATTAGTTTCCGTTACAGGTGGTATCTTGTGTTTATTAATATTATTATTATTGCTGTTTTTATTTATTAATATTTCATCTTCACCATTGGTGTCATTGAGATTTTTATCAATTTGTAGCAATGAGAACGAGTTTTGAGATACTAGGTTATCGCTCAAATCACTGGTGTTATAACGACTGTTAAAATGCATAGTTTTAATTATTTTAGAACTTTTAGAATTTAATTCACTATCACTTAAGGCCACTCCCATGCTTGCACTAGATAGAATTAGAGTTAAAGCTTTTTATATTGCAACTACATAGTAGCAAACATCGCACCTTGTAAACATATAATATCAGGACAGTGCTTTACGTGCGCTCGGAACTAGACCCATATAAATTTTAAAAGCTTTCTTTTCTAAAACCTACCCAGCTCTAAAAAATTTTAAAAATTTTAACGAGCTCGTACAATACTTTTTGCTTAATAGAATTTCTTTTTATTTTATTTTAGATCTATTTTAACTTTATTATTTTAAAATTTTATTTATTTTCACAAAGCTAAATTCAGAAATAAAATATGTGCTGCAATATTATTTATTCACCTGTGTTAATTTGTTTTAATTAAATTAATTTTTAAGGGGCTCATAACCAGAGACTGGAACCGAAACTGAACCGACAACTGAAAACCGTAATTAATCTCTATTTACCAAACCGAAATAAAATAAAAAATTGAACCTGAACCGAAACTGGAATCGAAATTAATTTTCGTTCCGGTATACAAGTTTTTGCTATCCGAAAAAATGTATACAATTATTTTCAGTTTTTAAATTTGTGCAAATTAAACAATCCCGAATTGGCAGAAGTAGCTAAAATTATTTGGAAGTTCCTGCTACACAAGTAAGTGTTGAACGCAACTTTTCAACGTTAAGGATAGATAGTCCTAAGTGATAAAAGAACAAACTTAAAAGAGACACACATTGAAAATATTTAATTGTACAAATTAAATTTGAATTTTAGGCATTTTTAATTTTAAATTTAATATAATACAAACATAGTGTATGTGAGTGTATTAAAAATTTAAATAAAAGTGTAATTTTTTAGATAAATATAATTTATTTTTATTTTATATTATTATTTTAATTAAATTTTGAATAAACAATTTGGAATCATAAATAGAAATATTTTATTAACAAACAATTCTTGAAACGGTTTTGGAGCCGAGCCGAAACTGAACCGAACCAAAATTTAAAAATTAGGAACGTAATCGAAAACCGGAATGGAAAATATTTCGGTTCCAATCTGCTCATAAGTCATAACTAGGGTAGACTAAAATGCCCGATTTCAGAAAAAAAACAGCAATTTGTCAGTAAAATAATATTTCCTCTCTTTCTTCTTTTATGAAATTGCAATTTGTTTCATACATAGTTCAAAATCAATGATATCTGGATCGTAATTCTTTTTTACATGAGAATTTTAAAGGGAGAATTAAATATTTGACTTTTCAATATCGCTTAAATAAAAATTTAATTCTCCCTTTAAAATGTTCATGTAAAAAAGACAAATAATCAGATAGCATTGATTTTGAATTAAGAAACAAATTGCAATTTTATAAACGAAGAAAGAGAGGAAATATTATTTAACTGACGAATTGCTACTTTGTTCTGAAATCGGGCAATAGCCTATTTCTGGAAAAATGAGAGCTAATTTTTTAATAATTTTAAGTTTATGAACAACTACATTATTTTTAGAAAAAACTAATTATTCAATTGTGTTCATATTTTTTTAATATACAATTTACCTAACAAATATTTTTTTAATTATCAGAAGTGAAATACTCCGATCGGTCTACCGGAATAATTTTCCTTAAAGGGGCTCAAAACCGGTTAGTTTACCCTATTAAAATTAAATTATTTCTAAAATATATTTTTCGAACTTTTATTTTGAAAAATATATCAAAGTTGGCTCTGGCGAATGAAAATAATACTTGCTAAATTTATCTTTAGTTTTACTAGTTTACGTCAGATGTCTAAGATGTTTACAGAAAAATACGAAGGAAAATTATTTAATCACATCATTATGACATGTTCTACAAATTTTGTGAACTTGTTTTGCTTTTTCCCCAATTTTTGAACTTGAAATTTTGCCCAGGGGTAATTATTGGTAGGTACGATTTTACCAAATTTTTACTGCCATCTATGTAAAGTATATTGACTTAATAGCCACACGAATTGTACTAAGCTAAGAATGCTGATGTTATAATTTTTTTTTTATATTTTGGGGTAAATAAATCAATTACTACAAGAAAATGAAAACGATTTATTAAAATATTTCAGAAATTATAATTAAGAATTTGGAATGTTCTAACGTTCCCTATTTTCCAGCAATAATCAAAATAAAATAAGGAAAATTAAATTTTGTTTCCAATATGGCTACCGAGTAACTTACAATTGAATCACTTAATTGAGAAACCCGATATAACCATCATATGGGTTGTTTGACATTTTATGAAATATCCGTTTTTAACAGCAAGGGGGATCGTTTGAGTTATGAACCCTACAAATCATTAACATTTATCAATAGCTAAACTAAAAAAAATTACAGCTTTCAATAGACTGACAGTTTTTTTTTTTTTTTTTCAGAACTATGTTTATGGGACTTATCTGGTTTCTCAAATAAGTGATTCAATTAGTCGTGTTGATGTGGAGCAAAAAATGTTTAATTAAATTATTATTACTACTGTGATCAAATATTAAATAATTTAAATTGCCGGAATAGTTCATAGTTATAGACATAGTAATCATTAATAATTACTGTGCTCTCTTTTACGTACTTAATCCAAAAACAAAATCAAAAATTTGATTCATAGACCTTCATTTATAACAGTGAATTTTATATTTGTTTTCTCTGTGAACAAATAAATAAAAATTGTTTTGCATTTTTCTCTGCAAAACTTGCTATTATAATCGAAATAGTAATCGAATCTACGAATTAATTGATATTTGATAATAATTAGAGTGATATGTTAGTTGGCATAATTTTTCAAAATGTCTGATTCACCCAACGAAGATATTATGCCTAAAATGCCAGTGACGCGTAGCTCTTCTAAGTTAGCAGAAATATTTCAAGCGAAAAATCCATCTATGAAAGATCTTCTTACTGCTAACAAAGTCATATTCGATAGAATTTATACGTCGGAACTCGGAAGCAATTTTATCTAAGAAATTTGACACGTTCAGTGAAACTGTTAATACTCTTGGCAATGAGTTATCTAGCGTTCAAAAAAACATTAACCAACTTAACGACAAAGTTATAAAGTGCAATATCCAAACTCAATCTCTAGAAAATGAAGTGGAATCGTTGAAGCAACAACAACTTCTGAATGATATCGTCATAAGCGGATTTCCATCATTGGATTTCAATGATGAGATGATTCTTATATTTAAACATAAATCGTTTAATGAAGAAGCTTGAAAGATTGGAAGAATTTTTATAATATATTCATTGAATTTAAAAATTGTTGTAATAGTCTTAGCTGAGATTTTACTTTTCAACCGCTACATTAATTTTTTTCATCTTGTTAATTATAAATCATTTCATCTAACCCGTGAACATAGAGGGGGCGGTGGTAGTTCTGATTTCATAGATGTTGAGCTTAAACGCGGCGAACTGTATTTGGAGAATGAGTTCCGCATCCTCCACTCTCGTAAGTTAAAATTTAATTTAATAACCGTATATAAACCGCCACATACTACGGATTTTAATTTGTTTTTAAACTATTTTGCTTCTCTATTGGACCAGTACAAACAAAATGTTGTGGTTGGTGATTTTAATCTAAATATTTTAAACGAACATGAAACGGATGTGGTTAACTACAAGACTATCCTGCAAATATTTTCATATTGATAAGAAACTCTCAACACGATTTAGCGTTATCGATCATGCTTCATCTTCCGTCCCATTTCAATTTTTTGTGCTCGTTTCTCCGACCGATCTTAGTGATCAAGAATACCTACTAATTCGTTGTGCCCCTAATAAACGAATGATTATTACCAAACAAGAAAAACTATGTAATGAAGAAGCCATGTTTCAATATATTGTAAATGCTGATCTGGGTTGCACTACATTTATCACTTATTTATAAATATAATTATAGAAAATAGCACCAAGTAGGGCGTGATACATTTGCATGATTACAACAAGCCGTGGTACACCAATTACCTTAAACAAATTATTAACTCACGAATTAAATTCCAGAAACGGTAGCTGTGTTTTTTTATAAGTCTCGATAGATCTATTCAGATATTTGCAAAAATTAAAAATGGGAAATTGTAGCTACTCCTATCATCCACTTAAAAATACTGGCACTCGCAGCACTAAGAATTGTGTTTATTTTGACAACGCTACGCCATGTTGTTTTCATTATATTTTGTTATTCCAAAAGTATAAATACATGAGGAAAAGTGCGAATACATTTTATCCATATATAAAAATGAGACGGACACACTAAAACTTTTTTTTTCTTTCAAAATGCTACTATGATCTTTTAAATGTTGAGCAACTTTTACGAAAAATGATAAACAGGTTCATTTTTCGATATTTCAATTCTTTTTCGATAAAAAAAAGCTGTGGATTGCGGTATATAGTATTAAATAACACATTTTTAATATACATCTTCATAATAGAAGGAAATAATAATAAAATTAATATTTTTATCGTACATTATTCTGTCTTTTAAAATAGAGTAACAGATTAAATGTAAATCAGCTACTAGTTTCCTATTGTATGATAGATATACTAAAAATTGACTTTGGTATGCGTCCATGCTAAAATACAAATTTTTAATTTGTGTCTTTACTCATAAAAGGGAAAATCTGTAGTCTCGATAGCATATCTGGATAAAAAGCAAGATTTTCATGTACAATTAATAAGTTATGTAATTCAAGGAAATTAATTAAACACGATAAAATGTTGAATAAAATGTTATTCTTGATTAAAATAAACTGAATCAATTGCAGTTTAACCACAAAAATAGAGAACATCTGGATGCGATCTATTGAGATCTATCGAGACTTATAAAAAAACACGGCTGGTATCCCAATAATTTGTATTTCAAAAACGTATTTAATAATCTAAAATAACAATCTTATGAAATGGTAATTAACCTAAGAACCAAATACTACACAAATTTATTATGTAGAAGACAGTTTACGAACAACTAAAAAAATGTGGTATGTTGTTAATGAAATCTGAAATAATCGTAATACAATGGCACAAGACCCGATTAATTTATTTATTAATGAATATTTCAATAATATTGGTATGCCATTTGGTTTCAATATTAACAACAATATTCTACCTTATCGTAACGTAACTACCAAATTTTGAAACTTTGAACCCACAACATCCGAAGAAATTAAGCTAATCATTTCTAGCTTGAAGTCATCTTGTTCATCGGGCTGGGATTCTAAATCAACAAAACTCATTAAAAGGTTTAATTCTACAGTAACTGCCCTTTTGTGCAGTTTTATAAACGAAACTTTTTTATCCAGCAAATTACCTGATGAACTAAAAATAGCACGTATAACTCCAATATTCAAATCTGGGTCTAAGTTGGATATTAACAATTAAAGAATCTCCGTCCTTCCAACGTTTTCCAAAATTTTTGAAAAAACTAACCAATGGAGAACTATCTGACTCAAAACCAATTAATCCACATTAATCAGTTTGGTTTTCAGAAAAATTCCAGTACTGTTTCTGCTATTTTAAATTTAATGGAAATTCTATGCAATACGCAAGAAGCTAAAAAGTGTACTTCGTGAAATTTTATTGATCTGGCTAAAGTCTTTGACTGTATAGATCATATACTTTTAATAAATAAATTAAGTAGTTACAAGATTACTTGAATAATCAAAAACACTACGTTCAAATATGAAACGATAAATCTAAAGAGCTGCTATTAAAGTGTGGAGTACCACTGGGTTCTATTTGAGGCCCCTGCTGTTTACTATCTACATATAATGATATTTTTTCTCTGAATCTTTCTGCTAAAATTCAATTGTTCGCAGACGATGCGGCAATTATTTACGGTGCTAATGACAGATATAACTTTAAATTACAAATGAAAACTGATCCGAAAATCTTATAAATAAAAGATAGTATCGCATGATAAAATGTAATAACGTATAAAATACATACTAATTATGAGATAACGGAACGTTCTAATCGAGATGCTGTCCATTTTCGCTTACCAAATTATCTACACTCCTAGCAACTGAATCGACTAGACCATCAAAACGCATATTTTTTTAAAATGGCTGGATCGATTTTCGACAAACAGCCTTCTTTTGACAGCCTAGTATTTTATCTTTTCAAGAATACCTTTATCATTAAAATCCATACAGTACATTTCAAATTAAAGCAGTCTTAGCAAAATGCGATGTATCGGTGAAAACAATTGGCGTGATGCAATCTCCTGTATAATGCCACGTTGACCAATATTTGTCGTCACTTATGAGTCAGACGTTGACCTGAACAAATCTCTACCAGTTTAATTCATTGTTTCCTTAAAATCGTGGATACCACTCCAGAAAAATCCGCACAAGTTGTTACTTTATTGCAAGAAGGACGCAATCAACAAGAAGTCGCTCGTCAGCTTAACATGAGCCAATCTGCTGTCTCAAGAGTATTCAGAAGGTTTCAGGAAACTGGTACTTTCAATCGAAGACCACAAACCAGTCGGTTTCGGTGTACATCAGAGAGGGACGATCGATTTATCGTCCTAACTTCACTGCGAAATCGCCATCTAACGGGCGTCGATGTGCAGCAGGAGCTAAGACAAGTTCGAGATGTAGCTGTTAGTCAATGGACAGTAAGAAGACGCTTAAAGGAAGCCAACCTCACTCCAAGACGGCCCGCTAGAGGCCTAAAATTGACAACACGCCACCGCAAACAGCGACTCGAATTTGCTCGCGAACACATCAATTGGAACATCGAGCAATGGACGTCCGTTCTATTTACTGACGAGTGCAGAATATGTCTCCATGGTAGTGATATGAGAGACCGGGTCTAAACGAAACAGTCTCATACGGCGGCGGTTCGTGTATGGTGTGGGCTGGCATATCGTTTGAGGGAAAAACAGATCTTGTTTTCGTACCTGGTGGAGGCCGTGAAGGAGGTCTGACCGCTGAACGATATATCGAGGGCATTCTCTTGGATCATGTAGTCCCTATGCAGGATATATAGGGGAAGATTTCATATTGATGCATGACAATGCCCGGTGTCACACAGCTCGAACCACTCGACAGTTCTTGGATGAGGTCGGACTCGAGACGATGAGGTGGCCAGCACTCAGTCCAGACATGAATCCAATTACTAAACTAAAACGGAGGGTCCGAGCTAGAAATCCGGTACTATCTAACATCAGTGACCTGAAGATTGCGTTAGAGGAGGAGTGGGGTGCGATCCCCCAAGTATTTGTCAAAACCTTAATAAGGTCAATGGGGAACCGCATGCGAACCGTTGTAGACGCAAGGGGGGGGCCATACTTATTATTAACCAATAAAATTATTTTTGTTTTGCTTGAGTTTTTTGTTGTAATTTAATTTTAAACACCCCCAATATTTTTTGCTTAATCATCAATTTTGGTTGCGTTTTCATTCAAAATTCATTACAAAAAAAAGTACTAAACCAATTTTCATAAAAATAGTGTCATTTTAAAGCAAAAATATCAGGCTTTCCAAAAATAATGTCTTATGAAAATCGGTTTGACCGTTCTAACAAGAATCGCCCTTATGTGAGCGCTTAAGGTTTTAGTCAATTCAGTTGCTCGGGAGTGTATATAAACTATCTCAAGATAAACTGCTCTACCAACTTGAACCTGTGTGGAAATGTATGCCACGTGGAGCATTTAAAACGATTAAAATTAAAATAAAAATAAATCAAGCCTACTGTTCGACTGTGATTTTTTGTGCGAATTTTTAGATTCACACAGTTTTGATCAAAATGTTTTTCGTCTATAAGCTCATAATTTTAGTTTTTTTTGTATGATTAAGTTGGTCGTCTGCGAATATTTTGCTTAAAGTTAAAAATAGTTTATCTTGGTGGGAGTTCCATTCGATAAATTTGAGTTATTTAATTGGCGGAAAAGTGTGAATCTAAAAATTCGCACAAAAAATCACAGTCGAACAGTCGGCTTCAAAGAGACAAACCGAAAAAATGAAAACAATGCAATGAGTGCGAAGAAAACAAAACATCAAAACAATCTAGCATGCTTTGCAAATTCAAAATAACTATAATCGTATTTTGTTGAACAAAATTGAATTCGAATTATTTTTTGTTTATTTGTTTCCCAAGAAAATATCCAATTTGATTTAATTGGCAAAAGTCAACTTTTCACAATATTGTAAAATATAAATTTAATATGTAATATGACCTGGTGGCAGGTATCATAATCGAAAATTAAAATTGGGTTTAATTTAACCTAATATTTTTTGGATTAATGTTATTCTTGCGAGGGTTTATCCTATGCAATTGTTGTTGTAAAGGCCCCTATGTGATATGTAGTGAAAATTGGGCCCCTCGTTTTTGTACTTTCGCATGAAGATAGAGTCTTGAAATTGAAATATATGTTTAATCACATCTTTCGAAACCTGTCTGCAAAATATGAGCAGCAGCCTTTTCTTCGTTTTCCAGAAACTGAATTTTTACTAGACCAATTTTTACATGTGTAAGCATAGAACAATGGCATTTTACATATGTTCGCATTGAGATACAATTTAGATTTTTCACATACATGTTATATAAGAATCGTAGAACAACATACTAAAAATTCTCTAGCAGCCCCTTCTTTGTTCGCATACAATTGGACTAAAAAAATTATTTTTATGCACGAGATGTCAGATACACATTACACGTTACTCTCAATCTCAATCAGTACAATTTGGTTCATAACTTTTATGTTTATATAACAATCACATATATAACAGACTATACAACTCATTGGAAAATGGACCAATCAGATAGTTCAATTTTACACAACTAGTGGTGTTTCGGCCACAAACAAGTAAATCATATTATGTTATAATCATATCATCCATGAATATAAACAAACAATTAATATTTTTGACATTTCGCAAAAATGAGTTAATTTGGTGCAGTTTTTATTTGGTTGTGTAATATATTTGGTTGATTCGTTGTATAGTCTTAACGTATACAACTCTAGCTTCGAAAATCATCTGAATATACAGTTGCGGACTCGATGTGTTACCTAGGAAACACATCTCATCCTCTTAACTGTATGTTAGATTATTTTCGAACCTCTTGTTGTATAACTACTGTTGTATAAATCGTATTTCAAGTCTTGTTTTGAGTAATATAACTTGTGTGTAACATAATCTTTAATACTTTTACAATTCGTTAACTTGTGTGTTCATCATCATTAGAACTGTTTGACTTAACACTAATGGGTCCAGAAGGTAAAATGTACTTTTTATATTTATTTTGCATGTAATCTCATAAAATTGTTTATTGTAGTTGAACGATCTCATATTCTCTGTGGCATATGTAAGTCACGCATATTGAAATGGCGAGGAGTTTGCACTTTAGGAGCACCTTCTTTATGGATAAATGTTACTACATACTCAAAAAGCGTAGGAAAGTCATATAATCCAAATAGTTATGCCTGTTTGAAGTGTCATTCAAGATTAAAGTTCAAAAGATATCACTTGCTCCCTGGTAATACAGCTGAGGGTAATACTGTGGACAATAATTTGCTTGATTATGAAATGGATATAACTCCTGATAGTTCTTGTTGCACTACATCTTCAGAGATTGATTTCCAGGCTTCAACCATGAATAGTACAACTTCATTTTCGACATTAGAAAACACAAGTACTGAATCTCAATCTGAATTTCTCAGTAGTCAAGCTTCTGTAACGTCAAGCAAAGTTTCTTCTGTTCCAAGAAATGGAATTACAGTCAATCTTCCTAGCTGCTCTGGTACACAGAGAAATTGTTTTATTTGTAAAGAAGCTGGTAGATGTAGGATTTCCAAAGAAGCGATCATCGATATGTGGAAAAGAAAGAAAATTGTTATTCCAATGAGCAATAGATGCTGTCGCTCACATTTTGACAAAAATGGCTTGTTTAATAAGAAGACTTTAGAATCATTAGTTGCAACTAAAGAAACAATAGTATTGTCCGCTGAAGATATTGAAGAATTTTTCAATGCCGTCCACTTTAGTAAGGCCAACTCATACTCTAAAATCGATTTCGACAACGGCTCTCCACTAACTCCATATGACTATCAGAAATTCACTGGGATTTCACAAGAAAATCTCGATTGCCTTCATGCTTTTGTAAAGCCACACATCAGAAATAGTCGCAACAGATCTACGAGAAATGCGTTAGGAATATTCCTAGTAAAACTAAGGATGAACTTGTCACAGGAATTTTTGGCATATTTATTTAATGTAGATGGTCAAGCAAGAGTGTCTGCAATATTTGAATCTGTTCGAAAAGCCTTGGATGAGCATTTTGTCCATCTTCATTTAGGTTATAATCATCTATCACGAGAAGATGCAATGAAACATCAAACTAAAATGGCTCATAAACTTCTGGATGCAGATGAAAATTCTATTGTAGTTGTCATTGATGGTACTTATCTATATGTTTAAAAGTCAAGTGATTATGAGTTACAATTATTGACGTATTCCAATCATAAGCACAGAAACTTATTGAAGCCCATGATTGTGGTTTTCCCTGACGGATACATTCTAGAGGCTGAAGGTTTGTTTTTTGCAAACAACGACAATAGCGATTCAAAAATTTTAGAATACTTGATTTCTACCCCTTATGGATTTACAAAATATTTCTTAGAGAATGATGTTTTACTTCTCGATCGTGGGTTCAGAGATGTCATAGAAAAGTTGAAATTGCTAAAACTTAATCCAATAATGCCTCATTTACTAACCAAGGGACAAAAGCAGTTTTGCACAAAAGATGCTAATGAGTCCAGAGCTGTGACTATGAATCGATGGATAGTGGAAAGTGTGAACAGCAGAATCAAGAAATACAAGTTCTTTGCTTCAACTATTGAAGTCACTTATTTCATCTTTAACTAAAATTCTTTGTTCCTTACTGAATGCATACAGTCCTCCTATGTTTATAGAAAACGAAAATCATGCACGTTACGCAGAGAAGGCAATTAGCAAAATGAATGATGACAATTCTCTTCAAAAGAAGATTGAAGAGCTAGGCCTTGAAAGGCGGCCAGGTGGGAAGTTGCTAGGGGGATGCAAGCCGATAGGCTCCGTAACTAGCAGTTTTCCGCAAGTGCTCGTGTTACCTCCTCGTGGTGGCTGCTGGTAACTAGATTGCTTTTTCGGCTTCTAGGCAAAAACACGGCGCTAAAGGAGTAAACCTTAAACAAATCACTGGGCTGGGTTAAGGTGTTATTCGTACCGTGCCGATAACCGGCCAGGCTGAGGGCCCAGTTTAAAAACTAGCTCAGTCGCAAACGGTGGATCCGGATACCTGGCGCCCTCCGGATTAAGTAGCCTTATCTGTGTATTGCGGATCTCTGCACAGATGGACACTCTTTTCTCCGCTACTCGTGGGACCAAATATGGGAGACCAAAAAACAAAACAAACAAAAGAGTCCGGTTCTCTTACAAAACCGGAAGAGGTAGAGAAGGAGACTCGGGTCTTTAGGCCTATCTCTAAACCTGCCAATAAACAACGGGACAAAAGCTTAGATAAGGCTGGTCCCTCCACTCGGGTCACCAGGCCTGAGCAAAGAAGTATAATTCGGAACCAAAGCACCAATGAAGCTGGTTCCTCAAAACCAACATATAATACTAGGAGAAAGGCGTGGAGGGCACTGGAGAAGATAAATAAGATCCCTCCAGAAGACAGGTCGGAGAAAGACAAAGCTACGCTTGTGTGGGCGAAAAAAGTCACCGAACAGATGTCGGAAGGTCCTTCAGCTGGCTTAAAGATTAAAAGGAACAGATCTCAGGAGGAAAGTCCTAAGATCGCAAAACGAACTAAGCTCCATGCTACCGAAATGAGGCCTTTTAACGAGGTACTCAAGGATCAGCTGGTAGTGGCAGTTGTTGACCAGTCCCAGGAGGATGGCAGTATCACGCCCGCCAATTGGAGAAAGGTGGAAAGGGCCTTAACCACCATTTACCTGGATATCCTTGCAGAAAACCCAGGACCTGCTCCGAATTGTCGGGATGCGGGTTGGCACAGGAACCAGGTGAAACTGACTGCATGTGTGGATCAGAGATCTCTTCTGCTCTACAAGAAGGCAGTGGAAAGACTAGGCGAGGTATGGCCCGGAGCCAGCCTTGCTGTTAAAGCTAGAGATGAAATCCCCTGTAGGCCAAGAGCCAGGGTGTGGATTCCTTCGGAGCCTAGCGATCCAAAGGTGATACTCCAGTTGTTGCAGGTTGGCAACCCAGATTTGCCAACGCACAACTGGAAAGTTGCTAAGCTCGAGGAGCCACGGGCCGACTACAGGTCGGCCGTCATAATTCTAAACAGAGAGTCACTGACTGCGCTGGAAAAAACAAATGGTATGGTTAGCTATGGTTTCAGTGCAGTCACACTCAAAATCTACAAGAAGGATGCGGACAAGCCGGATGCTCCGGAATCTGAAGAAGCTGCAGGAAGCTCATCTGGGCTCCTCCAAGAGGGGAACAGCCTGGTGGAAACCATCTCTACAGATACGGAGTTGACAATGTCCTTGGAGTCATTAAGAAGAATCTCAGAGGACTTCACATCATCAGGGGAGGACTCTGATGATACATTGGTAGGGAAGGAAGTCTAAGAATGGTGACGTTCTTGCAGATTAACCTACACCACTCAAAGGCAGCATCAGCTGCTCTACTTTTAAAAATTGGAAAGGAAGGGACGGATATTGTCTTGATCCAAGAACCTTGGGTTGCTGGTGACCGGGTACTTGGACTCAAGACACCCTGTTATAGATTAATGCACACGGAACAAGAAGGTAGGGTTCGGTCGTGCATTCTCGTTAAAAATAATATAAATTGTTTTCTGCTATCGAATTTCAGCAATGAAGATGTGGCAGCGGTCAGCATTGAGGTCAATAAACGAAGCCTCTGGCTAATATCAGCGTACCTAGCCTATGATGCAGTGAACATTCCACCAGTCATTCTGGGTGAGGCAATTTTGGAGGCTCAGAAGCGCAAGGTTGGAGTCATCCTGGGGAGTGATGTAAATTCTCATCACACAATCTGGGGAAGTACGGACACAAATGAACGAGGTGAGTTACTCCTTGATTACATTCTAAGTACTAACCTTCATATATGTAACATAGGCAATAAGCCGACTTTTATAACTAGAAATAGACAGGAGGTATTGGATATTACACTCGTCTCAAACTTCTTGACGACTAGTCTATTAAATTGGAAAGTGTCGGAAGACCACTCTTTTTCTGATCACTGTTATCTTCAATTTGAAATGAGCTTGGTCTTTCCGAACAGCCCTCTCTACAGGAACAGGAGGAAAACCGACTGGGATATTTTCAGAACTATTCTGGGAAATTCACTACCAGTGCAGGTGCCTGAACCTCCAAAAACTACGGTAGAACTCGATGGCTTAGTGGACGAACTGTCCAGCGCTTTTAATGAAGCGGTACTAGGCTCTTGTCCTCTTAGTAGGCCTAGGGGCAAATCTCGGCCACCTTGGTGGTCAAAGGAGATTCAACAAATACGTCAACGGTGCAAGAGACTCTTCAAAACAGCAAGGAAAACAAAAGCCGCTGTAGACTGGGACTCCTATAAGGAAGTCCTCAAAATTTACAAATATCAGCTAAGAAGCGCAAAGAACAGATCTTGGAGACTATACTGTGGTAAAATTCAGGAGACATCAGAGATGTCCAGGCTTCGCAAGGTACTATCTACTAGCCCTTCCATCCCAAGCTTCCTTCAAAGGCCGGATGGAGCATGGACCACAAATAGTATGGAATCGCTGGAACTACTATTGGAAACTCACTTCCCTGGTTGTTCCGAATCTGCACCTACTATATCAGAAGGTAAAAGGGCTAGTAGCCTCGCAGGCCAAATTATTAGCAGAAGAAAGATTCTGTGGGCGATAAGCAGTTTTAAACCATACAAGTCGCCAGGACCTGATGGTATTATCCCTGCGGATATACAAAAAACTACTGATCTAACCATTCCCTGGTTAGAGGTAATTTTTAGAGGCAGCCTAGAACTATGTCACATTCCCAGTAAATGGACGGAAGTGAAGGTTGTCTTCATACCTAAGGCGGGAAAACGCTCACATTGCAGTCCCAAAGACCTTAGACCGATCAGCTTGTCTTCTTTCCTTTTCAAAATACTGGAAAGACAAATAGAAGCTCATATTAGAGGCACGATTATGCCGGAAAAGCTGTCCAAATCTCAACATGCTTATTGCAAGGGGAGATCTGTAGAAACTGCTCTTCATTCTCTCACATATTTTATTGAAAAATCTTTCGAATATGGAGACTACGCGATGGTAACCTTTTTGGACATTGAGGGAGCCTTTAACAACGTGCTAACAGGGGCTATAACTCGGGCACTTTCGAATCTAGGAGTGGAAGATTCTCTTAAGGACTGGATAGATCAGATGCTAAGAGGCAGAATCATAAGTGCCAGTCTGGGGAAATCCTCCGCCAGAAGATTTGCAAGCAGAGGCACGCCGCAGGGTGGCGTACTGTCGCCCCTTCTCTGGAACTTGGTCATAAATGATCTGTTGTTGAGGCTGGAGGATACTGGCTTCAAGGTGGTTGCCTATGCGGATGATGTCGCTATTGGCGTTCGGGGAAAATATCCCGGGACACTTAGCGAGCTTATTCAAAATGCTCTGGGCATTCTTTCACTATGGACCAATGGTTGTGGGCTAAATGTGAACCCACAGAAAACCGAATTGGTTCTCTTCTCTAGGAAATATAAAATTCCTCATGTCGATCCTCCTACTTTAAATGGTTTCAACTTGGCTTTTACAGGTGAAGCAAAGTTCTTGGGTCTCGTCTTAGACAGTAAATTAAACTGGAAACCGAATATTACGGAAAGGGTAAAGAAAGCTACGGTAGCGCTATACTCCTGCAAAAATGCAATTGGGAAAGGTTGGGGGCTGGATCCCCACATGGTCCTTTGGCTATACACAGCAGTAGTTAGACCCATTCTTCTGTATGGGGTAACAGTTTGGTGGCCTGCTCTGGACAAAACTGTCAACCTAAAGTTGTTGACAAAAGTTCAGAGAACAATCTCTCTGTGGATCAGTGGTGCAATGAGGAGCACATCCACTCAGGCACTGGAGACTCTGCTATTTCTAACTCCTCTAGATATCATGGGAAAACAGTGGGCAGCTAGCACTGCCATACGACTGAAATCCACCTTAATGTGGACCTGCAATAACACAGGGCACTCATCTATACTTTGTAACAAAGGGCTTCCCAAGACCACCGACTATACTGTCCCGTCACTATCTTTTGATAGAAAGTTCCGGACTATTATACCATCTAGAGAGGACTGGATGATGGATACAGTTTTGGAACCAGGAGTTTTGAACTTCTTCACTGATGGTTCAAAACGGGATAGAGGAGTAGGGGCTGGGGTGTTCTGCGAGGAACTCATGTTAAACCTCTCCTTTCGTCTCCCTGACTACTGCAGCATTTTTCAAGCTGAGGTAACTGCGATAAAGGAAGTAGCGGACTGGTTGAGGTATAATGTAATATCGACTAGAGATATTCGCATATATACGGACAGTCAGGCAGCCATTAAAGCGCTTCAATCACACCTTCTCACGTCGAAAGTAGTCCAGAGCTGTCTCTCATCTCTTAACGAGATGACAGATCAGTTCAACATCCATATCATATGGGTGCCAGGACATTTCGTTAGTACGGGGAACATGAAAGCCGATGAACTGGCTCGACGTGGTACAACGGACCACATTTCAAACAGCAAAAAGTATATTGAAATGCCTCTTGCGGTATGTAAACTGCTGCTTCAGGAGGAAACCAGTAAGTTGACGAATGACAGATGGTCAAATAGCACCTCATGCGTAATAACTCGGCAAATCTGGCCAAAGTTGAACTTGGCGAGATCCAAACAGCTGATCTCACTTCAGCGGAGTCAGATCAGTGTGGTTGTTGGAGTGATTACGGGGCACTGTCTCATAGGCAGACATGCAAGTAGACTTGGTTTCTTCTCACATGACTACTGTCGTAGTTGCGAGGACGAAGAGGAGGAAGAGACAGTACTTCATCTTCTTTGCACCTGTCCTCGTCTGGCACGAAACAGACTGAATTTTCTAGGGGCACACCTTTTCAACGACCTGGCGGAGCTCAGCGAGAAGGACGTCAGGAGTATCCAGCGCTTCATAGCAAGCTCAAAGTGGTTTCAATGAGTTGGAGGAAAAATTTTTAATTTGTGGTATGGCTACGGACCTTTTTGTGTCTATGCCTGGTCCTGGTGGACCGCCACCCAAACCTAACCTAACCTAGGCCTTGAAAACAAATGAATTTGTTGGGAGGAGGCTACTAATCAGATTCAAGACTTTCCATGTTTATCAGAACAAGAAATTAAAAATGTCACTTTAGGTATGTATCAGTTAGACTAAGGAAAAAGATATACTTATGAACACATGAAGGCAGATTCTAGTTACAAGATCTTTATACATAACGAAATGAAGAATTTGATAAGATGCAAAATTGAAAGTCGTTTTTCGTCAACTCGTATTCATCAGTTATGGTTAGAATTCATTCCTAATGGTAGTGGAGCCGAATCAATATTAGGATATTACTGTAAGTGCAAAACTGGGAGCAGAGTTGTCGGTACATGCAGTCATATAACTTCAGTGATATGGTATTTGGGCTACGCAAGACACAACCCAAATGTATTATCAAAGCACCGCAAAGGTCTAGCAGATAATATTATAAATTCTATGAATTCTGGCTGTCAAATCTCAGACTCCGATTCAGATTGAGTCTCTACATAACTTGTTCTAAAGTTACAATAGTTTAGTAAGGAATGTTTCTATGGATAAGTTTGTTTTGCTCCTTCCAAAATAATGTGAATTTTTTATGCTGCTTATTTTGGAATAAGGTTATTTCTGCGCTTATCCAAAAATTCTCCGGTAAAATAAAAACGATAATAAATGAAATACTAATTGAATACAATTTTTAGATTTTTTATTAATAATGATCGCACTTCTGTTTCGCTTAGTAGTGTGCAAATTAATTATACAGTCCCGTACTAAATGATAGCCGCACTCCTAATTTAAGATTTATTTCATTTCAAATAAATTCTTTTAAAATTCTTCCTTTGCAAAAATAATACTTTTCACTTTACCAATGCGGTCTATAAATAGAAGTCATTATTCTCTGCGGCGTCATGGAAAATTTATGCACACAATATTTTATTGTTTTTAATAGGAAATAAATATAAAAAGCACAGTTATAAAAATGATTTTTTATTCCAATTAATATTTTGTGTTTCGGCCATTGTTTTTAATTATTTCGAAAATTCGATTTGGCATACTTTTGTACAAGTTTTGGCATATTAATTTGAAATATTAGCCCATTCACGTTGTACTGATGACTTTAGTTCATGAAAGCTGCTGTATTGTGTTCCTTCAGCATACACAACTCTGCTGAGTGCACCCCACATGTTTTCGATGCTGTTAATGTCGAGTGACCTTGCTGGCTGTTTCAAAACTGGTATCTGAGCCTCCGTAAACCAATAATTTACTATCCCGGCTGTGTGTACGGCGGCATTATCCTGCTGGAAAATAAAGTTTGGGCCACCATTTTGTGCATCAACAACTGGTAATGTTTCGGGATAGCATGGATTTATACCGGTTGTTGTTAAGATGACCGGGCATAAACTTCACATCCATTCTTCCTTCATAGCCAATTGCACCCCAAACAATCAGAGATCCTCCACCTCGTTGACGCCTCGATAGCACAAGAAGTTCTTTTCAAAGGTCGTGAAAGAGTATTGCCATTAATCAGGGCTATCCATATTCAATTTTTTTCGTCACTAAAAATAACGCGCTGCCACTTTTTCTTCCACGACATATTATGTTCCTTCGCGAAACGCAATCTGGCATCTTTATGATTTGATAACAGTTGTGGTTTTCTTTGTAATTTTTTGATTTGTATATTATCTGACTCTCTTAATACTTTCCTCACATTACAAATCTTTGTATTATCACCAGCTTTTAACGCAATTTGTTGCACGGTGCCAATAAAATTCGAGACGTTTCGTAAAATTAACCGTTTTTCTCTATCAATAAGTTCCACTGGCCGGCCTGCACTTTTATGCGAACCGTATAATTGCGAATTTTTTAAATAATTTAGCATTACCTTCTCACTCGAACTAATATTTCCTGCTATTAAACGGATACTCATATTACTTTTCTTAATAACGTCAATTTATCCTTTTTCAAACTCGTTCAAACTACCTTTTCTATCCATATTTAAAAAAATAACAAAAATCGGAATAATATTTAACACAATAATATTTTAAGACACAAGAATATGTTTGTACGCTAACAAGCTCGGGTAAATACTGACACAGTGTTCAAAAGAATTTGAAAGTATACCTGCGGCTATCTTTTATTACCGTACTAAATGAGGGATCTCTAATTGTCCATGATCCCGCAGAAAATGATGATTTGTATTTATAGCACGCATTGGTAAAGTGAAGAGTATTATTTTTGCATATAGGAACAATTTTAAATGAATTTATTTGAAATGAAATAAATCTTAAATTAGAATTAGATTCAGATTACTGTTTGGAATATTTTTTTATTCAAAACAAAGCAAGTTATTGAATTTAGAAAAAAATAAAAATTATAAAAATAACAAATGCAAAAACTGCTGTAACACCCTGTAAACAAGTGGGAGGGAGTTGCGAAATATTTTTGCAATTATAAAACAATATGCTAAAGAACGACCAATCCTAAAAAGTCGCAAAAAAAATTTAGAAATATCGAAAAATGATGTATTCCATTTCATGCAGCAGGGCCCAAGCTTATCTATGGGAAAAATAGAAAATACGTTGTTTTAGGCCCAATTTACTATGCTTATCCTATAGGGTCCTTTGTCAAGGAAATACGCTTTATATTGACGATTGAAGTATCACGGATTCCATCTAGTGAAATTGGTGTATACAATAAATGCAATTTTGAACTGTAAACACAATCTTTACTCACCAGTGGCACTATTCTGGTTTTCTCGGGGAATTGGGAATTGGGAAATGATTTATTGTGATTTGTTTTGGTGTATTTTGGTAACATTTTTTTTTCAAAGCATACTGTGGTGATTGGCATTTTATTCCAATTTTGGGGTAAAATGATTTCATTTCAAAGCAATTTTGTTGTTTATTTTCCCTAAAAATTTTGTTGGGAATTACACAGTAGGCTGTAGTCGGAAAATGGAATTATTTTTCCCAAAATTTGAACAAAATACCAATCGTCACAGTATGCTTTGGAAAAAATGGTACCAAAATACATTAAAACAAGTCACAATAAATCATTTCTCAATTCCCAATTTCCCGGGAAAACCAGAATAGTGCCATAGATTGCTAATTATTGTAAATAATTCCAATTTTGGATTATAAAACCGATTTTTAATTACCGGATTGCTAAATTTTCTTTCGTCGCATTTGTGACAAGTGTCATTTTATCAGTAGCATCATTTTAACACTTTCCCACGAGAGGCGCCTTCTCTACTTTTACAATTGTTTATAGAAAGATATCCGAATTTAAATTGGAATAGAGACAATGAAAGAGATGATTATTGTATTGTTTATAAATTTTGAGTTATAAATATTTATGACGTATATATTACAAAAACAACAATATTTTAAATTTCAAAAATAACTTATTATTCATGACGATTTTCACTAAGAAATAAACATTTTCAAGACTCGATTTTTCAATCAAATAACATGTTTTATGAACATTTTCGTATAAAAACAAAACAAAAGCTCATATTTCTAATAAACTAAAACTATGTAAATGATAATAATTGTTCCCCCATATATATATTATATATATAACATAGTTTCATAGGAAAGAAAAAATTGTATGTACCTTATTTTAAGCTTTTACATTTTCACATATACATTATGTATGTATATATAATGGATTTATAATTGATTTTAAATTTTTTTGTAAATGCATACAGAAAAAATTTTGTACTTACCAACAACTTCCAAAATCATAAAGAACACGCATAATACACTTGCAATCAATAATTTCCTTCGAGCTCTTTTATCGATCCCGATAGACTTTCCCAGCCTATGACAATGATCTGCAAGAATACAATAATATACTCAACATTTTGTGATGAAACACACGTGTGTGACTTACTAGATTCCAGCTTGGATATCGTTATACCATCGATCGGTTGTGGAAAACAATTTTCGGCATTACAAGATTTTCTTGTTAGTCCATGAACGCAATACGTTACGGTGGTATCTGTTGTTCCATAATTTGGTTTAAATTCACTGAAATATGTAAAACAAAATATCATTTAAATATATTTTTTCAACTTTTTCATAAAGTTATGTTTTTGTGCTTTTGGTTTTAAAATAAAACAAAAATTTTAAAAAATCTCCCCCAAAAAAACCAAGTAAATAAATTAAATTCCTTTTCGGAAATACACATTTTTCAATTAAGCTTATTTGTTTATAATATTTTTGTTTGATTTCAATAAAGAATTTTTTATTTTCGTATTTTCCTCAATTCGGATTTCACTTTTCACCTTTACGTTTTATCTGTGTATACAAGACTCGCTCGATATACATACAAATATACAAATAAATTTCCGGTATTAGAATGTGGCATAAATTCACAACACACAAAATACCGTTACACTCTTATATTAAAGTAGGTACATAGCTTTTATGTACTGGTCGACGCTTTTCAGTTTCGATAAACATTCCTCTATTATACGTTTGACGACAAAATAAAGCAAAAAATAATCGTTTTTGGACGAACACATAAAAGGTTATACAACACAAGAATAAAAATAAAATTTAAATGATAAAAAAATAAAAAAAACTTTTCACAAAAGCTCACCGAACAAAATATTTAAAATAATTTAATTTCATTTTTCCTTTATAGAATAAAAATAAAATGAAAAAAGCACAAAAAATCTGTTTTTTTTTTTTGTTGGATAAAAGTATTTTTTTTTTTTCAAATTTGTTTTATATTAAATAAGATTATCGGCCCGATAAGCACTTGAATTTGGATTTGTTTTTTTTTTTAATATCATTGAAAAGCGGAAAAGTTATATAGAAATTTTACTTAAAAAGAAAATTATGAAATAATTTTAATATCTTATTTGGGATACATAAGGCCAAAACGAAAATCACAAAAGCTTAATACGATTGAAAGCAAAGTAACCTTGATTATTCAAAGCCATAGTCTAAAAATGAAGCTTTTATAAGGGAATTAGAAACGAGGAAAAACCAAAATTTCTATAGTAAAACACATAAAATATATGGGAAATAATTTTTTTTTTGTAATGCAAATTTTTAAATAAAAATGTTACACATTGGTAATTATGATTTCTGAAATATTTTCATAAATGTTTGAATTTCAACATATATAAATGTCATTTAAGTAAATCGTTCTTATTTTCTTGTAATAAACCAAGATATAAAAAAACCATTGCAGCATTCTGGTCAAATTAAAATAAAAGCTTACTATAATTCGTGTGCTCATTAAGTCAATATACATTACATAAATGGTACTGATGACAGTAAAAATTTGATAAAATCGTACCAAAAATTACCAGCTGGGGAATTTTTTTTTCGTATTTTCCTGTAAATTTCTTAGGCATCTGACGGACACTAGCAAAACTAAAGATAAATTCGCACCACGCATTCAAGACTATTGTAAGTCGACTTACATTTAATATCCGAGTGATATACAATTTAATATCCGAGTGATGATATTTTATAAAAAAAAATTGGCTTGGTTGAAGGATCTGTTTGGAACACAGCCGGAAATTTTTACGTAGAATTTGTCTTACGCTTAGTAATCATAAATCAGGTGTAGGTTGACGAAATAAAAGTACAGAAATTGAGATTAATGATCTTTTTCTTTTAAACTGTGCAAAAGTTTAACTGAATTTTTAAATGGGTTAACGAGCATTTCACTTTAGTCATATTTACATGAATCAAATTCTGTTTTGTTTTTATTGCCAAAATCACTAAGCCTACATTTACAATCATCAAAAGAGATCTGGTTGTAGAACTGTCGAAAATTACCGTCTTGACGCTGCTCCGTTGCCTGTTAGTAAGTCCTCATGTAAGTGTTTTCGGCAGGCTCATCGGGCTTTTTAGGTCAATAAGTGGAGATTATGAAACTGTATTAAACATTTTCAGTTTTGTTACTATTTTTGGATGAATTAAACAAGGCCTCACGACGCTCATGCTCGGAGCTGTACAATTTTAGAATGCGCAAGGCAATATACAATTTCACCATTTTTCTATTTAATTTATCATTTCTGCTATCTTCACAGACTAAGTTATACATTTCTTTTAGAACATCAACTTTTCATACATAACTCCTCATTAAACATATTCTATGTAACAACCTGTTACGGCATATTGAATTGCAATAAAGCACCACTACCAAATCAACTGAAAAACTGACTGAAATTTTTATGTTATAATAATTATATTCCAAGATCATATCACACCGTCTATGACAAATCAGGTTGTTAAATTTTTTTCAGTTGAAGCAAGTGATTCAAAATAAATATCATAATTAATTTCATTATTTTTTTAAATAATTTTTAGGGATCATGAATGCGCTTATGTTTTTTTTTAATGCTTAATAACATTGGACGATAAAAAAAATAAAAATAAAGTAACAGAAAAAAGGAGAGTTACATATTTTTTCGGACGTATTTTGTGTTGATGAATACGAATCTGGCCGCAGAATTGCCCTATCACATCAGAATTTTGGGGTATCCTAATCTAAATGTGCAAAAAACTGTTTTTATGGTTTTTCACTATTTGTCTGTATTGTTAGGGAATTCCAGAAGTAAAAACGAATGGTGCCATCGTACCACTTTCATTCTCTTTCATTTCCAATTTAAAATGTCCGAGATATCGTAAATCAAAGTATTAAGACTTTTGTAAGAACTTATTGTCACACACCTTAACCACGATATGCGAATTTATTAATGTGCGTTTTATTTGATTCTCGATATTTCGGTAATAGATAATGATATTTAGACGTTTAAAATTGTAAATGAGAGGGGATGAACGGTAGTTTACGATGGAACCATTGGTTTACAGTAAAATATTAAAATCCCATAAAAACAGTTTTAGCACATTTAGGTTAGGATATCCTAAAATCCTGACGTGGTAGGGCAATTCTGCGGCCAGATTCGGATTGAGCATCGAAAAATACGTCGCGAATGACTATCCTTGTTTCTGTTATTTTTTCTTTGTCGACCAGTGTAATTATTATTTGAGTTTGTGATAATAGAAGGTAAATAAAAGTTTTAAATAAAGCACATTTTTGAATTTATATTAACCTTTTTCTTAGTTTTCGTTACATCGAATTTTATTAAAATCCATGCAAAACCATTTTTTGTACAGATACACAAAACTGTATTTTAGTATTGTCCTATTAAAACTGTAGTAAGTAGACTTATTAGAATTTATAATTATTATTTGTCGAGTGTAAATGACATTAAGTGGTACTTACAGACCCTTCTGAAATTAAATTTTCAAGGCATAACTATTCTAATTTCATAGTCTAAGAAAACCGTAAATTCAAACTTTTTGTTTTAAATGCCATTCACCGAAAAACACCTACTTATAGTGCAGTCACTTTCACATAAACAGAAACTTGAAACGATTACATTTTCAAAATTTTCTCCTGAAAATCGACTTTTTCGACTTACCATAGTCTTGAATTGGGGTGCGAATTTAGCGAATTTTAATTCGGCAGAGCCAACTTTGATGTATTTTTCAAAAACAAAGTTCGAAAAATACATTTTAGAAATAATTTTATTTTAATATTTCTGCCATTAATATTTACTTACCTAATACCAAATACACTAATACCAATATAGCCTTCTTGTATTGTTGTTATAAATATGTACATAAAAAACTTTTTATAATATTTTTGTTTTTTTCATCAGTGAAAAGTTCTGGACTTTCTGAAAATCAGTGAAATGACTAAAAATGCGTCTAAAAAATACGCCATAACCATAATGAATATGGCTCTGCATTCCAGAATGCTCCGTTGAAAGTCACAAATCCAGAAATTTAGAAAAAAAAATTGTGTACCTTTTTTACTTTGATTTTACTGTTTGGATGGGTGTTCAACAAATCTAATTACACATTTCAAAAATTAATTTTGATATTCCTTAGACCTTCCCTAAGGCTTTCAGCTAATTATGTAAAAAGAGCACTAACAAAAAATTCAGTTCGAATGCTTATATTTATATTTGGCATTTATATTTAAACAAAAGTTCTGTTCAACTTTTCTCGTTAGAAGAAAAATTCTATTATTTGATATTTTAAAATTAAAATTTATTTAGTTTAACTTGTGAGAAGAATTTAATTTTATAGAAGGCTTATACAGTTTTTATCAGCCCATCTTGGAATGCCTCGTTCGAAAGATTTATAAATTATTAAAAACTCAATTTTATAAGTTCAGTATTGAAATTGTAGTTTAACGTGTCCTCACGATGTTCCCTGTACAAAATTGTTACTTAATCGAATAATCGAAGTGTAGCTTCCTATATTAATGCGTATCCTCAGAGCTTTCATGTTTTTTTGTATTCCAAGGACATAATTAGGGCGTTTTGGTGTATGAATCCGGACTGTTTAGTAAATTTACAGGGTGATGAAAAAGTATGGAAACCGATAGAAATCTCGCGGAGTTCGGTAAAAAGAAATTACCAAGGTTAAATTTTAGGAAATTTTCAACAAGAAATTCAATGGTGGTGAGCTTTGATGTGACCTTGAACCTCATCTTTAAGGTCATTTTGAGGTCAAGGTAATTTTTTAAATAAAACCCATATTTTTAAACTGGAATCGAAAACAGTGGAAAATTTTATGTCCAAATATATATTTTCCAAGATCACCCAATGTCACCTGAAGCAAATATAATATTGCCGATCTCATGGAAAAATTTTCGCCAAATTTATTTTTAATATTGAGAACGAATGCACAGTAACTCATCTAGCGGAAATTTGTTTCATAATTAATTTTATCAAAGTTTCAAAATTCATAATGCCATCTATGTACATAGTTTTGGTGAAAATAATTTAGAATTCCATTTATAGGTGGACCTACCGTTAAGTTGTTTTATATTTGGTGTATCCCCCTTTTTATTAAAGTTTTTAATGTATTGTGACTGTGTTAGTGTATAGAATTTTTTTTTAGAAAACAAATGCAATGAAAATGATTTTAACCAAATAAACACATCTGAAGTGATTTTTGTATTTAAATTTGATTTTTTCAAATATGTAAATTTAAATTAGGAATACATACATATAATTTATATACTTTTGAAAATTCTCTTTTTTATTGTTGTTACTGAAAATGATTTTAACCTGTGAACGAAATATTAAACCACAACAATTCAATGTAGTATATTATCGTTGGTTTTACAAGATATAGCAAAATATTCTTATTCTTCGACTTTGTCGTTTATATCTTTAAATACCTTGTAATACAAAAACTACATATTTAAATACAAAATATGCATTTATTTAGCCGTAAATTAAAATCCGTATTTAGAAAAACGTCCATACTTTTGTTATGTAGTAACGCTTTAATGAAATTTTACATTTAAATTTTGGGCGCTTGCTTATACAACCAATATCTAATTTCCAATTTTGAATATAGTTGACCTTGAAAATTTTAGCCCTCATCGACAATAAGCAATCCACAGGAATCATTTTCTGTGTATCCAAAATTTAACACCGACCGTTTTTATGAATGAAACAAAATGTTAGGGATGAATTAACTTTCCATTATCAGCCAAATTTTCTCTACATTGTTTTATTTTTTATTTTCGCGTGTGATTTTTGACCGTGTGATTTTAGGATGTGATATTTTCGAATAGTGTGTTTTTTCCGTTGTGATATTTTCGACGTGATATTCTATCGCGTATGATTTTCTCGTGTGATCTAATTTCATAGAACCGTGCGAACTTCTATAACTGCCATAAAAGTTTTGAAAGGAAATATTTTGGTGAATTTGAAAACAATGAATAATAATAAAAGTGACAACGAAACTGATCTACCCACCCCTCCTGATACACATATGGGTAAAACGCAATTATGCTTCAAATAATTTAGTGAAATTTGTGACAATTCCAATTGATTCTAGTCGGCTCAGGCCTCAATTAAATTTTATCCAGGCCCTACAAATTTTGATGAAAAAAACCAACGAAAAATTAGATGAATTCCATGGAACAGAACTACTAAGAACCGCAGAACACAATCCAAAACGTAAACAAGTTTTAACAAAGCCCTTTCGTGAACACTAGTTTTAACTAGTCAATTCTAGAATTAACTAAAGGATTTAGGGAAATCTATATGATTGAAGAAAAGATATATTTTATTTTATAAGAATTGAAAATAAAAATTCTAGACATAAAAAAGAAAGAAGCTAACAGTGCGTTTGATAGTGATTTAGAAAATTCTTATAATAATATGAATTTGATGGGCGAAGATATTGATATAGCGGAAAATATCGTGGAGTTGAATCACCCAATTCAGAAAATAGTGAACCATTGAGGATAATTTCAACGAACACGTTGCAAAAAAGAAATGTTATCTGAGAAAATGTTGTCTGAGAAAATTTTAATGGAGAAAATACTGAGTGCGCAGAAAAAATAATTTTATTAATTTGCGGATTTGTTTGCAATATTGGTAAATGCTTCGTCAACCTTGCAGATATAAATCAAAGAAGTTATATCGCTCATATCGCTTCTAATGATAGATGTATTCTACAAATGTGATCATTAATCAAGCTGTGTTTCGGTAAATGTCAGATGGCTCATGTCTAGAGTAAGTTACTTGTTAAAACCCCTCATTAAAACTCTGTTAGCGACTTCCAGTGACTTGATTCACCGCCGGCTCAGGCGAGATTTTGCTAATAAAGACATACACAAAGCAAATTACTTCCCAGTTAGAACAAGCTAGAAGATTATATGTACCGTTCGGTATAAATAATTCAATCTGTATATGAATTTCCATTGGCTCCACCAATTAAAAAAGGCTGAATTAAAAATAGTGATTTTGTATGAACACCTGTTACCTTTTTTAATTCATTTTTTTCACAAATTTTTTGAAATAAAAAATTTATTCTTTTTCATACAATATTCGCTATTTTTATTTCATTAATGAACTCTTTCTTTAATCCAGCCTTTTTTAATTCGTGGAGCCATTTCCGTTTTCTTATATGTACATATCTACATACGGTAGCCAAAGCAAACCATGATACAAGCGGCAATACATAGTCACCTTGTAGATACCACTCTCTCAAATTTTACTGGCGTTCTGGCGCCCTATTCTTGAACTATTGCGTTAATTTTCAGTATCGAAAATATTCGTAATGGTTCAAGAATATGGTTCTGATTTGAAGAGTAATAAAAAACCGATATGCATTTGAATTCAAAGATATTTTCTTAGATTTAATTGAAATAATTGGTAGTTCAGCCAGTTTATTGAAAATCAAATATAAATTAAATATTGTAATACGGTTTAACTAGATAAAATATCTAATTTGTAATACTTTTTTTTTCATCCAAAATCCAAAAACAGTTTTTCCTGATTAGAATTAACAATAAAAAATCCAATGCCTTAATTCTGTGATTATAACAATTATTGCTTTCTTCAAACCAAGAGGAATTAATTTTGTTGGTAAGATCAATACACTCTCTCTTATAGTTTTCTTTAAGATATTTAAAGTGAATTCGTTTTGCAAACGTTTGTTGAAAATGATAAATATACATCCTACACAACTCGAAAAATTTGGCGCTAGCTGCCGAGAAGGTTTGACCTTTTGACTCGAATTTTATATTTAATAAATATTCTCTTGGTATAATTATATTCCTTTCCTTTATAGGAGATGAGAACAGCATTCCTCGCATTTATTCCTTTGTATGATTTTGTTAGTTACATATGAAACAAAGTATGTTACCACATTATTAACCTGCTCATCGTTGACTTTTATAGCTGAAAGTTGAACTTCTGATATGTTGAAATTATCCTCATATGATTCGCTTTCTTCGGTATTGGGTGACTCCACGATGGTTTCCGGTACATCAATATCTTCGCACATCAAATTTATATTATTATATGAATTTTCTAAATCACTGTCAAACGTACAATTAGCAGCTTTCCTTTTTATCTCTGGAACTATTATTTTCATGTTCATTAGGAATTCTAGTGCAGTATTAAACTCTTTTGGCGATGGATTCCGGTTATTGCCGCCTTTGCTGCGAACTAAACTAAACATATTTTCCAATATATGTATGTTGATTCAGTCTTCGTGTTGGTAAAATTTCTATATCGTAATCCTTGAATATGTGCTTTGACATCCATCATTAAATGCGTAAACTCTTTTTTTACATTTTCCTGCTTCTGAAACAATTTGAATTTTTTCTATGTATGATTTCATATCGACTAGAAATCGTAAGCTATCGTTATTGTTGCGCTCAATAAAGCGATTATTGCCGTGCAAATTGTTGAGATCCGTATTAAAAATATCAAATAAATCGTTAAATTTTTTTAAAAGAATTTCTGTCGCCGTTGCCGAGTCTATTTCTTCATCATTAAATTTACCTAAATGTAATGAGAGGTTTATCGCCGAAGCAACGGAGTTGCTAATTATTTGAGTTGCAAGGCATACTCTCATTTTAGCAAAATTGTTGGGCTCGATATGGTTTATGGTCAGTTTTGGACACATTTTGACACTGGTGGTTTTGTCGAACTCGTATACTTTTTTAAAAAACTTGAAATCTGCCATACTATTAGAAGTTTCCAGAATATTAGAAATTAATATATTCCGCACTGATTTAATGAGATGTGGTGTACAGTAAAATGCAAAAAAATTGTTATTCTTAAAAATAAAATACGGCGTGTCGTAATTTATTTTTAAAATGTTGTATAATGCACGGTTATTGGAACCTTGATCCCACACTAAAGCACGAATGCGGATATTATTTTCAAAACACTTTTCTAAAATTCGTTTTATTTGAATTTCCAGTAGTTCACCTTTTGTGGCTGAATTCGATAAAACATGCCCAACAACAAAATTCCATGAGGTAAGGAGGCCACTAATTAAAAAAACGCAGACTTCTTTTCCAACTGCATTCGACCTGTGCACGCCGTCTGTACATATACCGTCTATACAATCCATTGCGCTATTGTACTCCAGCTAAGGCTTTATGTGAATTTCATCGAAAACTAGAACACATTCATTTTCTTATGGATTAGTACTATTTTCAAGATGAGTTTTAATTTTTAAGAAACTATCATCATGAATTCCGAAAGAGAGAGTTTTAATCGGTAGCCAGGTGTTTATTGTTGATTTGGAAGGTAGACGAAATCCTAAATCTTTTAAATAATTATAAAACGATGGTGCTTTAAAATAAAGTACTAGTGCAATATCGCGCTCTTGTTTATTGTAAATTTGTTTAACCGATTTATTTCGGAGTATCATTAAACAAAATGCTCCAGGGATTTCTTTCACGTGTGTAAAACGTTGAATTTCATTTACGATTTTATTGCTAGAGGCTTTTTTAGAACTCAAACTGCGTTGCTTTTCAATGTATTTGAAATGTTTCTTATAGGCGATGGCATTTAATAAAAAAAATAAAATTTTCTTCTAAAAACTACAACTCGACTTACAATTTAAGAATTTAAAATTTTCCCAATCAAAAAAACTATAACTAGTACTTACAACACTGTTTTAATAAAATTGTACACGGTGAGTAACACGTTTACCTGTTTAAACTAATTTTTTTAGATTTTTTAAATGATTTGCTAAATTGTCAGGAGAAATGAACCATTTGCAGTACAGAATATTTTTAATTAAACATGTATCCAAAAAGTTCTAGTTGAAAAACCTAAAAAGCGTTCTCCTAAAAATCAACGTTTTTGACTTATCGTTATCTTGCACGGATAGTGCGAATTATATAATAATAATATACTATATTATATAAATTGTGTATAGTCAGTAAATTTGTAAATAAATATGTACCATATAACCGCAGGTACATATACATACTAGATAAACATCGTACGTTTCAGCATCAAATATATAGTTGGGGCATTTGCATTTAAATCTCACATGATTTTGTCCCCAAGCATTTTCCAAATAATTTTTAACGGGTATAAGTTAAGTATTTGATCACAATACAGAAATTAATGAAAATGTATTTTTTTAAATAATGTTGGACTTTTAGTTTTAAAAAAACGGGGTTTTTTGTCATGAACGTTACTTTATTTATTTTAGATAAATTGTGAAATTTAAAAACATAAATTTAATTTATTGATGTATATTCTCATTGGTGACATGTCTACTTGCAAATGGTACATTAATCTTTTGTATTTTGAAATTAATAATTTTAAATATAACGTAAAACGTATTGTTAGGTAACGTTCATGACAGAAAAATTAAAAATAGCACAAAAGTATATTAAAAAAAATGCAAAACACAAATCTGCTCACGCCCAGATTTAAAAGAAACAGAAATATGATTTAAAAATTATATTTTAAATTTTTTTTTAATTCAAAAATTAATTAAATCATGATTCAAAAATTATATTTTAAATTTTTTTATGTGAGATTTAAATGTAAATGCCCCAGTTACCTATTTTAAATTTATTTGAAGAAATCAAATTTAAATTCAAAAACTCGCTTCACTACTTGATGCACCTACATACATATGTATATCTATTTCGTTTGGTTATATGTATTTGATTTCGTCACCCAGGGTAAAATCACTTTCAGCATACATATTTGCTTTCCTTTCAGTAATTATAAAAAAAAATTGAGGTGTGGCCAACACACGACTTTCTTTTACTAACAGCGAATATCGAGAAACTTTTATAATGCAAATTCCTTGCCAACTTTAGATTGTTTTTATTTTTTCATGTTTTCTGTAAATTGTATATTTTTGAAATATTTGCAAAATAAATTTTCTGTTCCACGGAATCTGGGAGCTGGGACCCTAAAATGTATGTAAAAAGTTTAAACATGAAGTTGCAGTTTGGTTGGTTAAACCATCTGGACTACAAACTGACAGACGTATATATGAACAGACACCACTTCGAAACCCAATTTTTCGGACTCATTATTAACATACATACGTAAACGAAATAAAAGGTGATATTTATGAATTTAAATTTTTTTTTTTAATTTATTGGAATTTGTAAACCTTATACTTTTTAAGATATGTGCAAAATACATTTTCTGGTCCAAGGGAGTGGCCACTTCCGGTTGACCGATTTGGCAATTTAACATACATTTATGCTAAAAAACCGGAAGTACGTCACTGTAGTGTGCAAATTAATTATAATTAGCATAATTGGGCTAATACACACAATAATTAAAATGACAAATGGAAGCACTGTTGTAACTCCCTGTAAAAATGTGGGGGGGGGGGGGGGTTTGTTTTGCAATTATAAAACAATATACATACTAAAGGACCACAAACTCTAATAAGTCGTTAAAAAAGTTAAGAAACATGAAAAATGATGTACATTCAATTAGGGCTTGCATTACCGGTAAACGGTAAATCCGATAATTTTTATTTTATTATTATGTAGGAATTATTTTAGAAATTTATGATGACTTTTGAAATGACAATAAAGTAATTATGCTAAATATGCATTTACAAGCTATTGATTTACCGGTAAATTACCGGAGCGAACTTTTATCATTTACCGGTAAATGAAAAATTCGGTAAATTTGCAACCCCTACATTCAATTATGTATTATTTGCATTAAAACCCGGAAGTAACCGTCACTGTAGTGTGCTAATTAATTATAATTAGCATAATTAGGCTATATATACACAGATATTTTTGTGTTGGCCAAACATCAATTTTTTTTATAAAATTTTTTAATTTTTTTTTTAAATTTTTAATTTTTAATTTCTTTATTTTAATTTTTTTTTTTTAATTTTTTGGAAAAATTTTGTATTAGTAATTTTTTGTAAACCTTATACTTTTTAAGATATTTGCAAAACAAATTTTCTGGCCCAATGGAGTGACCACTTCTGGTTGACCGATTTGGAGTAAAATTCACTGGGCCCTCCCAATTTATTAAAAAAGCTTAAATCTTAAGTTTCAGTTCGATTGGTTAAGCCATCTGGGCTGTAGAGAGGACACAGACTGACAGACAGACGGACAGACTGACAGACGGACAGACAGACTGACAGACAGACATCATTTCGAAACCCACTTTTTCGGACTCAAGGGACCTCAAAAGAGATAAATCTTCAATAATCTCAAGGTCGAAAATTTTCATGATTACTATACTTTATTTTACTTACGTAAAAGAAAGTAAAAATATTCGACGCGATATATAAAATGCACAATACAACAATACGAATAAGAAACCTATACACTTAGCCAGTCACAAATCACAATACATTTGGCAATATTAAAAACTGTAACAAAAAGGGGGATACACCAAATATAAAACAACTGAATGGTAGGTCCACCTATAAATTGAATTCTAAATTATTTTCACCAAAACTAGATGGCATTATGAATTTTGAAACTTTGATAAAATTAATTATGAAAAAAATTTCCGCTAGATGAGTTACTGTGCATTCGTTCTCAATATTAAAAATAAATTTGGCGAAAATTTTTCCATGAGATCGGCCATATTATATTTGCCTGAAGGAATATATTTTAATTATAAAAGCTAATGATTTGCTATGAAAATTAAAATAAAAATAAAATATAAATTTAAAAATGAAGAATTATTTTCATAGCAAAACATAAACAATATAACTAAAATATATTCTTTCAGGTGACCTTGGGAGGTCATAGAAAACACATATATTTAAAATTTCCGACTCTTTTCGAATCCGAAGTCAAAAATAGGGGTTTCCATTTTTTAAAAAATGACGACCTCAAAATGACCTTGAAGATACAGTGCAAGGTCACATCCCAGGTCACCACTAAATTCCTTGTTGAAAATTACCCAAGATTTAATTTAATCTTGGTAATTTTTTTTAATGAACTCCGAGCATTTTCTAGGGGTTTCCATACTTTTCCCTACCCCTGTATCCCGATGTAAGGATCCCCCTTGAATCAAACCTAAATAATAGTTTTTTTATCCTTTAAGCCAACGTTGACAATATAGTTACATTTTAAGGTAACGACAACAGATAAAAAGTTTTTCAATATACAACTGAAAGTTTGCCGAGTTAAACCTCCTGAGCAATTAATGCAACAGTTGTTAACACCTTGAGTTAAAAATTGTTGCATTAATTAATAATCGAAAACTACAGCACTGTTTGCCCACTTAGTATCATTGGAGCTAAAGATAACCACTGGACAAAATCTACTAATGGTTTTGATGCTTTAAGAACTCATATACTACAACCTCCGAAACCATAGTTAATCTCTTAGGAAATGATGGAAATGCAAACATGATCACCAGGTATGAATCCGGTATATTGATGACGTTTAATGCCTAGCTCCTATAGCCTATACACAAAAACACACAACACCCTGCTCTACTTAAGGCAATTTGCACTCAGCTTGATTGAACATCCTGTAATAAGTCCAGATACGTATTGTTGAACATATTATTGAGTTGGACATGCTTGGTTATTGACTACAGAATAATCCAATTCAAACAACAAACATTCAGGAATTGGTTATAAAAGATTTGGCAGCAAATGCTTTAAGTTGACAATCAAACGTGATGGTATATGAAATATTTAACTCTTAAATTTACCGTAGTTCTGATTTTCAGAAAAACGCAGATAAAATTAAATCATTTTTAAATGGTCGTAGCTCTGTTAGAAATATCATTTTTTAATGATATTTTTTTACAATGCTGTAAGAAAATGTTTAAACTTCTCGATTCTGAAAACAAAAGTGGAATATAACCTGTGGTGCTTGAAACCTGCAAAACATTTTATCTCTCTTATAGCATTGACACACTGCGATTTAATAAATCGGATTTAGTGAATTTCCGAGTTTTATTAAACCGCATTCACAATGAAAAACTTTTTATTTTTGGCTTACAGGTTTGTATGAATTTCCTTCACATAACGGATGTTCATTGTATTGGAAATTCATACAAACCTGTAAGTAAAAGGAAAAAATTTGTTGCATTATGAATGCTTTATTATTTACATCAATCAGGTTAAACGAAAAACTACAAAAAAAAACACATTCGACACCTATCCAATTTATCAGTACTATGGGTTTTCGGTAATTCTTAAATCAATCCTCATTTTGCGACCAAAATCGTTATCCTGAAACAAAACCATGATTGTTGTCATAAGAATTTGAGAGATATTTACAGTAGAGACAACCGTGGAAATGGTTAAAGACGTTAAAATGACATTAAACGTATGTGGAAAACAATTGTTGTTCGTATAAAATCACGGAAACCTGAAAAATGTAGTGCAATGCATAACCTCAGGTTTCACAAGCTGTAAAATGATGGAAAAATTTCTATAAATAAAGGAAACTGCAGTAATTCGTATCATTACTCATTAGGAACCACAAAACAAACAATATATAAAGATTAGACCCGATAAATCCTTGCTGTCTTGCTTCATCGGTCTGTTGACAATTTTGAGTTCTAACAAAAAAGCAAAGTTGCTATTCTAGAATGATTGACGAAAATTGGAGGTTTCACGAAGAAAGTCGGAAACGGCAATTTGACGGGCGTTAAATACCTGGGTAAAAACCACATGGTGGTTCCCATCCCATTGCTCCCAACTTAACATGTGCCTTAGAAATGCTAACGATAAGACCAGCATTCTTTGCCATTATTGCAAGATTCCAACATGTTGCAACCATGCCAAAATCAATTAAAAATCTTGAGGTATCAAAGAATTGTTTGATTCATATGAAGGATATAACTGACATAATTAATTATGCTAAGAGAGAGATAGAGTTATGTATCAGATTGTATATTAATATTGGGGTTATATTGGTGTTAGTCAGAGCCCTATTTCAATAAGATGCTAATAAGAAACTTATTCTACAGATTTTGATTAACTTTTAGAATAATAATTACTACAATTGGATGCTTCTTCGATTTCTACACTAGCGCACCGATTTTAGCCGTGAAATGAGACTTGAGGATTTCGATTTTATGTACGTTACGTATACAGACTACATGTAAAACAGCAATCTTCATAGTTATTTCGTTTAATAAAATATTCGATTTTACATCTGGATTGTAAACATATAAGAACATGTTCGCAACGCCCATTTGGCGACCAAAATCCGCGCTCTTGGGAATAATATTATTTCCGAATCTCCAACTTGTTTTGTAGAAAATGATTCTTGGAGCAATTCATTCTCGTTTTTCTTGTCGGTTCATTTAATTAATTTAATTTTGATAACATTAAAATTTCTCTTTATTTTTTGGGATTTCCCAGTTTGATTCAAACTAGGATTTATTGAAGAAGATTAGAAGCTTAACCTTATTTAAGGTTCAACTCCTTCGTAGTTTGCTTTTCCATTCACATCCATTTTACAGAGATTATCGGCACATGCATTGCTCCGAACGGGATCAGTCTAAAAACTATTTTTTGATGATATGATGAAATGAATAATGAAAAATATTCTAAAGGCATTATAATATCGGTATGTAGTGTAAATATTTTTAAACATATTGTTTTTCAGCAGTAAAGTAGGGCTCCGGGAATTTCGGTCAAAAACCATTTCAGTCATAAAACGAAAGGCATTTAAGTTATAAAATATCCCATGCAAATATTATGACTAAGACCAGAGCCTTCTAGAGTACAGAGCCATTGGCCACTACTTGGGAACATGATGATGGAACGAAATCTCGCCCGTCCCACCGCCCAATCACCGATGGGAAAAATAGTAGAGACACAAATAATTAATTAAATTAAGCTTTTTCAGATTTTGCGGTTACAACTTACAACAGAGCGGCGCTGTATTATAAAAAATTGTGTGGTCTTGTGCTAACCATTTACTATACCTACATAACAATATAACTAACTATCGATCGCTTAGGTGTCTGTAACAGGGCCGAATATATCCTATCTAACAATTCTATCCTATCCTTCGATTTTGTTATATGTAAACGCGTGTACAGTGGACCCGGCGTATTCCGGAATCCTTGCTATAATGCTTGGCTGTGCATTCTTATCAATTAAACAATTTTCCACATTTAACACATTTTTAAAAAGCTTGCAAAACTTGCTTGTAAACGATGCAAAAATTGCTTGTTATTTATATGGCCGACTCCATGGACCGCGGCCATTTGATTAATTTTACATCAAGTGCATACTACCGACATTCGAGAAAATTGATTTGAGATTGGGATACTTGTCATTTATATGGCCGGCCCCAAGGACCGGCCATTTGATAATTTTTACATCAAGTGCACACTTTCAAGTGCACTATTTGGTTTTGAGACTTTTGATTTTTGTTGAATAAATTTCGTCAAAAAATGGACGATTTGAAGAATATCGTTTAGTAATGTGTATGTGTACATAACTAATAGTCGTCTAAAATACAGGGTGAGGAAAAAGTATGGAAAAAAAATCGGTCAAAAAAGTGAATAAGGGTTATTCTTAGGTAATTTTCAACAAGGAATTTAATGGTGATCTTGGTTGTGACCTTGACCTTCATATTCAAGGCATTTGTAGGTCAAGACCATTTTTTGTTAAATTAGAACCCCTATTTTTGATGACAGAATCGAAAAGAGCGATTCCATGACCTCCCAAGGCCATCTGAAGGAATTTACATTGCGAGGAAAAAGTATGGAAACCTCTAAAAATCTCGCCGAGTATGTCAAAAAGAAAAATGAGCAAGGTTTATTCTGAGGTTACTTTCACCAAGCAATTTAATGGTGAGCTTGGTTGTGACCTCGACCTTCATATTAAAGTTCATTTTGAGGTCAAGGTAATTTTTTTATAGGGAAACCCCTGTTTTTGACATCGGATTCGAAAAGAGCAATGAATTGTACGTCCGAACAGGTATTTTCCATGACCTCCCAAGGTCACCTGAAGGAATAATTATTTGCTATGAAAATTTAAAATAAAATTTAAAAAAATCATAAATACTGAATATTGTAATAGTGCTTGTGTTGCTATGAAAATTATCAAACAAAAAAATTAAATTTTAAAATGAAGAATAAATTTTTTTAATTTTAATTTTTATTTTTTTATTTTCATAGCAAATCATTATTCCCTCAGGTGATCTTGGTAGGTCAAAGAAAATACATATTCGGACGTACAATTGATTGCTCTTTTCGAATTCGATGTCAAAAATAAGGGTTTCCCTATAAAAAAAAAGGTCAAGGTCACTACGAAGCTCACCATTAAATTGCTTGTTGAAAATTAGCTAAGGCTGAACCTTGCTCATTTTTATCATTTTGCATAATTTTTCCTCGCAGTGTAAATTCCTTCAGATGACCTTGAGAGGTCATGGAAAATACATATTCGGACTTACAATAATTGATCGCTCTTTTCGATTCTGTCATCAAAAATAGGGGTTCTAATTTAAAAAAATGGCCTTAACCTACAAATAATCTTGAAGTTGAAGGTCAAGGTCACAACCAAGATCACCATTAAATTCCTTGTTGAAAATTACCTAAGAATAACCCATATTCATTTTTTTTTGTACCGAAATTCGCGAGATTTTTAGGGGTTTTCATACTTTTTCCTCACCCTGTATATCTATTTATACGTAAATGTGGTAGTATGTTCCAAAAAAAACGGTACGTAAACTGTTCGTATACGTGTCGCTTTTGGTGTATACATATTTGCGCCTGGAGGGTAGTCACTTTTATGTGTCATTTGTATGGGAAATTTTATTACTGAAATGTCTTTCGTTTTTGACTGAATTGTTTTTGACTGAATTCCCGGAGAACAATTTTTTTTTGGAATTCCTTTTTAATTGTTTGACTGGATCACCTTTTCAAAATGTATTTCAATCACAAATACAAAAGAAATTTCAGCCAAAAAAGTTTTGAATTGAATGCCCGACAAATAATTGTTAACCGCAATAGCATTCAGTAAAATGTTGGTTGAAAAATTAAAGCAAAACAGAAAATATCTACACGAAGGCTATCCGATTTAAAAAAAACACGGAACAAGTAGATATTAAGCGAACACAACTAGATTATTTAAAAAATTTACTTATCGACAACAACCGATTCAAACACGAAAACAAAACCCAACCTAAATCATTGATGATTATTTCGGGTGTCAAAAAAATGTAAATATATTGATCACAGATTTATATCCGGACAGTTTTAAGTCCGGTAAAATTACCTTCATTTTACGGTAAAGTGGGCTGTAAAATATCTCGACAAACAAAGAGATTTTCCTTGAGTTTTTTTTTTTTGGCGAATATAATAATTCACTAAATCAGTACGGTCTTAGTTATATATAACATATAAAGTTCGATTTGTAGTAGATATGTTATGAGTAGATGGCTCCTTATTTCACTGGCTTACCAAGTCGTAAATATTGGAATGCTATTAAAAATAATACATTTGTCTATAAACAATAGATATTTTACTTGCAAATGTTCGTCAATTGGATGGTTTTTTATCCGACACTTTCACTAATATATTAACGGCGAAAGGACTGTAGAATATTACCTGATACACACAAAGACATGGCTAATTTACGGTAAATTTCGCAAGTAAATGTTCGACTATTGCACGGTTTTATATCCAAAAAGTTTCGCTTACATATTAAGGGAGAAAGGACAAAGGACTGTATAATGGTATCTGACACTCACAAAATAACAGTTTATTTACGGAGAATATCACTTACAAATTGTCGGAAATTTGACCGTAAAATAACCTACGGTCCTCGTTCAGACATTAGAGCCCGCCCAAGGTGTTCCAAAACTCGGTTTTGTTACAGTACTTGAGGAAAGTCAAGTCTGCCAAAAAAAAGTTCGGTCCTCCAGTCACTCATCAGTTACTTTTCAGTACTAAATATTGAGATTGTTTGTCGGGATGCCTTTTTAGTTTATTGATTGAAATTCCTTCTGGAAAGGCATTTCTGTCTAAAACTACTTCGAATGAGTTACCTTTTAATTTTTGAGTGAATTTCCCGGAGCCGTAAGTAAGCCTAATCGGAATAATCTCAAAATAAAGTGTCTATCGCATAAAAGCAAGTTATATTTAAATCGTTCTGCTTCAACTAAATCTAAGTAATCAAAAAGCTATACCTCAAAGCAAATAAAACTGAATACCACGTAATTCAAAATCCATAAATCACAGTAATTATTTACTTATCATAAATACAGCAAGCAAACTAAAATAGTTATAAATACCTTTTGGTTTAGAAAACTATTTTCTTTACAGTTTTGATAACACAGCCAAAACATAAGATCTATAGATGATGAAAATAATACAAACGAAAAAAGCTTAACAAAAATATAAAAAAAATATTTTCTACGAAATTTTTAACAATAAAAAGTTAGTTTCTTGTAACAAACAAAAAACAAAAAAAAGGAAAAGATGAAATGAAAACTTAATTTTTTTGTGAAAAGTAATTTTTGTGCTTACAGTTTCTTAAAATTAATTATTTTAAAAAGAAAGAGCTCTCGTTTAAATATATACATATATAGTGGTATTCACAGTATATAAGAAATGTTATTTTTATAATTGCATAAAGTTGAGATGCAAAAACGATATCTTGAGTGTTGTCTAGAAGTGTTGTCGGTGTATTCAAGTTTTTTGAGCGTTTCCAAATCGTTATTTACCGGTTCATATAATAAACTTCATATTAAATAAAATTGGGAAACTTTTTTTTTTATGTTTGTTATGTTTGCCAAAACGAACATTGTTTCTACATAATATAGTACATATATGAATGTTCCAAGAATATCTAGATAATATTATATTGTATGACCCAAAAAATTTAATTGAAAAATAATTTTTTGTGTTAACGAGAATAAATATAAAACTTAACACAAAAAATAACAAATAAAAAAGGTTTTTTATATGATGATACTGTAATCAATTTTTCTATCTCACCGGAGAATACTGTACCCAGAGTGTTATTTTAGTTTTTTTGTTTGTTTTGTTTGTAGATTTCTTCTTCTGGATGCCCTAGATAGTTCGTGAGCTTTTTTTCTGTGTTTGTGATATTTTTGAATTTTTCTGGGAAAAGATTTATTGTTGATGCGATTCTAGAAATGTAATTTGTGTTAAAATTGAAATTTTACTGCTCTCTGTAGTGGTGGGGTGGTGAAAATGTATTAGATGACAATTTTAATGGATTTTGTTTTTTTTTTGTGCGGTGGTTTGAGTAAACGTATATAGTTATGGAGAGTAACTGGATTTTAAATTTGATTTATTTTTTGTTATAGATCCAAACTGATCAGATTAATGATAAAATTCGTTTGGGATTATTAGATTTATTGTTCCAGTTTGCGAGATAGTCGTGATGGTGGTTTGCTCATCCTTTTATAACCATATTCGCTATTCTCAAAACTTTGTATTATAGTAAATTACTTGGAAACAAATAAAGCACTATAAACATAACATTTCATTACCCATGACATGAATAACTCCCATTAACTGATATACAAAGAGGCTAATTGGAATTTGAAAGGTTGTGAAATGTACCCTAAAACTGTCCCAAAATGTTTTCCTGAGATTGTGGTGTTAGTAAAAAATTCTAAATTTCTCAATAATACGAAATTTTAAATCTAAATGAAATATTTTTCGAAAATCAAAACGATAAGGAACTAAGGATACCATCCGTTAGGGTATTGTTGCCAGTTTTTTAAATGCGACCTTGTTTTATATCTATACTGAAAATCTTCTTGTTTATATGGCTATGGTATGTTGGGGTTTAGCCAATTTTTATTGGAAGGTTCGGGGTCAACCAAATTTCCTCTTGGGGACGATTTCTGGTGTAATTTGGAGTCGATTTTGAACAAAAACTGTTGAATAGTTTGCTTAAAACATCACATATCATTCTTGAAACGATTATGTACTAAAATACTATTCATTTTTCACAAGTATACTCAGTAGCTATTGTGATAGCCTGTTGGCATTGATTTTCAGAGTTTTCAGAATAATTATTTTATTGTTCAACACCTATACGAAATTGGGAAAACGGTTTAAGGTCAAGTTTAAGATCCTTAAAAACATTGGGAAGCCCAACCGAATATTGGAACGATTTGATCGTCCATCTTATATTAACAAAATTCGATGTTGATATAAGGGCAAAATGGCGGGAACATTGTCGGTCGAACGCGTTACCAACATTAACCGACACGATAAAATTTATTAATTTACGTTGCCATAAATTAACAAGTCAAACTATTTACAATCCACCGAAACAACAACATAATTCAGTAAAAAACTACAGATCCGAGATCTGGCAATTCTTCCAAGAGGTATTAATCATCACTTTGTTTTGCTAAGGGCTTCAACTGCGCTTTTTGTAATAAGAATGGATATTCAATCATGTGCTGTAATGAATTTTTAGTATTGTCTGCAAGTGAACCCCGAATAAAGATGGAACTCCTCAAACTTTGTTTCAATTATTTGAGACAATCTCATACATTGGAAAAGTGCATTATAACAGATATTTGTCGTATATACAAAGCAAGGCATCATACACTTTTACACATACATACTGATAAAATAAGTGGCATAAATACAACTTCAATTGGAACAGGCCAATCATCAGTTCTGATAGCATTAAATAAAAATAAAACCACTCTTCAAATCTCGGGAACCAAAACGATTTTCCTAGCCACTATATTTAGTTGAAGTTTTGGATCATTGTGGCACGATAATACTAGCAAGAGCATTACTGTACTCAGGATCTCAAATAAACTTTGTAACTGAAGCATTAGCAAAGCGATTCGGACTCAAAACTAAATGTTCTTCGGTAACAATACTTGGTGTCTCTAGTGCACCAGTATTGGCATCTGGTTACATACATTCACTTGGATTTCAAATATTAACTAAAATATCGAAAGAAAAAAAGTCAATTTTAATTGATCCAGTGACTATACTTATAAAAATTCTTGGTAACGTTAAACTTGCTGATCCAAATTTTTACCAGCTGCAAAAAATAGATTTGTTATTAGGTGTAGAAATATTTGCTGAAATTCAAGCAATTGGACAAATTAAATTAGGGGAAAATTTACCATATTTGCACAACACCGTTTTAGGATGGATCGTTACTGGAGCAATATTCAATAAACCGAAGGCAACAGTTTCCTATAATTTAGCTGTATCAATAGTAGAATCATACCACATAGAGCTAAAAAATGTTGAAGAGAACTATCAAACGGCTGAATCGGAATGCGCGAAAAGCATTATAAAAACACGCGTTGACAATATTAAAATTCTGCATTTTATTTACCACATCATTGTGTCTTCAAGACAGACTCTATAGCACAACTAAAACTAGAGTAGTCTTTGATGGCTCAGCCAAAACTGGTACTGGAATTTCGCTCAAAGATTTATTACTATAATAGTTGAACCAGTAGTTCAAAATGAATTATTGACGATTCTTCTGCGGTTTCGTTCACATGCATTTGCTTTTAGCGCTGATATAAAAAAGATGTACCTACAAATTCAGCTTCATTAGGACGACCAACAGTTTCAATATATATTCTGGCGTTATCGTAGAAGTGAAAAACTAAATACATACAAACTTAAAATTGTCACGTACGGTACAACATCTGCACCTTATTTAGCGACCAGATGCTTGTTAGAACTGGCAAGACTCTTCCAAGAAACTTAATCACTTACCGCCGCTGCAATTCGCGATGATATATTTGTTGATGACTTACTCACAGGAAGTAATTTAATTGAAGAAACAATATATCTACGAAATACAGTGTCTGCAGTTTGACGATGATCAATATGTCAAAACACTGTGACTTTATTGGCATTCATCTACAGATGTTTTCAGAATTCAAGTTAAGCCGGTTAAAGCGTCATCAACAAGAATCACCAAACGAAGCATGATTGCAGAGGTAGTGAGCGGCGATATTCGATCCGATTGGTTTAGTGTCACCTGTAGTTATTATCGGTAAAACGTTCATGCAGAAATTATGGAAGTTAAAACTAAGCTGGGATGGGAGTTTCTCAATGAATTATCATACTGATTGGCAAACATTTAAAATGAAATTGTTGAAACTTAACAACCTTACTAATATCGAACTATATGGCTTTGCTGACCACTGAAAGTACCAACGTTACCCCGTCTGGAGTTATGTGCTGCACAATTACTGGCTAAATTAATGATGAGAATTACAAGGAAATCAACTTTCCCTATACGAAAATATATTCTATTGGAGTGATTCCTCTATTGTATTACCCTGGATCAAATCACCATCTGCATCTTGGAAAACGTTTGTTGCCACAAGAGTAGCCAACATTCAGCAAAATTCTGATCTTGTGAAATAGCTACACGTAAAATCTATTCATAATCCAGCGGATGTTGTATTACATGGTCTTTTGTCAGATGAACTAATATCTTCAAGTTTATGGTGGTTTCGAACCACCGCCATTCTCGTTTCTGATATAAAATTGCTTGAGATGCGAAAACAAATATTATCTGCCACGATTCATTCTGTTAGTGATCCTCTCGAGCAAATTCATGCTAAAAATTCCTTTATAAGGTTCAGTCATGCAATGGCTTATGTGCTACGGTTTATTAATAATTGTCGAAAAACAAATACAAAACAAACAGGATTGTTGAACACATCTGAAATCCATAATGGACTAAACGGAATCCTGCGCTTAGTTCAAATTAAATGTTTTCCAACTGAATATTTTGGATTGCAAACGAGATAAATTTCGAGTACCTACAGGATCCTTCGTTAAAATCGCTTTCATTGTTCATGGGCGAAAACAAATTAATCAGAGTTGGCGGTCGACTATGTACAATTTTCATAATTACAATATTCTTCACTACACCCGATTGTTCTCTTCATGATGGAGCTATTACGGTTTCTTCATATGAAACACTTCATGTTGGTAGGCAACTAGCAAAAATGGTTTGCCGAAAGTGCATCATATATAGCAGAGCCGAACCAAGATTATTATTACAGGAAATGGCTGATGTTCCCGCATAAAGGGTAAATCCAGTATCACCAATCTTTAAACTTGGAGTTGATTACGCTGAACCTTTTTTTGTGCACTATAGAATTCGAGGCAAAGTTCCATCAACATCGTACTTGGCAACTTTTAGTTGTTTAGAAACTAAAGCCGTTCACTTAGAACTTGCTGGCGATCTAAAATCAGCTTCATTTATTGACAGATTCAAGCGATTTGTGGCCACCCGAGGAGTTTGCAAATACGTGTGGTCAGACAATGTAACAAATTTCGTAGTTGGTAACTCGCAGCTTAATGAATTATATAAACTTATACACAGCACTGAAACAAATCAACACCATTTGTAATGAAAATCAAATCATTTAGAAATGTGCACCACCAGGATCACCTCATTTTGGAGGTTATAAGCAGCGGTAAAGTCAGCCAAATTTCATTTGCGACGCATGATGGGAAATGCAAATTTCATATACGAGGAATTGAATACTTTGATGAAGCAGGTTGAAGCGGAACTCAACTCAGATGACAACATTGAGATTTTAACTCAGGTCCTAATTGGACGTCCACCAACGGCTATCACGGAATCAAACAATAATAGTGAACAAAATGTCAATTATTTGAAATATTAGCAACTCGTCCAGTATCTATACGGTCAATTCTGGAAAACTTGGTCTAGCGATTACCTTAAGCAATTACAACATCAATACTACTGGCAAAACAGAGCAATGAACTTAAAGAAAGGCACGGTTGTAATTATAGAGGATGATAATCTTCCACCAGTTAAATGGAAATTTAGAAAGGTAGTCGAACTTCACCTAGGATATGACGGTACGATTCGTGTAGCCACAGTAAAAACTCAAACCGGCAACTTGAAAAGAGCCATCACGAAACTCAGTTAACTTCCGACAGATATTAAACACTGGAGTGTTTATATAGCAACCTAATACAACATTTTTACATTTAGAAGATAATAGATGTCGCTAGCAATAAATAAAAATTATTTAAAATAACTTAAGAATAAAAGAGAGTGAAAAATGGGTCATTGTCATTAGACTACTCATTCAAGGAATACCGGAACACAAAAACTGTAAACTCAAAATTAAAATAATAAAATAATTTGTTGTTGGTTTTATTTGAAAGTACCTAAATAGAGTTAGTCTGCTAAATTTGAAAATTCGAACGGGGAAAAAATATCTTCCTCAATCAGTAGGTTTAATTCGTCATTTTAGAATTTTAATTCAACAGGTTTATCTTTTCTTTTCAATATCAGTCGGAATTTTAATTAATTGCGTTTTATTGCGTTTTGATTAGCTGCGCGAGTTTAATAAATTCTCTTTGCCAAATCGCAGTGAAGGGAAATTCATAGATCTAACCATAATTCTTTTATTTTTGAGGATTTTATTACTGAATTCAATAATTAATCATGCATATTGTGAATATACATAAATTAACCAAATATTAGAACAGCCAATTATATGAGAAAAATATAACAAAATCGTCTCATCGAATCATCAGTGCAAATTACGTAAATAAATTGAATAAAAACCATCATGTTCATCAGAAACCTTGATGCAATCATATATCAACTAAAAGTTTCATAAATTTTATATAAATACTCATATTCATATCTACTATTTTTGTATAAAGTAGTCTTCAGGTAAAAAAAAAATGTATTTTATTATTATAGGTATCTAGAAAATAAAAAGCTTTAATTCACAAAGGTAATTATAAAAAACTAAAACGCTAAGTATTCCATTAAAATAAAATGCAATACACATAGAAACTGAACATAAAGTTTAAAGGATTTAGCTTCTAGTTTTGTTGGTGCTTTAATTTTTACTATCCTGTTATCAAAGGATAACAAAAAATCACTTAACTGTACTATAAACAGTTTTTTTTTATTGTTTTTATAATCTACACATACGTACAAAAAAACGAGCATGTAACTTAACAATTAAATTTTTCCACATGAATATGTTAATGTTGAAATTTTATGTAGGTAAATGAGCTATCTTACCTTGGCTTATAAAGCGTACATACGTATATTAAACAGAAATAAGAAATTTTCTGTAGGTATCTAGTATATACTCGTACGGTACAAAACCGAAAAATATATTTAATCCAAAATGCACAAGCCAACCCACAACATAACCATATGAGCTTTAATCTTCTTCAGATGTTTTGCAATAATTTTAAAACTGTTTCATTGTATATATTTATGTGTGATAAGATGAGCTCAGATTGGCACAGAAACTCAAAAAATTCGTATACTACCAAAGACAAGAACAAACACAATCAAAAGCGAAAAATTTTACTTTTGCAAAACAAAAGGGGGGGCGAAAAACAAAGTTTTAACAAAAAAAATTCTTTTATTGTAAAGTTCATCTCTTGATAATTTCAACAATATTGTGTAATTTTAATTTAATTTTTTTTTTTTATTTTATTTTGATAAAAATCATCTGAAATTTAATCCGTATTAAAACACAAAAAAAAAAAAAAACGAATTGTTTCTATATTTTGGAGTGTGTGGGTAGGGTATAAGCTTTTTCTTACGTTTGGCTTCGTTTCGTTTAAACATTTTATTGTTGAAAAACTTATTGTATATTTCTCATGGTGTTTGTACATACAAATATATTTGTACTATCCGGACAAAAATGGGTTGTGTTTGCGATGATAAAAAAATATAAAATAAAATTAGATGGAAATCAAATTAAATTTTTTTTTGTTTTTTTATTGTTTAATTTGAAATCGAAATCAGAATATAGACAATAATGTTTCATTGGTACTTTTTGTCATATGTCGTTTAGATGCGGATACGGCAGAGACATGTACATTTCAATAAAACGTGGATTTTGTTTTTAAAATTTTTATTAAAATTTTTGACTAATCTTACAATTTGTTTCGAATTTTAAAATTAGTCGGATTAATACATTAGAAAGCTTTTGATAAATGATTTTAATTTTTAACAACTAATACAATTTAATATTGTCTAAACTGGAATCGCTTTCAGTTACTAAGCATGATTATTAAGGGCAATTGTTTGATTTTTCAATAAAGGTCAAATTTTAAAAAATAAAGCAGTGAATAATTTTGTTAAAATATGTAGGATGAATAATTACTATGGAGGCGAGTAGACAAGAGAAAAGAGATGCGCTGGATGACAAAAAATTATATTGTCTTGTGGGTTAACAAGTTTTTGATTGATTGATTGATACGGATGTACGACCAAGCCTTAGCAAGATTCCCGGATACGCCGGATCCACCGTACACCCTTTACATAAAACAAAACCGAGGGATAGGAAAGGAATGTTAGTATTAGAGACTCGACCCGGTTTCAGCCACCTATGCAGTCGATAGTTAGTAAATTATTAGTAATAAATATAATAAAATAGTTAGCACAAGACATCACAATTTCTAACTACAAGCTTATTAACTTCTTGTTGACCCTGGAGAGTTGAATCAGGCTGTCACTTTATTCTGAAAAACGAGATTCGGTTTGATCCTTATAAAATGATTAATTCTGGAACTACATATGTTATATTCTGAAAATTAAGTTATTAGTCATATTCTTCACACTTATATTAATAAATAGGGTGCTGCGCCTGTTTCTTCATCCTGGAATCCCAATGTAGCCAATCCAATCCTAAAACTACCGTTTAACTCAAAACTATTATTTAAATGAAGCATTTTTGTGAACCCACCACTTAAACCACTTAAAGTATAGAAGTTTGATCTATGATGACTGTTCTGTAATAAATTACAATTAATATCACCAGTACCCAAAATTAAAATTGTAAGACACCAATTATTATCTAAAGTATGAATTCAGAACTGAAGTTCTGAAATTTACGAGGATCAAAATCAAAACAACAGAATTTCTAAAGCTTTCTAAAGCATTCTTGGAATCTGTGTTGGGTTTCCACGAATACTTCTGAAAATTAAGATCGAAATTAGTTAATTATCATTAAATACTACTTTTAGAATTTAAATTAACATTATTAAATCAGAGCTTAAAACCCTACTATTTAGCTTGTGAATCTACTATAGTACAAATAAATAATTAAATTCATCACCATGGTCACCAATATTTCTGAAAATTCAAATCAAATATTAAATCGTGTAGTTGGAGCTCGTGAACATAAGTATAATTCTACAAAGAATTGTTGTAATTTGATAATTATTATGGAAACATAATTATATTAGATGAACCCGACATGATCCAAGGAGTTCTGGAAATACTAAACTAAATGGATATCCCGACCATCAAATACCTCAACTGCACATTTTTGCAATTTTCATCAACCACAAGCTGCAAAATCAACTCATCCCATCATGGCAGAAACATCACGCAACATCGGAAGATTGATTGATTTTGATTAGAATGTACAGCCAAGCATTATAGCAGGGACTCCCAGATTACGCCGGGCCCACTGTACACCCGTTTACAAATAACAAAAACAAAAACCGAAGGATAGGATAGGAATGTTAGTTGGGACAGACTCGAGCCGGTTACAGACACCTAAGCGATCGATAGTTAGTGAAGTTGTTAGTAATTATAGTAAAACAGTTAGCACAGGACAACACATTTCTAAACTACATCTTATCTATTAGTTTTCTAAATCAAGAACCCGATTTTATTCACTCGCTATACAGACAATAAATAAAACTAATAAAAGAAAATTAAAAATTATATTCTTAAAAATTTCATCATTTTACCTAGGGCATACCTTTTTGGGTTTTATCCAATATCGAGAGTTCCGAAAAACGTATATTAACTTAATCAAAACTGATTTTGTATCTTACTTCCACCAAAAATATATAATACCCGGGGCATTCCCTCCGAACACAAATGTCCGTATTTCCCGAAAAAGTTATACCCTAAATACCATAATTATAAATAATATTATCGTTTATGTGTAAGAACCACCTAAATTCCATAAAATCGATTAAGTTCAATGTATTTAGCATCACGCACTTTCACTTATTTATATAATTAACATCGTTCCCATTCCTAGGGTCCAAAATAATGCATCTTCAAATACTTCCTTCTCAGTTCAATCAGAATATAATATTTATATTAGTTTTTTTTTTTATTTATAAATTTATTGAAATTTTAACATTTTAATTTATGTAATTGAAATTAATTTATTACAATTTATAATTTAAAAAATGTAACTTATAATATATGCTACTTATAATACCCCGTATTAAAAAATAATCATGCTTAAATAAACAAAAATTTTATATGAACAGTGAAATCTCGAAACAGCGCATCCAAAGGGACCGGAGAAATGTATTTAATTATTTAATAATTTAATTTAGTCTTGTATTTACATATGCAAAGTTTTATTATTTTATTTCCTTATTAACCATATATTTTCACATAAACACTTTTCACTTTGGCGAATAAAATTTCCTTGCGAAATTACAATTTCCTTAAATCAGTATTCACTATAACGAGACCTCACTGTATTACATACGATAGTTTCTGGTTCAACTCAAATTTACTCGATAATACAAAGTAAACAAATCCCATTAGAATCGAACACAAGAAACTTTTAATTCTAATTAAATTTCCAATTCAACTCAAAATTACTCGATTATACGTAGTATAATAATCTTATTTGAATTGAATACATGAAAATTTTGCGTTGTGTAGTTCATTGTATATAAAGAGCACTATAAACACAAAGAATACAACAACCAAATAAACTATAATACCCCATAAAGGACATAATGACACTTTTCCATAGTAAACTTGCGGTCAATGATATTGGCAGATTTATCGATAATGCAGTATTATTTAATATGTGAAAACATAGTTCGGGATAACTTCTAAAGATGTCAGCTTTAACAATTTTTAATTTTTGGTAAATAAATCAAAAATAAAATTAATTTTTTTTATAATTCATGTCTAGTTGTAAGTTTTATTCGTGTTTTTTGCTCTTGTTTATATTTTTGTTTCGATACAACAAAAAAAAAAATTTAAAAAAAACTACTAGTGCCGTCTTAAGATTTAATCTATCTATCGCCGTTCTTTGACAAGAATGTCCTTTATAGGGTACTACAATTTACTTGACAACAACGCCAAGTAAAAATAATAAAATCGTATTACAGTACAAAACTAAAACCACCAACGCACATAGAGAAACAAACGTTTTAATCCTTCACGTGCGCAGCAGGGAAAGTATCGATGGGTACATAGTGTGTTTTGGTACATGCTTTCTCTATATTATATACATACATAATAGGCTTCACTATATTATATATTACTGTATATATTTCCGAAAATAACATCGTACACTACACATACACGACTGTGAATACAATTCAGAAACAAATATAAACAATCGAACACTATAGAACCAATGTTGTCTTGATAGAAATTATATAATAGAAATTATATTCTTTTTATGTATATAAATAAAGAATACATGGGTTTGTGTCGTTTACACATAAAACAAAAAATACAACACATACATAATCTCGTAAGAGGAAAGAGAGAAACCGAAAACTTGTATATTCATGTACAGAAACAGAAATTTAATGCGTAAATTTATTTATTCGATTTTAATTAAATTTAAATACGAGATAATGTATTTGACCATTCGAATTTTATGCACCAACTACACAAATTTAAGACATGCATTATTAAGCGAGAAAGCCAAAATTTGACTTGTTTCGCTATAAATATGAAAATAAAAATAAAAATATAAAACAATGCCTGTTGAATGCATCCCGATGGATTGCATTCTATCCATATTTAAATTTTCACTATTCTTATACACACACTTTTACTTAAATAAATTAAATTAAAATAAATTATACATATATAAATTATATATTTAAACACTTTACACTACATTAGAAAATAAAATAAATTAAAAATTAATTAAATTAAAATTTTCTCGAAGAAGACGACAAAAACACGTCCTTCTTCTTCGAGCGTCAACGACCGACCCATTGTCTTGTGGGTTAACAAGTGTCAAAAAAAAATATTAATAAATTTTACTAACTATCGACTACTTAGGTGTCTGGAACAGGGTCTCGAGTCTTTTAATGCTAACATAACTTTCCTTTCCTTTCGGTCTTGTTGTGTGTAGAGGTGTACGGAGGGCCCGGTGTCATCCGGGAGTCTTGCTTAGACTTGGTCGTACATTCTGATTAGTCAATCAATCAATATATATATAGTATGAATAATTACTAAAGATCCGGTATGAAAAGTCAAGTGTAAAATAAATGTTGTGCGTACTTGTTCTGAATTAAAGAATTAAATACTTAATTTAGGCTGGCTGCTTTCGTTTTAAAGCTCTGGAACGTTTTTCACTCTTAAACTTGCATGATTAGGAATTCATCATTCGTGAGTATTACTATTTAGTCAGCGAAAGAAATTTATAAATTCAGAAGATCCAATTAAAATAAGGTTTATATAAAAGACAATTATTATCAACTGTCACTGATAAGGTAAAATTTGAATGTTTGAAAATTTTTCAAAATGAAAACCCTTTTTAGAATTTGTTAAACGTAGCTTTTGAAAAATTAAGGACATGATACTCGCATAGAGTTCAGTAATTATATAAAGTAAAGAGTTTAACCTAGTACCGTAAGGAGTTGGAAACTCTCGATAGAATATTCTGCTCGGGAAAACAAAGAAATTGTAGCGGCTCACTCATGTTACCATTCAAATATGCAAATACAGTCATCAGAAATACACACATTCCCTCACCGCCACAATACCAAATATTCAACGTCAATCACGCATCACTTACACTGCAACGTCAACGCTCTGTTACTACCTTGCATACTCGTACCCAAACAACAGCACAACATGAAAGAAAAAAACAAAAGATTGAATGCTAGACGGGTCTCGGTCAATACGGCACATTTCATTACGGAATATGAAAAAACCCCATATTTCAAATCGGCATATGGTATACTACGGCATATGGTACACTATGGCATATTTCAAAATGGCATATTTTAAAACGACACATGGTACATAACGGCATAGAGTTGGCCACGTTTTATTTTTTTTTCCAAAAGACTGTTTACAAAAGACTGTTTCTAAAATCTTTTTTCCAAAATCTTGTGTTACAAAATCTTGTCTCCAAAAACTTGTTTACTTTTATGTTTACTTTTATATGTGGATAATAGTTATTTATGGTACTAGTGAGCAAAACGAGATATTATCCACAAGGAATAAGTTTGTCCCACATGGCGATAGCCAAATAAAAATTCATATTATGAGTTTTTTGATGAGCTATTCCAAATTGCTTGTTCTCATTCCATTAGTTTACTTCCAACAAGAATTATTTCAGATTTCGAACTAGCTTCATTTTCTGCACTTACCAATTTCCCGCCGGATATAATTTTTAAGGGTTGTTTATTTCATTTTACCCAAATTATTTGGCGAAAAGTGCAGAAAGAAAAATTGGCTTCCAGCATAATATAAATACATACAGTACTTCCATGTGAAGTTTATCGGTGAAGTGTTAGGTGGCGATACTCATATCGTTTTGATTTTTTCAAAATATAATTATATTTAAATTCGCCTAAATACAGTGACTCTCATAATTGATCACGATTTCAGAAGACGCTAATATTTTATTACACCAAAATAAAATTAAATTTTTTAGTTTTTTTTTTAAATTAAACAGCTTTTTAAATATTTATTTAACAAATTAAAAAAACAATTCATTTTCAATATCACAAATATCAATAATAAATTAACATAAAAATTATTAGGTGTGATCAATTATGAGAGTCACTGTATATGTACGAAAATTACGCCCAAATGTCATCGTTTATTTCTTTACATTGATTGAAGAGCTATACACCCAAATATTTTTTTATTCGCCTTTTAACGCAAAGTGGCTGACATCTGGTGAACGGTTTTACAACTTAGCCAATGGTGGTCAACCGGTAAATAAATGCATAATTAGACATGTTTCTTAGTGAATTTATTTCGAAATAATCGTTTTTTTGCAATTAAAAAATTAAATTCATTTAGATAGGTAATAATTTATCAATAATATTTGAATTTAAATATAAATGCGGTTCAAAAATAACCGGTTACCACCATTGGATCGTGCAAATCGTAGCGCCTCTTGCGGCACTTTAAAGGCGAATATTGTTTCAGTTTAAGCGACACTAAAAAAATTCGATTTTTAAAAATATTTTGAAATCAAATTTTTTCAAATTTTCATTTGCGCAGTAGATGTCTATACATCAGTAAATTTTATTACTGTTCTACAAAATTTATTTGTCCACGACTAACGTATAATATGCTCATTATACGTTTGTTTCATCAATTATAATGATATCCATTATTCACTGCCAGTTTATCTAGTAGTCTGTTCTTTCATTATTCAATACTTTCAAGTAAATTATTTAATTTTTGAAATTTTATCTAGTAGTCTCTTGCCATTTTCATTATTATTCAACTGTGACGTCTAAATGTCGACGAAAATTATTTGAGGAGTATTTAAAGGATTTAATTGTAAAACATAACGATATTTGTCGGTCGTGGACAAAGTATCGTATTCTACTCGCATATAATGGCTGTTATTCACTCAGATGATTTACGACACTCGCCTATCGGCTCGTGTCGGTAAACTTCATCTTCGTGAATAACATCTATCATTATATGCTCGTTGAATAATATACTATTTTTATTACAGATTCCAATAATGGATTTCAAACACAGTCACTCCTAAATAAATTTTTTCATGCAGAGTGTTTCATTTTGCTCATAAATCGCCGTACAACATGAAGATATGCTCTTGTTCTGTCGCATCTAAATCCACACATAAAGTTTTCAACTTTAACTTGTGATTGGCCTTCAAAACCTCACCTTCATTTTTTTTTTATTAGAGGAATTTCGTAAAATCAAAAACACATTCTTTGAAGGCTTTGCAAGTATCGTTGGCATATATATAATGATACTCTTCTCGGAAAGCTTGAGTAACATTTAACAACATGCAACTCAGTGAACAAACTCAGTTCTCTAATCATGTCCCTTCTGTGTAGTATAAGGTCTGGCCAGACCTTTTTAAGATTTAGTCATACTTTTCCCATAGAAATACTTAAGTAAGGATAATCAACTTCCGTGACTTCCTAAACAAACATGTTTTTTAAGATTTAGATACTGGTAGAAATTTGTGTTTGCCTTGGTTTTCGAAAAAATAGGCGTTTGCGATTTCTATACCTCTTTCGTACTATAAGGTCTAGCCAGACCTTCTTTTTGTCATACAATATTAGTCATTTGTATCGTCGTTTTATCGTCGTTCTATATACTTCGTTTCATATAATGAGTCATGAACTGTTATTTTTTGTTTGTATATAGCAAGTGATGTTTGAAATATATTTCGTTTCGCCGAATTTATGTCGGTTTTTTCATCGTTCTATTTACTTCAAGTGTTCTACCATGTAACGTAGCGGTGTCCACCACTGGGTTACAAATTTCTTTAAGACTGTACCAGTTATCAATAATGATCCTCGGTGTGTGTGTGTAACTATGGTAAAAGAGGAGAGAGTGTTTGTTGAGCTATTGTTTTGTTTTGGAGTTGAAATTTTTTTTGATTTTTAGGGGAGTTGATTTTGAGACGTGCAATGAATAAGTCGTGAAAAATTAAAAAAATAGAGTTTAATCGGGACATTAAGTTAAAAATATGTTAAAAAGTTAAATGTTGCTGTAATTGACATGAAATTGAAAATCATGAATAAATGATAATGTGCATATAATTAAATTATAGTTAAATTATAATTGAATTAATATAAGTAATTTAATGATTTCTGAAGTTAAATTAAATTAGAATAGTATTTAAATAGTGCTGAACTGAGACCCAGTGAAACATTAATATCTGGTTCCTTCTATAATATTAATTGTAGTGAGACATGTGCGAAATAGTTAACTGTGTTCAGATTAACCGATTTGGTGTAACGTGATCGAACATTCGAGTTACCTAAATTATATTTTAAACGCACCAATCTATGTTCAATTAATTTTAGATTGATTTAACTTAAATTAAAATATTTAAAATGATAATTTGAATTAGACAATATCAACTAACATAGTTAATTAGGAATTTAAGTTACATTTAAATTAAGAACAATATTATCTGAGGTTAAAGATACTTCATAAATAAGTGGTGAACATCTCATGTGCTTCAATTACCGTCTCAAGGACACTCGATAACATGTGTGGGCTAAGACCTAATTGAAAAGTGATTACATAATAACCAAGAAATAAAATTTATTTTTAAAGCTAAATATTAATAAATTGATGATAGTAATAATCCGAACATAATAATAAAAATTGCTGTTACATAATAAAACATTATTTATAATCACATCATTTATAACCGTCATAATATTTAACAATGATCCAAATCTAAAATAACTTTAATACTATGTAAATGGTTACAATAATTGAATGACAGATTCAATTCATTTAAATCAGCTGGTGGAATTTCAATACAATTCTCTGGTTACGTATGCATACGTCATCGTTCAAAAATACAATTGGACTACAACGAAAACATCGATGGAACAATAAGCTAAGCAATTTTTTTTATATTTCTTTAATTGTATTTTATTATTACATTCAGGAAAATTTATTCCTTTATTTTGCTTTAATTATTATTAAATTTTTTTTATATTTTTCATTATTAAATTTTTAATTTAAATATATACCAATATTTATTGTGATGGTGCTGGGTAATTTAAGCTATTATTAGGCTTAGATCAGGGTTTATAATTAAGAACAAAAATTGCACTTGAATTTATAATTTTTTTTTTTAAATTGATTCCAAAAAGAATTATAATTTCAAGTTGCTGGGTGTATCAGTTCTACATTATTGAAATTTAAATTGTTAAAATTTATTTTTTTTTTTTTATTCAGTTATCTTTGAAATTCAATAAAGTGCAATATTGTTTTAGTTTTGTTCAAAACTGTAAGTCAAATTTAGTGTATAATTATTAAATAATAATGAGAGTGTAAACTACCAAACTTGTGACCAAGGTGAGTGATGCAATGATAAGGTGTCTTTCCATGTCCTCCAGATAGATGGAAGACTCTAACAGTAATGCAATTCCATTTAATATCCATTTCATCAATCCATTTAATTTCCCCTGGTTGCAATAGTTTTCCTAATAACGTTAATTAATTTTTTTTCTCTTTTGCCTCAAATTTATTTTTATTATGTTACACAGCAGTCTAGCAAGACTGAGTTCATCCCTTGAAAACCCCACCCCTACACTCCTGAGTATTAGCCCCGCTAAAAATGACTGCTCAAGGGTAGTGGCTCAGCATTAAATATTTCTGATAACGAAGTGACTTTTCTTTTGTGCCACCTTACTTTGAACTCAAGGATAGAACTGTTTTAAGTCGATACAACTTCGTTACAACCAATAGAAAACATGCATTTTTATTTAGCCATAAATAACTGTTATTTTTTGGTTGTACATAGCACCTGATTTTTTGTGTTTATTTTGATATTTTTCATTTATTACTTCAGTAGTTTTTGAGTTGAACGGAAGTATTTCCAAGTGAATAAATATTTTTGTAAACCACTATTAGTGAGAGTTATTAAATTTTTTTCATAAATCGTTTTATGAAAATGGCTGATGATGAAATATGTAAATACAGATGGAGACGGTAAAAACATTTATTGGTAATATTTGTAAAAAAAATTCCTAAATTCGTGTTTTATTTTTCAGTATGTCCGAATCGCAAAGACAAGAAGAACTTAGAAGAATTATTGCAGAAGAGTTTGATGAAGAATACGAATGCGACATTGGTGAGGCTAGTGACGGTGAAGACGCAGATTATGTTCCGGATGAGAATGCTTCTGATGCGGAGAACGAACGTTTTGGAAGGCTTCACGGACATTGAAAATAGCGACGATGAAGAGTTATTGGAAGAAAATAACGCTGATATTCAATCAGTGTTTCAACATCAAGATGTGCAACTGCGTAATGATTATTTCCTTGCACGAGACGGAACAAAATGGAGCAAAGAACCGCCAGCTATTGGACGACTAAGAGCACACAATATTATTCGAGAGGCGGGTGGCAATGCTCGGCGAGGAAGTAGTCTAATTCCGATAGATATATTCAAAACGCTTATAACACCTGAAATGATAGACATTATAACAAGAGAAACTAACCGAAAAGCTGAAAGTGAAATAGCGAAAAATCAGAAAATATCAAAATGGACACCTCTAACAGATCAGGAGCTATATGCGTATATCGGTATTTTGCTGGCAGCCGGATTGAGTCATAGGAATATGCAACATACGGCCGAGTTGTGGAAGACCAACAACAGTCCAGTCTTTCGAGCGACAATGTCGCTCCATCGCTTTCGGGCTATAGGCCGTTTTATCAGATTCGATAACTTTCGAAATCGCGCTGAGCGGCAGAGAAATGACAAAGCAGCTGCCATACGCGATATATGGATTATGTTGAACAATAACCTCAAATCAGCATATTCACCTGCCGAGGCAGTTACTATAGATGAACAACTATTTCCGTATAGAGGAAAAACGAGATTCACTCAGTACATTCCGTCGAAGCCAGCAAAATACGGAATCAAAGTTTGGTGGGCCTGCGATTCAGGCACCGGCTATCCTTGTGAAGGCATTCTGTATACAGGAAAGGCATCTGGCCAACAGCGTGAGTCGAACCAAGGAGAACGAGTGCTGCTTGAACTCTCTAGCAGGTATAAATCGAGTGGAAGAACAATTGTAGCGGACAACTTCTTCACTTCTTTAGATGCTGTTGAAAAGCTCCGAACCACAGGCTTAGCTTTCGTGGGAACGCTCCGCAAAAATAAAAGGTACATTCCAAAGGAGATGTTGCCAGACCGGAACCGTCCAGTGCTCTCAACTGAGTTTGGTTTCTCCGGGAATGTCGCTATATTGTCATATGTTCCAAAAAAGAATCGGGCTGTTATTTTGCTGTCGTCGCTTCATTATGACACTGAAGTGGTTGGCGAGGCTAAAAAACCACAGGCGATTTTGTATTACAATAGGCATAAAGGGGGCGTTGACAAAATGGACCAAATGCTGGGAGAGTACACATGTAAACGTCAGACAAGGAGATGGCCGTTGGCTTTTTTTTATAACATGTTAGATGTCGCAGCATTAGCAGGGTATATCATATATAGAAAGGTAAACGACAGTTCTACAACTAAAAACACGGATGCCCGAAGACAATTTTTGAGCTCATTGGTTGATCAATTGGTAACTCCTCAGGTAGAATTGCGTATGAATAACCCAAGAGTATATGGAAAGTTCAACGTAAAAAATGGAATAGAAGCCTTCTTTGGTTCACCATTACAGCACAGGATTCCATTGCCAAGCACCAGCGGGAATTCCGATAAAAAAAAATCCTGTAAGATCTGTCGAGAGAACGATAAGTTACAAAGAAAAACACGATTCACATGCTATAAGTGCTCAGATCCTGTATGTTTACAGCATAGCCGACAATTTCAAAAGTGCTATAGATGTATACATAATGACCAAAACACATGAAATAAAAATGTTATTATAAAAAAATGAATAAAATAAAATAAAAAAATTAAAAAAGAATTAATTTCGATCGTTAAAAATATAAAAAGATGTTTTTTATAACTTTTCCACATAATTTCCATACAAAACATATGAAGGTCCACACAGACCTTTTCGTCCATGGAAAGGTGTAAGAAACTTCCGTACACACAAGGGTTAAAGTTGCATAATATATGTAACGTCAAGCAAGCACCTCCTTTTACAATTTGTGGTAAATGGGATCCGCTCGAAAGGCGATATTTTAAAACGCGGTATTTCAAAACGCGATATGACGAAATGCGATATGGTACAAAACGCGATATTTCAAAATGCGATATTTCAAAACGCGATATTTTAAAATTAAAATTTTAAAATAATAATAATTATTAATCTTCCTTCATTTAATAAAATTTTCCTTCACCAAAATAATGAAATTGAACATGTACGATCAGAACTATGAAATCTCGTTTTGAAATGTCTTGTTTTGTACCATATCGCGTTTTGTACCATATCGCGTTTTGTCAAATCTCGTTTTAAAATATCGCGTTCCAAATGGGACCAATAAAAATTTAGATTCTGAATTTAAGGAACGTATACCTTTAGGAAGCTTGTTAAAAATTGTAGCTGCTGTAACTGAAAAGTAATTAAAATATTGGGTTTTTAAAAATTTAGGAACCGTACGAAAATGCATTGTATATTGTATGTTTTCGCAAAGTGTAACTGTGACAACTCAAGAAACGATTTCCACACCTCTCAAAGTATACACTCATGACCTTGTAAACATAAAGATGTTTAAGTGGCAGAATATTACTCGTTTTGAATAAAGGCCAAGACGAGCACAATTTATTTTTCAAAAACATCAATCTGAGCATAAACGTTTGAGCAATAACCAAAGGCCGCACTGTCTTATAATACGTACCGCCCCAGCAGCAAATACCACAGCACAATCTGGACTCAATTAATTATGACATGATAAAAAAATTTTAAAACCGAAAACGAACAGTTAGAACCCAAAAGATACATTTTTCTAATACCAGAATGTAGTAAACTATTTAGGTCAGATATATGACATTTCCATTTTTTTGTTTAATTGTTTTGAACGAAAATGTTCTAAGATACTTGCATACCGAAGCCTAAACCCCCACACAATCGATAAGAACATTTTAAAGAACAAGATTTCTGTTAAAAAGCACAAACAGTATAAACCTTCATTGTTTAATTTCATTATTTTATTTTTTGCGTGATTTCTACTTTGTATGGTTTAAACTTTAAAGAGAAATTTTAATAATAAAAAATTTAACAAATCAACAAATTTGGTTTTGTGAATATTTTGAAAAATTTCAGGAATGACCTTTCAGAATTTAAAATAATAAAAATTGATATTTGATTGTATGTAACATAAAAAATATTCCACAAAAATACATGTACATTTTGTATATTTGCCCTACAAAAATACGTGATGTGTTAGAGACGAGTAGGCCAGGGGATGTTTAACTAACCATGTTTAACTAATTCATTTAGGCGATTACCGAAGTTCTGCACCATATATTTAAAGCTGATCGATGCGACATCTGGAACTTCACCGATTAAATATTTTTTTCGTATGATGGTAGTATACTATATGTATATTTATACTATGCTTCCAAATATGTTCCACCTGATGAAATTTGTTATTATTTAACTTAATTAGAGGAGGTTTTGGATGAAGGTGGACAAATTATTGCATCATGGATAAATACAAATTATATTTCGGATCGTGCTGGTAAAAACAACAAACCGGCACGATATAGTCCCAATTTTTGGTCAATTGCTGACTCTTTTGAGAATAACTTTCCACGAACTCAAAACAATTTAGAGGCTTGGCATAGGAAGCTGCAAGTTGTTGATGGAAAATGGCATATTGGACTTTATAAGCTAATAGATGAATTATAGGCAAAGAAAAAATATTTAGCCTTTTAATGGCCAAGGAATATTTGCGCAATATATTTGACCAAGGAAATAATTACTTAAATAAAACCTCACAATAGATATTCGTTATGTTTTGCAATTAAAAGCTATTTTAAAAAACGTTGTAATTTTAATTAAAGAAAATATCAATGCGCAAATAAATAAAGTATGGAAAAACGAAATTGATAATATTCAACTGAACAGCCCAAAAAAACATGTTCCCAAACCTTAATAAGATATTCCTAAATAAATCTTATATAAACACAGAAAAGATAGTGGTAGACCGATCGGATAATTTAGGTATGTCATTATGCTTAGAAAATTGTATAAACTTTCACGATTCAAACTTACAATTCATGAACAATAAACTTGAAATTACAAATTCCTATGATAAACTAAAGCTTATTGGTGCTTTCATAGAAAACCAAACAAAATTGGTCTTTATCTCTCCAATAGATGAGCTCGTGAATATTTACATTCTGCAGCTAAATCTGAACAAAGCTACTGGCCATGTAATAACAACAAAATTTAAAAAAATTAAATTCTCTAACAATTTGTCATCCGATCAAGAAGAATGTGATGGACATATAAATGTTCCTTTTATAATCCCAACCAGGTTAGAAGATATATTTAAATGTTTGAGAAATAACAAATCGTCTGGACCTGATCAGATATCTAACATCGCACTCAAACATATCCCACCTATTCTTATAAAGCCATATTGCATTTTATTCAATAATATACTTAACAATAATTATTTTCCCATAAGATGGAAAGTGGGGAAAATCGTACCCATCCCAAAAAAAAATAAAGATCTATCTATCTAAATAATCTTCTACCAAATATACAATTTGATGAATGTGAAGTTCTTCCTAAACTTTCCTAAAATCACAAAAACAACAAGTTTTGCGAATGTATGAGTAAAACTGCGCATTAACGAATAAATTATACATTACGCATTAAGTAATGGAAATTAAAATTATTTGTATTGAAAAGACTAAATATTATCATGTATGTACTAGGTTTTAAATATAGTTAGCTTATAAGTGAAAAACGTATAATTTCTCCAAACTAACAGAAAACCATCATCATTTGAAAAGTTATAGAGACTAAGGGTGTTTAGTATAGCAAAATCATATTACGGTCACTGTTTATGTCTTATGTAAATTTTCCCAAACGTTTTCCGCGACTTAAGAAAACCGGCCAAAAATACTAAGTATATTTTTGAGTAACTGTGGATGTAAACTAACAGAAAATCATCATCATTTGAAAAGTTATAGAGACTAAGGGCCATATTTATAGACCAAACTACAACTATAGCAGTAGTCACTGTTTTCGAAAAACAACTGTTTTTGAATTGATTTTTTTTGGTATTTATAGTCGTCACTAAATTAACTGTTTTAACCAGGATTTTATTTTGATATTTATAGACGTTGCTAAAACAACTGTTTTCGAACTAGTGCTACCAACATTAAAATAACAAAACCAGCGGCAATTTAATTGTTGATTTATGAAAATTGTAACTTACAGTTATGATATTTATTTGTTATTGCTTTATAATGTAAATAAATAGTTTTAGTTGAAATGGACCAATGGAAAATATAAAATAGTGTTAGAAAATTAAAAGACTGATTCGGTGACAAATACAGAAGAAAAGGTTGGAAGAGTGTCACTTTAGAATAGAATAGCCAAATAATCGTCCGCCCAAAACTACCAAACATGAAGGCAAAACTACCAAACATGAAAAAAGATGTTCTAGGTACTGGTGGTGGTCCTTCTACAGTAAAACTCTCTCAGGCTGATGGTGAGTTACTTGAATTAGTTCTGCCAACGATTAGTCTGCAAGTAAACTGTTACGATAATGATTCAGGATATAGGAATGAAACGGTAATTATAAATTCCATACTTAATACGAATCGTATGATTATTAATTATTATTTTAAATTTGTAAGAGCAAAACAGTCAATATTGTCAAGATGATGAAGAGGATCCATACGAATACGAATATCTGGACAGTGAAGAAGCCAATGACTATAATGATCAAGATCTGACTGTACAACAAGCGCCACCGTGCTTACCAACAACATCCGAAACACCAAATATGCCTTCAGTGCAAGCCATCGTGCCATCAACAGTGATTGCTAATTTCCCTCGAAGCAGAAAACGAAGAACTAGTAATTCAGATTTATCTAAAGAAATTACTATACATTTCAAAAGAAAGCTTTGTTATCTAAAAGTAAATGCATATGCAATGAAGCAAAGGAGAAATGTTACTTTGCACAAGAAAAGGGATACGAGGCACAGCGAATTTATTATGTAAGGAAGAGGATTTGAAAACAACCAGCCGCGTAATAACGCAGAGCAATCATGATTTTTTGCTTTACCATCAAAGGTAAACCTCTATTATCAATATGCTTCAAATCATTTTCCACTAACGTTTCCAAATACCTTAAGGCTATTTTCGTAAATCAGAATCTTTTAATTAATTCCTCATCTGTATAAAAACCTTGTGATTCGTTCTTTGTAGCATTTTTCTTTTCGGACACAGTTATTTTTTAATAAATCATCAGAACCATCTGACGCGGATGATAATATTGAAGAAAATGAAGAATCCATTTAAGAGTAAAATATTTTATTTATTTGTTGTAAATAAACAATAAAATAAATATATTTACACTGATTTTATGACAATTATATTTATAAAGATTTGTTTTTGACATTAATTTCGAAATTTACGAAATTAATTTCGAACACAATTTACAACAAAAAAAATTATTTTCGAAAATTTGTAACAACTGTTTTAGTCGCCGATATCCACGACTATAGTTGTAGCAACTGTTTGAAACAGTTGTTATAGTGAGGTTTATAAATACCAAAAGAGTTGCTTTAGTAACAACAGTGGTTGTAGTGCGGACTATAAATATGGCCCTAAGGGTGTTTAGTATAGCAAAATCATATTACGGTCACTGTTTATGTCTTATGTAAATTTTCCCAAACGTTTCCCGCGACTTAGGAAAACCGGCCAAAAATACTAAGTATATTTTGGAGTAACTGTGGATGTAAACTAACAGAAAATCATCATCATTTGAAAAGTTATAGAGACTAAGGGTGTTTAGTATAGCAAAATCATATTACGGTCACTGTTTATGTCTTATGTAAATTTTCCCAAACGTTTTCCGCGACTTAGAAAAACCGGCCAAAAATACTAAGTATATTTTTGAGTAACTGTGGATGTAAACTAACAGAAAATCATCATCATTTGAAAAGTTATAGAGACTAAGGGTGTTTAGTATAGCAAAATCATATTACGGTCACTGTTTATGTCTTATGTAAATTTTCCCAAACGTTTTCCGCGACTTAAGAAAACCGGCCAAAAATACTAAGTATATTTTTGAGTAACTGTGGATGTAAACTAACAGAAAATCATCATCATTTGAAAAGTTATAGAGACTAATGGTGTTTAGTATAGCAAAATCATATTACGGTCACTGTTTATGTCTTATGTAAATTTTCCCAAACGTTTTCCGCGACTTAAGAAAACCGGCCAAAAATACTAAGTATATTTTGAGTAACTGTGGGAACGGTTTTGAAGTAACTGTTTTAATTTGTTCTTCCGTAAAAGAAGAAATACCGGAAATATGACTATTGATAATGTCATGATCAGAGACAGATGTCAAAACATTATCAACTGAATAAACGGATTTGAAAAACGTTATAAATAATTCGCAAACACAATTTAGATCATGAGCTTCCCTATCCTCATAACTCATGGGTATTGGATAACCAACAGATTTGAGTTTATATAATGCCAAAAGCACGATGGATTTGACTTGATACCAGATTCAATTTCTAACAAGTAATTACCATATATAAATTGATCCAAAGCCTTAAACTCATACGAATGTGAGAATACAATGCATAATCAGCAGATGCGTTCGTCCTTTTATACCGCTTGTGAACCTTGGTTTTACGGTTATATAAATTAACAAGTTTTTTGTTGAACCACTTTTCACGATACGAATTGTGTTTGTTGACAGTTTTTTTAATAAATAAATCCATCCCCGGATACAAAATTTCGTAAAACCGCTTACTCATATTTTTGATATTATTATCATTATAAAGGAAATCCCAGGAAATATTTTCAAGATATCCATTTAGAGAGATATAATCACCATAAAATCATCAAAACATTGAAAACTTAATTTAATAACCAACGGTGTATGATGAATCACAGATAAGAATATTCTTATCTATGGATAAATGCTTGATGAGCGAGCCAGGTCTTCACAAGGTTGCACAGATGGATGTAAACTTTCGTCAGTAAAAACCAGATCCAGAAGTGATTAAAGTTGAGTTTCACTTAGACCACATACACATTGGTTATCTCCAATCCAACTGACATATAAGTGGAGTCGGCCCATTAATTCTGCATCCCGAAAGGAGGATTGATGGTGTTTTTCTATTAATAAAACCAAATTTAGTATTTTAAGCGGAGTTATCTAAGAATCGGAAAACTACATAAACGGAAATAGTCTTGTTAAACTAAATACTCTCACTCTGTATACATAACTTTCAAAATGATTGCTTAAAATTATACTTAGCAGTTTGGGCTTAGGCCATACTTATTTATAAACTATTTAATTCGAATCGGGTTTTCTTCTTTATATAATACTGATTATCGGTTAATCCGAAAGTAAATTATAATCACGAACACATGCAAAGCTATTTAAATTTAGGAAAAACTTCACACATTTCTGCAAACACGTGAAGTTTTTCCTAAACGATCCTATTTTTTTTTATTTTTTTTTTTTTAGGAGAGTTTAGGATAAACTTCACGCGAATACAATTTGGATTTAGATGGTCCTCATACAGCACATGCGATTAATAAAGTTGTATCCGATATAATTAAGGGTTCTAATGCCTCTCAAGTAACTGGAGTAATTTTGGTCAACGTAGAGCGAAGCTTTTGAGTCAGTGTGGATTCATGGTTTATTGTACAAAATGTTACCACAAAAGTGAGAAGAAGAAAGTTTTTTTTCTTACAGTTGGCAAAATCACATACATTACCCAATTTTCGTTATTCAATGGTCCATTATTCACCGTTTCAATGGTTCGTTATTCAACAAGGTACAGTTTTAGCACCTAGATTGTTCAGCTTATATATATTTCCTCAATTCTGTTTAATAATCAAGTAAACAGTCCTAAGTATCAAGCTTTTGTTTACGCGGATGATATTGTGATCTATTCGACAAGAAGCAACATACAAACCATAGAAGATAATCTACAATCTTCATTATTATTAATAGATATTTTAAATTGTGCAAAATATTAAAATTAATTGTGGAAAATGTGAGTTTATAATCTTCCGTAAGCCACTCTCCAAAATGAATCGAAATATGTATTAAACTTCATTGGAAATCTGCTAAAATTAATTTAGAACATCAATCAATAGTAAAAAAAACAGAAGTGAAATATTTGGGGGTACTGTTAGACCAAAACCTACTTAATAAATAAAGCCTCCATGATGAAAAGAAGCTTTTTTTATGGTAACAAAAAATCCAAAAAAAAATGTTTATTTCATAGTTTTTGTATGGAGAGACATAACCTCAGTTTATTCAAAATATATTAATGAAAATTGACTCGGAATTAATTTTATTTTAATTCAATTGCATCTCAAAACTATCGTTTCCACCTGACTTGGAGGATTTTTCCGTGAGCTTTTCCAACTTACGATAATAATGATAACAAAATAAGATATTTTTTATTTAAAAAAGCTTAAAAATAGAGTACATATATGTAAAAAAGAGACAGACACATAAAGGGAAAGGCATGACATTTACAATACTAAACATAACAAACAATATGGAAACACGGTTAATGTACGGAAAATGAAGCAAACCTATAATATGAAGCATTTTATCACACTCAAAAAAATTTTACCAGTTAAATTTACAAAATCGTTTTGTAAAAGTGCTTACAAAATAAATTTGTAAAGTTAAGACAAAATTGTTAATTTCTTCTAAATTTATGTAAAATTTATTTAGTTTTCTATCAATTTGATAAAATTTTATACGTTTTATAATTTTCTTTATCAATTAAATTAAAAATAAAAATATGTTAAACTACAAACTATTTTTATTATGTTTACTAAAATTTTGTTAAATGTATATTTATATTTGTAAGTTCATTGCAAAAATTATTTATTATCACAAAATTTCCAATAAATTGTAAAAAAAAATTGTTAGTATTACTTACGATAAAGGAAAGAAAAAAAAGCAGTTTACAAAATATTTTATAGAATTAATTTGGAAAATTTACGTTTTTTTGTAAATTGCATAACTAGAAATTGCACAATTGTGAAATTCAAATCTATTTAGTATCATTTAGCAAAAAAGTTATTAGATTTATGAAACTGTAGTTTATAAATCTACTTATTATTTGTCAATTTTACAGCAACAAATTGTGAAATTCTATTTCAATTTATGCTTTGAATAATTAATTTGAATCCATAATTCAATTTCGTTTATTTTTAATCCATAATGTTTCGAAAGGATATGCAATAGAATAGGCTAACTTATTTATCATGGTTTGAGCTAAACGAATGTTCTTTAAATTTGTACAAAAATATAATCATTGTTGTAAGCCTTGTGCGAGCGCGACATACAAACGAGTGCGGTATTTAAGTACAGAATAGGAATAATTACATGGCCTAAACTTCCGTTGTCCATTCGCTGTCATTACAAACGAAACAACAAATGAAATTTCTAATTTTGGAGAATCTTTAAAAATATGTATTCACTACCCGAACCCAAAAACGCTGATATTCGCATCCATATTATCCAACAATACTTGCCTGCCGTGGCCTACAAATTTATGACTTAACACAGCTTCCGTATACACTCACCCTTCATCTCTCGTCGCTAATTATGAATCCGATCACAACGATAAATAAATAAAATCATGGATCAACTAAAATCAATTAATTAATTATGTATTAATTAATCTTTTCAGTTTTTAAAAATCATTTATTCCTCCAGCAAACGGCTAAACAAACCATCAGCGGCAACATGAAATTATTAACCATGAATGTCGTTTAGTTGATATTATATCATCAGAATTTAATGTCTATCATAAACTAATCTACCTAATTGACGATACGCAAAAATGGGAAGTTAATAGTTTATAAGCATTTTTCACAGCGCAAATTGTTTCTTAAGCCAAACTTTTAATCTAATTTAATTTAAATTCAATTAATATTTTGATTAATGGCATTACGTCGACTTGGTAATAAGGCAGTTTTTGAAGGATTTATTGATTGGATTAGTTTTAACCCAAAATTATTGTAAATATCAATAAATCTATTAGCGTAGAGGTTCGGGGATGTTTTTTAAATTTTTAGTACATTCGCAAATCGAGGAAACCATTCATTCATTTGATTATTTGATAAATTAGAGATGATATGCGATTAGAGGGTTGAGAGGATTTGGGACAGAAAAGTAGGTAAATTTTATCAAGAAACCACTTATGGCGATTGGCATTTGAAATTTTAGTAAAATTTAATAAATTACTCGTATAAAGAAATTTTGTAAAAGTCAAAAATGTTTGTAAAATTTACAAAATTTTGTGTAAATTGTATTTTGGAATTCAGTTGTAATATTCACAAAAAGTAATGGTTTATAACAAAAAAGTAATTGATTTCTACAAATGATTCTGTAAAATTTATAAAATATTCTAACAATTTATTAAAATTGTGTCATAAATACAAAATATTTGTTATTTTTTCACTAAATTTTTTAAATTTTACAGAGAATCGTACCTTTCACAAGTGTTTTTGTAAACTTGTAGAACATAATTAATTGTTTGCTAGGTATAAATAAAATTAAATCAGTTTATGTTTAGTGGTCAGAGATTAAAGATTGAAAATCTTTTCCATAAAGAAAGAAAGCAGATTTAGTGTAAGAGAGTTAATCATAGTGTAGAAAAGTGTGGACAATATTTTGAATATGTAATATGGAAATTTTTTTAATTAATATTGGAATCGATTCAATTTTATTAAAAAAATATAATATGTATTACGAAAATTTTCGGCAGGTAAGTCAATTTTCAAATTTAGTTAATAAGTTATGTATATGGTTACGTTTAAAAGTTTATATGAAATTTAATTGCATTGTGTTGTAATGTGGATAAATAAATGAGAAATAAATTTAAAATGTGAAAATATACATATTTGTGTTTTCGCCAAACCCAACATAAATGTGTTTTCGATAAATAAATGGTTTTATTATTTTGTATGTCTGAGTCGGAGAATTACATTCTGGCTCTTACTTTTGTTTGGTTTTGGCGTCGCTAGTCCAAAACAAATAAAATCTTCCGTGAATATCTAAAAACACACGCCTAAACTATTTAATGTGTATTAACAACTATTATAATTTAATTGTAATTTAGAGTTATAAGCCGTGTTTTTTTATAAGTCTCGATAGATCTCAATAGATCACATCCAGATGTTTTCTATTTTTGTGGTTAAACTGCAATTGATTCAGTTTATTTTAATCAAGAATAATATTTTATTCAACAGTTTATCGTTTTTAATTCATTTCCTTGAATTACATAACTTATTAATTGTACATGAAAATCTTGCTTTTTACCCAGATATGCTATCGAGACTACAGATTTTCCCTTTTATGAGTAAAGACACAAATTAAAAATTTGTATTTTAGCATGGAACCATACCAAAGTAAATTTTTAGTTTTCATACAATAGGAAACTAGTAGCTGATTTACATTTAACCTGTTGCTCTATTTTAAAAGACAGAATATGTACGATAAAAATATTAATTTTATTATTATTTCCTTCCATTATGAAGATGCATACTAAAAATGTGTTATTTAATACTACTTACCGCAATCCACAACTTTTTTTAGCGAAAAAGAATTGAAAAATCGAAAAATGAACTTGTTTATCATTTTTCGTAAAAGTTGCTCAAAATTTAACAGATCAGAGTAGCATTTTGAAAGGAAAAAAAAAGGTTTAATGTGTCCGTCTCATTTTTATATGTGGATAAAATGTATTCGCACTTTTCCTCATGTATTTATACTTTTGGAATAAGAAAATATAATGAAAACAACATGGCGTAGCGTTGTCAAAATAAACAAAATTCTTAGTGCTGCGAGTGCCGGTATTTTTAAGTGGATGATAGAAGTAGCTACAATTTCCCATTTTTTATTTTTGCAAGTATCTGAATAGATCCATCGAGACTTATAAAAAAACACAGCTATAGTATCCACATTCTACACAATGCAATTAACCCTCTCAAACGCCTTGTACAATATATTGTACATCAAATTTCATCGCTTCGACCAACCGTAATTTTTAATTTTTATCTCATTTCTCTTTTGCGATCGTTCTCTTATGTATTTATGTTCACACTACAGTTTTATGAGCAATGCCATATCATAGCAGTGCATAATTGTGCTACATATTTTATTTTTGGAAGAAAGTTAATTTTAAATGGCGTTTGAAAGGGTTAAATTACATATATTTTTTAAATAAGGACGTACAAACAAAATAAAAATTTATTTTATTAAATATTTATTAGTTTTGTTGGGAGGCTTTGTTGGAAGACAATTGTACATGGGCTGAAATTGAAATACATTAGGCAAAAAGTATTTCGTCTCGACATAAACAAATACAATCTGGGGCTTCTACCAAAGAAATTTTCAGAAAATGGTCGCAGTATAAAAAACCTTTTGGCTATAAATTGGTAAGAAATTTGCTAATAGAATGATTTATTCGCGGGACATACATTTTTTTATTAGTTTTTGCAGACTGAAACGGATTTTAAGGCGCTTCACAAGACAAATAGCATCGAGGTTAACTTTGTAGATTTCCTGCGCAAATACCCCTATTGTGGTTGTCGCGTCGATTAACAATCGACACGACTTTGCCTTGTCGTGTCGATTTTAGTTTGGCATTGCCTAAGGACGTCGAAACGACTCAGAAATATTGCCATATTAATATAAAAATCAACCGAGTTACTGTGAATTTTTGTTGTTATCTTAGCAATCGTGAATTAAATTTTTGAAAACTTCTGTCAAAATGACAAATATTGTTGTTTACGTTTTTTTGTATACCATTTAATTTAAATAAAAAACGACAAAATTTGCATTCTTTAAATTATCTAATTCCAAGAAATAGTATAATTGTGTAAAGTAACGTAATTTACGTGTCGTGAAATTTTTAAAATTTTAAAATCTTTATTGGTTCAGAATAGGGAAAATGGCGAAGGAAAACTGCCGTGCATCCGAAAAAAATTTTATTATAAATTTTAAATATAAATTATGTTTGGATGTATTTTGGATATAGAGAAATTATTAAATAATTAAATAAATAGTTTTTTTTCTTAAAAATTGGTGTAAACTGTGTTTTTATTAAATGACTTGTTAAATATGGCCAATAAAATGTCGTGTCGCGAACTAAAATTTCATCGACAGAAATATGACGTTTTAACGACAAACGTCGTTTGATATCGACAATCACAATACCAAATTTTGCAGTCGATGTGATATTGTTGTCGATACGACAACCACAATAAGGGTGAATACCGATCCTGAATGAAAAAGTAAAAGGGGCAGCGGATAGGAATTTGTTGGCAGTTTTAAAATTAAAGGATAATTTTAATGAAAGTAAGTAGTACAAAATATTAAATATATTTATTATATTATACGATTAAATTATTTAAGTGAGTATCACATTCCATATGAATACGTAATTAAGTTTCAAATTGGTATTGCATTAGGTTGTGTGAGAATTTTTTTGTCTAAAATATAATCAAGCATGTGGAAAATTAAAAAAAATTGAAATTGTTCAGGCATTAAAAATCTTTATATGAAAGGCCGTTAACAATTTATAAGATAATTTGATTTAGTAATGTCCTCAGATAATCGAATAATTTGATAATATACTTAGATAAATCTAATACCGAAACAAATTTTATAAAGCAGAATTTATAAATTTTCGCAGATGGTGCTTGACCAACTTTATTTCATTTATTACATCATGTATTACTGCCAACCTTAAGGAAAGTACGGATGGAAACATAAAAAAAGTTCATATTCGATTTAGCGTTCAAGACGCACAAAACAGCTTTATTCTACATAGTTAGTGCAATGGCGGAAGTGTTGGAGAAAAAATTTCAAATTGAAATGGCTGAACAGAAATCCAGCCAGACCCGTCAACCATATTATCTTTTTCGATGGGGTCAATCGTCAGATACAAGTTATGTTCATTCCTTCAAGGTATAGAAATTTTATTCGCAATAATTCTTATTTATTTTAAAAAATACATTACATTCATTTTTAGTTTGGTTGTTTATTCAAACTTATTTTTATAAGCTTACAACAAAATATGATTTAAACAAACCCCGCTGTAAAATGTTTAATTAAAAGATTGAAATAATGAAATTAAAATTATATTTAGTTTTTAAGATAAATACTTATTATTATTTAATGTAACATATTATTTAATATTAGTACTAGCATAGTTAATTAAAATGAATGAAACTTACAAAAATAACTATTATTATTATTATTTTTTTTTTTAAATACTTGTATTAATCTAGTTCAATAATTTAGATAAAGGTAAATTATTAGAAAACTGGAGAACTTTTGAAAACTGAATTAAGCATACAAATAAAGAAACACTGTGAATTAATGAATAATAAAAAGTAATAATTTGTTTTTTTACTCGCTGCAGTGGCCTAATAATAATAATATTTATTATATATATATATATATATATATATATATATATATATATATATATATATATATATATATATATATATATATATATATATATATATATATAATATTATATATTTCACAAACCATGGTATGAATCTTACAAAATATTTTGTTATATTTACAAAACCTTGAAACATTTCTGTGATTTACATAATTTTTTTTTTTAATTGACGAAGCAAATTTTGTTAAAATAAAAATCATTTTGTATAATTAATAAAAATGGTTTTGAAAGTGACAATATCATTTTGTAAAAATTACGTTTATTTTACCAATATTACAGTGTTATCTCTTAATTTAACTATTTTATTTTGTAAATTGTACAAAATGTTTATTCACCGTTAAAGATTTTCCGTCATTTATAAAAAAGAATTTAGGAATCTTACAAATTATTTTGTTATTTTGAGATTTTTTTTTTGTATTTTTTACAATATTTTTTTTATGAAATGTATAATATTTAGTAAATTTCTAAATTGTACAAAAAATTTTGTGTGTTGTATATTTACGAAAAAATTGTAATATTTACCTCGAAAAATGTGATTCTCACCTATATTTTTCTTTGAGTGCAGATGCAGTAAATAAAAAGAAAACAAAAAGTATGAAAACAAATATTGTTGATTTAAAATTTTCAAAATATTTGAAATATTGAAATATTTTCATATTTATTTGTACATAAAAATATTTTTGTCAAATTATTATTATTGACGATTTCCAGCCAGGAATAATGAAATAAAATATCTTGTTATGTATCTGAAAAAGCTTAAAAATGAGTACACAAATATAAAAAAGAGATAAACATATTATGAAAAATAAAATGGCGCCCGCACGGCATTTACAAATAAACATTAATGAAGTATGATGAGAAGATGACAAACAAAAAAACAACAACAAATTATGAAAATAAAATTTTTATTTAAAATTTTTTCCAATTTATAATTTTAAAAACGATTAGGCATCGTTTTTTGTTGAATTAGTTATGATTATGAATTATGATAAGGATAACGATTTCCAGTTTTCCGTATTTTATATCTTCAATGTACCAAAACAAAAATTAATATTTTTTTTACTGGTAAGTAGTGTTGTGAGTGAAATCAAAACTAATAAAATATTTATATTTGTGATTTGTGCAAACTGGATATTGGATAATCCTAATGCCAAGACGTTCCTATATGTATATCTCATTATATATTTAGAAGAGTATTTTGTTTTATGGTGTAATTAAGTGAAAAAAAAAGTGCAAAATAACATTTAGTTTTCTTTTTCTTAAAGAAAATAAAATCTGTATAGTAGTATTCAAATCTCGCTGGAATTCTGACAGTTCTCGCGCAGAAAAAACATGGCGGATACACAGTGATGTACTATTTCGGCTTAATTGTTTACATTTTTATGTTGTATTTGTACTTCAGTTTTTAGGTTAGTTTTTTATTTATATCATTTTATTTTGTTATTTGTATGTTATAACCTTTTGAATCACAAAATTTTTTTATAATTTTATTTTAAAAGAATCGTTTGAAATCGATAATCGAAGAATTAATGCAATTTAACAATTTTTTTACGTTATTGTGGTTTTGATCGATATGAGTGGCATTTAGTTGTTTATTTTCCTTAGTCCGTCCGAAAATTAAATGTTGACGTTGTTTCCATAGGCGTGCAGTATTTGTTTACACCTATTAATTTTCACATGAAATTTGATTGTAATAACATAAAATCATAAACATTTTGAATGTTTTGTGTATTAAAACTGAAATATAATACATTTGAATGATTATTTATTATTTTATTTAGGTTTACTATCTAAGATAAATGCGACTCATCAAAATTTTTATAAATTTTTTTTCTACATCACTGGAAGCTGCGCAGAACAATTTAAAAATTTTTTTTTTTAAGATCTGAATAGGACTATACCTTGGTAGAAAAAGTGACCCTTTTGTGTCCAAAATCTGATCATATTTGGTATTTGTGGCAGTTTAACAAATAATTATGGGCATGCATAAGGCATTTGTTCTCTTTCTACCAAGGCACATAAGAAATATTTAATCGATTCATAATATAATGTGATTCACCAAAATACGCACATAATCTTCTTCAAATATGAGCAAAAAAAAAATTTCTCTACACAGCTGTTTTTGTTTTGATTCTTAATTTTATTTTTAGTTGCAAAACCAACATTATTTAGGTACATTCAAGATATAAAATACGGAAAACTGGAAATCGTTATCATAACTAATTCAACAAAAAACGATGCCTAATCGTTAATTAATATTATGTATTTTAAAATTATAAATTGAAAAAAATTTTAAATAAAAATTTTATTTTCACAATTTGTTGTTGTCTTTTGTTTGTCATCTTCTCATCATACTTCATTAGTGTTTACATATTTTCCATTATGTGTGTTGACCTTGTTCCTATGTATTTTGTTCTTTTATTATTGTAAATGCCGTGCGGGCGCCATTTTATTTTTCATAATATGTTTATCTCTTTTTTTATATTTGTGTACTCATTTTTAAGCTTTTTCAGATACATAACAAACAAGATATTTTATTTCATTATTCCTGGCTGGAAATCGTCAATAATAATAATTTGACAAAAATATTTTAATGTACAAATAAATATTTAACAATTAAATATATATTTTGAAAATTTTAAATCAACAATATTTGTTTTCATACTTTTTATTTTCTTTTTATTTACTGCATCTGATAAAATGCTTCATATTATAGGTTTGCTTCATTTTCCGTATATTAACCGTGTTTCCATATTGTTTGTTATGTTTAGTATTGTAAATGTCATGCCTTTCCCTTTATATGTCTGTCTCTTTTTTACATATATGTACTCTATTTTTAAGCTTTTTTAAATAAAAAATATCTTATTTTGTTATCATTATTATCGTAAATTGGAAAAGCTCACGGAAAAATCCTCCAAGTCAGGTGGAAACGATAGTTTAGAGATGCAATTGAATTAAAATAAAATTAATTCCGAGTCAATTTTCATTAATATATTTTGAATAAACTGAGGTCATGTCTCTCCATACAAAAACTATGAAATAAACATTTTTTTTTTGATTTTTTGTTACCATAAAAAAAGCTTTGAAAAAAATATCGATATCATGGAGGCTTTATTTATTAAGTAGGCTTTGGTTAGACCAATATTTATATTTCAACAAGCATAGCGATACACGGATTAATAGCTAGAAAAGCTTTCGGCGTTCTCAGTAGATTATTTTTTAATATCTTAACACAAATATTAAACTAATCTGTTATTAGCTACAGTAAGGTACAACACGACAGCTTCTCGGATGGAAAAAGTACGTGTTTTTGAACGGCGTTGCATTCGTGTTTGCACCTCGAAATATAGAAAGCCAAGCAATATAAAACATTACATATCTAACAAAACTCTTTACAGCTATGTTAAATTTGAGGGCATTGACCTTTCTGTAATTGAACTAATTCCTAAACGTATCATACGTTCTAAGCAAAATACAGAAAATTCTATGATGTTCGCGCCGTATTATATTACCTTCGCCAACGAATTTCAAGACACTTCCTATATACCAACATCTGAAGCATTTTTATACTTAGATTAACGGGGGTTTATTCAAAATGACATAGGTATTCCGATAATTCACCATACCTTTAGAAGAAGTAATAATAAAATATTCACCTTAACTCATTTTCAAGACATCGACTCATTAAAATTTCAAATGAGTATCTCAGATAAATACATCAATAATTTTCCTCTGTGGCAAAAAATTAATTGTTTCGCAATTCATACTACAATAGAACAATGCCCCTATACAAACCGGCAACATCGTTAAAGATTTTTTTGGAAGTTTTGAATCAAACGGTATTGCCGTGGCCAGAGAAGAACCTTGATTCAAACTTCATTTAAAATGTATAAGCTTATGAAAATGAAAGTATTCCTTTCGAGGTTGGACGATTCGAAGAAATGATTTGGAACTCAATAGAAAATGTTTGGAGTGAAATCTTTCGCGTCTCAGCGAGGTGAGAAAAGCCAAACGGGTATAACATATACATATTAATAAATATATCTGCTACATATTGGTTTGAAACAGATTTTAGTTATAGTGGATTTATTTTGTTATTTTAATTTTTTCTTAGTGCACAAATAATTCTGTGGCATTTCAGAAAAACCACTTATCTCTATATGAAACTCATGTAGAGATAAGTGGTTTTTCTGAATCGCCACAGAATTTTTAAACGAACTTAATTAAAGTTTCCCTTATGTATAATTTTAAAAAAATGAAAATTATCTGATTTACTTTGAAGTACATGCTTTAGTTTATTTAATAAAAGAACTTTCATGCAAAAGTATGGTCCACATCTAATTTTGGAAGCAATTTTATTTGTGAATCAACAAATTTTCACGCTGCACATATCATTTTTAAATGTATAGTTTAAATAGTTTGGTGTAATGTGATAATATAAAAGTGGTTAGTGCAATAAGTTTCCTGATAGTGATAAGTGTTTTTCGTTTGATCAATAAGGAAAACGTGCAAACGTGCTCACAAAATAAATAACGGTACTCTCAAGTGCCGTTTGACAGGTATTATCGCATCACACGTATTGGAATACATATATGAGTGATCGATGACTGATGACGAATTGTGTACAATTTTTCATTACATTTATTAAATGATGTTGCTTAATTAATTTATCATGGTTTGTTTTCGGGGATAAGTGAAAATGTAATATAAAATAAAACATAATATTGTACCTTTTCCTGAAAAAAGGGAACATCAAACTTATTGCATTTTTATTCAATTATCCCTAATAGCATAGAGGCAATATGTGATCAGCCAATCATCATACGCGAATTAAGATTTTTCTGTAGAGCATAGTAAATGTTGCTTAAATATTTTGATTGCAGCGATTACTATAAGATGGAAAAACTAATGCAGAGTTCATTAAAATTATGCGATAAATTAATAATATACACAAAAATGAAAAGATATCTCGCTTTCATCATCAATCATATTTTTTTAAAATTATAACTCTCAAAAATAAGTCAAAAAATCTACAATCAGTCAGCTCCTAAGCGCTTGTTATTGGTCTTCAAATAAGTTGCGCTACAAAATATAAGTCGTGAATTTGGCATACAAAAGCATTTATACCATTCGAATTATATGGAAAATAAAAATCTGTTTAGAGCAGTATAAACTGCGATATACGAAATATTTTTGCTAACCAATATGGAATGTAACGTTAAGAAAACAAGAACATAAAGTTGTAAGGAATAGCAGTGTCACTAGCTAACAAAACCCAACGAGCGGAAATAAGCGCACCATCGCCAATGATGTTTATAAATCATTCTTAAATATTGTTTATAACAACGTGTATCCCAAATGCTCATAAATCAATCTAAACATATCCGAAAAGAAGTAATTATTCAGAAACTTAAGCAAAGTATGTCTTTTCACGGTGGTCTCGACATATTATTATCCTCATAATCTGAATCCAATTTTTAAACTTACTTTCTTTTGTAATAATAATATAATACAAACTTGGAAAATGTTTTCTACAACGCGTTTACAAACCGACAATATACATAGGTTGGAAACTAATTTTCTTCTAGTTCTGCTTTCTTTTTCATCAATCAACAGGTGATATGCTGTATGAACAGTTCCCATGCCATATAATATAAAACAGCCAGCACAAAACACATAACAAACCTCTTTGAAAAATTCAATCACATAATCCCCACCGATGCTGATTATGAGCGTAATTGATCCCGTACTTTCAAATCAATATATATTCGTTTTATGTATTCGCTCTCCAAAGAAAACTTAGACGATGTGAAAATTGTTATTATTTGGAAAAAAAATAAAAATTTATATTTTGATAGTAATAATAATGATAGTAATAACTGTAATAAAAACTAAAATAACAATAGAGATTGCAAAAAATAAAAAAATCTTCCTTATAAATATACAAAAGAAGCGCGCAACCGAACGAAGATGAGCAGAATTATACAGACTCGTTGTTGTTTTATACTCCTATGAGAATCATCATCAATCAATTTTTATTTTTTTCCTGGCTGGTGTTGGTTTTGTTGTAGATCTTTTCACCAATTTTCTTTAAAATTTTCTTTACATTTTTTGCTTTATATACATATACGTATTTACGAAGAAATTGAGGTATAGTCGTATATTGGGTTTAAAGTAAAAAAAAACAAATTTAATGCTTTCTTCACCTGAACAAGAAATCCTCAATTTATGTGGATGATGGGAAAATAATTGTGGCAATTGTTTTTTTTGTGCTACGCGAAAATCTTTATAGTCATTAGTTGAATAGTTCTAGAATTAAGTTTTGTAGTTCTATCACATCGTAAAATTACATAAAAAATATTAATTTTGATTGGAATAAGACCATTGAATATAGACGTCACGCCAAGATTAAAATCGAATTGAAAATTAAATGACAAAATTTTCCATAATAGGTGTCTATACTAGTACGATTATATAGAGCAATTTTTGGGATTAAGAAGTTTCCATTTATGAATACACAAATTTGAAGTTATAATATGCAAATAGCTAAATATCATATCGCTCACTTCGTGCAATAAAACGATAAGTCAAAATCGTTAATTTTCAGGAGAACACTTTTTAGGTTTTTCAACTAGAACTTTTTGGATACATGTCAATTAAAAATATTCTGTATACTGTAAATGGTTCATTTCTCCTGGCAATTTAGCGAATCATTTAAATAATCTAAAAAAAATTGTTTAAACAGGTAAACGCGATACCCACCGTGTACAATTTTATTAAAACAGTAATTTAAGTACTAGTTATAGTTGTTTTGATTGAGAAAATTTTAAATTTTTAAATTGTAAGTCGAGTTGTAGTTTTTATTGACGATTGGAGCATCACGGATTCCGCCTAGTGGAAAATTTTTAAACAGAGCTACCTGATAATTTGACGTTCGAAATTATTGTAAACAATTCCAATTTTGAACTGTAAAAACAATTTTTAATTGTCGCATTGCTAAATTTTCTTTCGTCGCATTGGTGAGAAATGTCATTTTATCAGGTGCATCATTTTAACTTTATCCTCGAGAGGCGCTTTCTCTAATTTTACAATCGTCAATAAGAATACATTAATTTTTTTTACTATTGTAACTCTACATATCGCAGTATTGCATTACTATTTTCAACATAATCTTTTATTGTAGTCAACTTTAAATCATAAAACATGACGATAATTTACAATAAATTGCCAGCTACTCATGATTTTTTTCATTTTTCTGGTTTTCACTTTATTTGGTGGCAAAGATGCGGATTTAAAAGAACCAGAACAGTTTAAATATGATTGTTCGTACTCAAAATCCTTGCCGTATCACACAAATGGTTCTGGGAGTACAAAATAAATGTTATTAGCTTTTATCACAAATAAAGCTTGACTTCGTGACGAAGACATCTGTGGTTAAAAACTAGTTGCGACGTACATTCTCCTTCGAACCAATTAAACTCCAACGCATTTTCCTGTCGTTATCATCTATTTATTTCAGGTTTCAAGTACTTGGAAAACGCGAAAATGCGTTTCGCCAAATACCAAAGCAACCTTGATTATACAAGCCATAATCTAAAAAACGAAGCTTTTTTAAGGGAATTAGAAACGACGAAAAAATCAAAATTTCCATAGTAAAACACATAAAACATATGGGAAATCACTTTTTTTCTTAAGACAAATTTGTCAATGAAAACGTTACCAATTCTTAATTATGATTTCTGAAATATTTTCATAAATGTTTGAATTTCAACATATATAAATGTCGTTTAAGTAAATCGTTTTCATTTTCTTGTAATAATTGGTTTATTTAAACCAAAATATAAAAAAAAGTTCATAACAACAACATTCTGGTCAAATAAAAAAGAAAAGCTTACTACAAATTATGTGCATTAAGTCAATATACATTACATAGATGGCAGTGATGGCAGTACAATTTTTTTAAAAATCGTATCAAAAATTGCAACCTGGAGAAATTTTAAGTTCAAAAATTGCAGGAAAAGCAAAACAAATTCTCAAAATATTAAGAACGTGTGAAAATTTTGTGATTAAACAATTTTTTTTCGTATTTTTCTGTATAAATCTGAGACATCTAACGTACACTAGTAAAACTAAAGATAAATGTAGCAAGTATTATTTTAATTCGTCAGAGCCAACTTTGATGTATTTTTCAAAATGAAAGTTCGAAAAATATATTTTAGATATAATTTAATTTTAATATTTCTGCAATTTTAATATTTCTATGTAGAACACTTTTGTATAAAAATTTTGTAACATTTTTGCTTTTTTCAATGTAAAACTTGAAGCTAAAAAACACCATTTTTACTATGGATTCCTATGGAAATCAGTGAAAAGTTATACCACTAAAAAAGCTTCTAAAAAATACGTCATAATGATTATGGCTCTATACTCTAGAAGGCTCTGCAAATACTCGTTATGTACTGAGTTCTTAAGAGCTGTTGACGAAATTCTACTTTGCACGGTGGCAAAACGGAGGGATCTCAATTTTTCAATAACTTTTTTAAATCCTCTTCTTTGTTGTTAGATTTATAAGTTAAGCAGCATTTTTCAAATCTCGCTGCATTTATATCTGTGAAATTCTTAAATCCGAAGCTGTGAAATTCTTAAATAAAGCTCGAGTTGATATTAACGTGCTCATAATTTTCTTAGATATGCTACCGAATGTATAGCAAAAATATCTTTCATTGTATACAATAGAAAAAACCATCGATTATGACACAATCAGAGGTATTTGGTACATTGTCGGAACGAAGTTTTTTCCTAAAAATTTTAGTATCGTTGGTTTCCCTGTCTGAAATACTATATACTTCCATCTAAACGGCACATTGACATCGGAATTGGTGTTATAGGATTGCATCAAATTTTTTCAAAGTCAATCTCATAGTCCATAGATAAACCTATAGCATTCGGCCAAACAAATCACGTTGTATTTTTATTTCTTGAACCTTATTACCTGTTTTAACAGTTTTTTTTCTTCAATATATGTATCAGTAGAAGAAATCATAATTTTTACTTTTGAAATAGATTTTTCGAACCTATCAACAGATTCGTTACATTCAGAAATAAACTTTTCTCGTAATTATGCACCTATACTTCTTCAATATTTATCAAAAAATCTTGTACTGCATTTGAAGCTGCTTTTCCACTCGAAATATTGAAAAGTCGTTGCTGGTCGATGCTAGTATCGAATGGATTCAGAAATTTGGAAAATGCATTGACATTATGATTGAATTTGTTTGTGTCTCCTTTTAAATTATATTGTTCCAAATCATCTGTAACATGTTGCCGTTTCCGTAAACTAGTAGCCTCGTTTGTATATGATACACCAGTTGATCGAATCTCGTGGCTCTTACACCAGTGCTGCCGAGTAGAAATGAGTTAGTAAAATGTACTACACCGATTGATTTTCTTCCAGTATCTGCGTTGATTGTCTGTTCCAGAGTCAGTTCGATTGGCTGTCTAGAGAATGACTTGTCCGTTCTGTGGATTCCAAAATAACCTCTTCTCATGGATCCTTGTAATCGTGGATGAGTTTGTTCTAGTTTAATTAAATTATTGTGATATTTAACCAACCAACGTGAATAATTTGGCCGATTAAATACAAAGAAAAGATTGGCCATTTTTGGTTAAATAAATTTAAATAGCGCAAAATCGCCTATCCGTATACTGCGGCTTAACATCTGATAATAATTGATGAGATATACATATGTACGTTATATAAAACTGAGGCGTTTTAACATAAGCTCCATTCAAACAGGCTTCTTTATGTTGAAGATATAAGGTTTGAGGCATCACTATTTTGTAATAAAGCATTATAAGATAATTTTTGACCATTAAAATCCGTCAGCTCTGTTCGTACATTTTCTAGAATCTTTATTTTTTCATTTTCCAAGAAAAATTGAAAATGCAAAATTTCTAATTCAACTGCCATCAGTGGGTATAATCGTTTACATTTATTAAAGTGCTTGCCAGAAAGGAATGAATCAACAGATCCATTTGCTATTCACTTAACAGTAATATTCATTAGTTCACAGCTTTGAAATAATCAAGCATAATATGATAAGATCCCAAATGAATAAATATGTTATCAAATAATGGCTGCTCACTAGATTGGATTTGCATCGCAACTTTAGCAATAGCTAAATCGTATACGAAACTTCAATATGAAACTGCTGTAATTCTTCAGCGATTTTTTGGCATTCTCTCAGTGTTTCGAGAACAACATTTTTAGAAGTAGTGTTGATGATAATTAATAACTAGTTGTAATAGAATAAGCAAAACAGAAAGTGCAAAGTAGAATAACGTCAACAGCTCTTAAGGACTCAGTACATTCCCGACCATCTGGCAGGTAGAAAGTCCCACCAAAATGACCTGTCATTTTGGTGGTACTTTCTACCTGCGCTTGCCTCAAATTTTTAGATATCAAGAAAATTCAATTTTGAAGCCACCTGGCAATATTTTAGACCCGACTAAATGATCTGGTTTTTTTATTTTATTTTTTATTAAATACTAAACTAAAAGGTATTACAATTTCAAAATGCCTCAAGGACATTTTTTTCAAAAAAAATTTCGCAACTTAAAAAAGTCCAGGGTTGACGATGCCCTGCTACCCATCAGCCAAGTCTTTGATTTTGTGTTAAGACATTGCTAAAGAAGCGTCTCACAAATTTTCATTCTGCCTCAAATACCTACTCAAAATTGTCTAACAGCTCTCAATCTATTTGGGCTTTATTAAAATTCTAGAAACGTTTTTTCCATTTTTTGTAAGAATAACTGTAAAAAAGGTCGATTTTATAAAATTCAAAAATTTTTGGACGTTTAGGCAAAAAATTTAAACGGGCCAAGTTTGGCACGCGTGTCACATATTTATGATCACTGCTCTAGAGGCTGATTTTATTTTAACTTTGTGGATTCTTCTGATTTTCCGATATTACCAGGATCAGGTGGACAAAGTCTTCCCCGTAAAACTATTAAAAAAGATTTTATTGCAATCTATGTATCCCGTTTACTTTCGGTTGAAAAGCTAGTAACGTAATCTGCATTATCTACTTTTCACTTTCGGCTAACTTTAACATGGTCAAAAGTAGTGTCCTATATGGTAAATTGTAATGTAGGTCAATCTTCCATGTTATCATAATTTTTATTCCAATTTCTTTTACGCATACCAGAATACAGCGCGACTGAGCCAACCTTTAAATTGTTGACCTTAAAAACAAATAAAATTTCCAAATTCTTAAAATAAAAAAACAAATAATAAACCGTTCATTTGTTATATAAAAATAAACCAAAGCAGCAGATTAACCCGAATTCATTGTTTGAACCCCAGGCAAGACCGATATTAATAAATAAATAAAATACCAAGAATTTTGTTTTGGTTTTCATTTTGATCTTTTTATAATATCAAAGTAAAAATTTATTTATTCGTCGTCGAATATTAAATTTTATTCTTGTGGGAAATGTTGCATAACGGAAAACGATTCAAAATTCATGGAGAAAATGGACGAGAAGGAGTTTCCACCCTTCGCTCCCTCCCAAATTACAAAAAAAAAAAAACGGAACAACATTTTTTTTGTTTTCTCTTCATCAATTATAAATTTTCCAATTTTAATTTTAAGCCTTGTTGTTGTTGTTGTCGCTTATAAAGCATATAGCACATGAACTACTGTTTATTAAAAAACGAAAACAATAAACCATTTTATGATCACCCTGTGTTCGTTGTTACAATTTTTTATTTTTATTAGTAAATTAATTTTTAATGAAATAAGTAATTAAAGTTTAATTTTTTTTTTTTGTTTTACTATTTTAAATTATAAATTTATTTTACATAATACGTAAAAATATTTATGGTGTGCTAATGCTTTTAGTGTTGATAAAGAATTTTTGTGGTGTTGTTGCAAGTTTACGTATATTATATTTATATATCAATATTTGCTAGTTGCCATTGTCGTTCAACAATATGAAGAATCTAGGTATACTAAAATCGTTTTTGTGCAAGCTGATTATAGATTTAAATAAATTTTATAAATTCCGGAAAAGCTCTACATTTAAGAACACATCCTGCAACCCAATGAAACCAGATTAAAAAGAATCAGATTAATCCTCTTTAATTAATCCATTTTTCAATTTTAAAAATATCTTTTTTTTACTAAATCATACATAAAACGATACAAATTTTATCTTTCTTCAACTCTTCTCCGATGGTCCGAAGCACAATCGAAATAAAAAATTATAGAACATTGATTTTTGATGATTCGAAGATGTACAAGGTATTCGATTAAAATTTTTCGTTTTTTCTTTTGTTGATTCACATTCTTATCTAGATATTTGTCAATTGGATAAATGGATCAAAAGTTGATGAAATAAAAAAAAAATTAATAATTTATTTTTGGATGAAGTTGTATATACCTGTAATAAAAAAATGTGAGATTGATTTTTTTTTTTTGTTAATCAATCGGTCGTCGCAGGTTATCTGATTTTATCTCAGTACTGTTGTATGTGTAGTTTTTTGTGTTAGGATTTTTAATGCGAAAGGTTAACATGTTATAGTTATAGCGTTAGCGTGAATTTTATAACAAATTGACAAAAAACCTCACAACAGCAAAAAAGTGTAAAAGCAAGTATTACACTTTTATCACAATCTACTAAGAAGATGACATATTTTGTCATTTTTTTGACAAAATTGTGTAGCTTACACATACTAATTCGAAAAAAAAAATTAATTTTATATTCACAAATTCTGGAAACTAAATAACTGTGATGAGTTGTGTTAAAGCTCGAACGTTGTACTAAATTGTTACGCAGAAGGATGTTTTTAGTATATAATCAAAATGAACTTTTATTGTTAATTTTTAAAACATTTATTAACCAATAACAGGCCATCATAGAAATTGCTTTCTGGATCTGAGTATGCCACCACATTAGTAAGCATTTAGTGGATAATAGTTCGGTCAATATAGACATTTAAAATAACAAAAATTCCCGGAGAGCCAAATATTGGTGGAGAGCTGGGGTTTACCATTACAAATAAAGTTTTAAAAATCCCCATCGATCCTATGTGTGCTACAAAAGTTATTCGGGGTCAAAGGTCAAAATTTGAGGTTTTTAGGATTTTTCTCGAAAACGGTAAGTTTTATCAAAAAAAAAACCTCAAACCAAAGTTGTCGATCTTAAAATTCTCTACAAAAATGGTCTTCATAATTTTTTTCCTAAGAGTTACCATTCCTGAGATATCGCGATTCTAAGAGTCACATTATACATGATATGCACATATAAGCCACGTATATACATAATCAGGCACTTAAGACAAGTATAAATACCTATTTGTATCTCTTTTATATATATTATACTATTCTGAAAACATTTATCACGTGGCCTTGAAAAACATCTGGCTATTCTATTGTCCATAACTCCGTAGGTCTCGTTCATATACCTGTTTCTTTTAGTGCTAAAGGTTCAGTTCAAGTGAATATACGTACTTATTACAAGCGTCTACCATTTAGGTTATTTGTGCTGTTTTATAGCTCGAAAAAATGACTCAGTTTTGCTTTATTTGCAATAAACTTTTAACTGAAGATGAAACAGTTGTGGTTGATCGTGGAATGCCAACTTTAATCGAGGCTAGCGTCGCGAGAGGTGATGAGTTTACTGAGTATTTAAGAACTCAAAAGTCCGTTACAATACACGTAGATTGCAGAAAATCATACACCCGGAAAACTTCAATCGCTGCAGTAAAATGACAACGTGAGGAGAAACAGGCTAGTACTTTAAAATTCAAAGAATCCCTGTTAAAATTAGCTAAAGATCGTTTTGATGATGTTTCAAAGGCTGTTCTTCAACGTATTAATTTTGAGTATGATTTAGTCGCTGCTGATGCAAAATACCATGACAGTTGTTACAAATCTTTCTTAAAACCTAATACTGGTGGTAAAATTGGGCGTCCACAAGATGAAACTGTAAACTCTTCGATGGAGAAAATTTTTCATTTCATTCAATTCACAGCTGGAATGCGTAAAACATCAAAGTCAGCAATTTACGATTGCTTTCAATCAGTCAATACTGAGGTTGATCGTACAAACGCTACTAACATTATTGATGGAGGATACCTACTATAACATCACGTTGTGTGGGATCGAGAAGAAACCTTTAGCGTTATTTTTGACAAATACGTTCAGTATCTACGCAGACATTATGGGCTTACAGTGACGGTAGTATTTGACGGCAACAGTGACTCGACAAAAAATATTAAAGCTGCAGAACAACGTCGTCGCACTACAAAAACATCATCGGGTTCCGAGATTATCTTTGATGAATTTATGACAGTTCCAGCGAATCAACAACAATTTTTCGCTAACATTAATAATAAATCTCGTTTCATTTCCATGTTAAGTGACAAATTAACTGCTGCGAATATTGCAGTGAAACAAGCTGAAAATGACGCAGATGTCCTCATAATTGAAACAGCAATAGAAAAATTTAATGCAACAAACACAACAATTGTAGTTGGTGAAGATGTTGATTTGTTAGTACTACTTACTGCAAGGACTCCAATGGATAAAATTATTTATTTTCTGAAACCTGGAAGGGCTCAACAGGGAACAGAAATATATTCTTCAAAAAGTTTATCTGCTTATCCCAAATGCCAAAACTATATTTTAGTTTTACATGCGATAACCGGCTGCGGCACTTCGTCAGCAATGTAGAGAAGGGGCAAAACGTCAGTATTTAAATTATTCGAAAAAAAAGATTTGACTGACTGACAACTCGACCCAAAAGTGTGATTCGTTAGTTATTTTCCTATTACTGCAGAAAACGGACGTCGAAACGAGGAAAATGAGGGCAGAATATAGCATCGGTAAGGAGTTTCCAAGTGAGGAGGATTTCCTGGCATTTCTCACCAAACGTTGCGAAGCATTAGAGATGTCACAAATGAAGTCAACTAGTGACAGGAATGACGCGATACGAACCTTAACTAGACTACGAACACACTGTAACTACGGATGTCCAATTAAAGTGCAGCTAGTGCAGTCAGTGCAGCTAGTGCAGAGAAGTCACTATGCTGCAATTGTCTGAATCCGGGACATTCATCCAAAAAGTGTGTTTCACCGCAAAGATGCCATAAATGTTCGCTAAAGCACCATACAATCCTGCACATCAATGCGTTCACGCAAAAACAAATGAATGATCCGCATCAAATAGCGTCATGTTCTACCAATTGTAATAATCCAATAATTGGATTTATTCAATTTATATTGGAAATAATGAAATTATTTCATCATGTTCACACAATTACCAACCAAGCATGTTAACCAACCGCAATCAACCACAAATCCAACCAGTGTTTCACCGAATTATTCGTCAATCGAACTAAGCCAAGGAAGGTTCAAGTTCTCTGGTGATTGAGCCAATCAATCCGAGCCTTGCTCGACTCTGGTTCTGAAGCTAGTTTAATAAGAGAGACCTTAGCTCAGAAACTCCAAATACCAAGGGTGTATGCCAGAATACCTATTACTGGTATCGCACAAGCCGGAGCTGGATATACCCGACGCAATATACAGCTGCAAATCTCATCTAGGCTTCCCAATCATAAACCATTAGAATGTCAAGCATAAACGTAGCTAACGAAGATGTTTATCAATATATCAGAAATCCTCCAATAGCTAATCCTGAATTTAGTAAATCGTCACAAATCGACATAATATTGGGTGAAGGTGAGTTTTTTGAAGTACTCTTGCCAGAAACAGTTAAGCGAGATAGCAAGGTGATCGCCCAAAATACGATATTCAGATGGATTGTTTGTGGAAAACTAAAAGTCAATCCAGGATATAATCAATTCATCACATCAAATCTTGCGACCACTGATATCAATGCTGTGCTACTACAATTTTGGGAAGTAGAGGAATTGCATCCGGCAGAGATACTCACGTACGGATGAAGAGAAACTTATGGAAAATCAATTCATCACCACACATTCCCGTATCACTAATGGAAGATACGTAGTAAGGCTACCGTTTAAACCAGACTCAGAACCACTTGGAAATTCATTTTCTTCTGCAACATCTCGATTGAATGCAATGGAGCGAAAGTTTGAAAACATCCCTGTGCTCAAACACGAATATTGTCAATTTATGAACGATTACCTTCTACTAAAGCACATGAAGATAATACGAGGCTCCGAAATTCCAAAGAATCACAACAATTTGAATTATCTGACACATCATGCTGTAGTATTGACGGTTCGGTCAAGACAACTTCAGGAGTGGCATTAAATGACAATTTTTTGGTAGGAGCGATTTTCCAAAATACGCTATTTTCGAACGTGGTCAAATTCCGGATGCATACAATTGCTTTTGCGTCGGATATAGAGAAGATGTATACCGACAAATTCTTGTGACGCCCGAAGATCAAGACTATCAAAGGATAGTATGGCGAAGATCAATGAACGAACCAATCAACCATTACAAATTACAAACCGTAACATATGGTTTAGCATCATCACCGTATCAAGCTATCCGATGCCTACAGATGTTAGCCAACACCCATAGGGAATAATACCCTCAAGCAGCGGCAATAGTGGATAGTGATTTCTACGTAGTCGATGTAATGTCAGGAGCTGATGAATTATCGCATGCGATTGAATATCGAGATCAGTTAATCAATCTAACGCAACAGGGTGGCTTCAATCACAAAAAGTGTAAGTGAAATTCAAGTGAGTTCTTACAAGGAATACCCCTCAACGATCAAGAAAAATAAGTCCGTTAACCCTTGATGAACAAAGAAGTTTAAAGGTGTTGGGTCTACAACGGGACCCTGTTGAGGATTGCTTATGTTTCAAGATAGATTTACCGGAAAATGTCACAGCAACTAAGCGAGAACTACTATCACAGTCATCAAGATTATTCGATCCTCTTAGATTATTGGCACTTTGCCTAATCATCGTCAAAGTTTTATTCCAAAGCCCATGGCTGTTGAAACTTAATTGGGATGATCAATTGCCAACACACATCACATCTCAGTGGATGAATTTCAGAAGCGCCCTTAATCATCTGGCCACCATCAGAATACCGCGGCTAGTTAAACTTCAAAATCAGAAAATAGAACTTCATGGGTTTAGTGACGCCTCCGAGAAAGCTTTCGCCGCCGCTGTGTATTTCTGGTCGAAAGGAAATACTGGAGCTTACGAGACACGCTTAATTGCAGCGAAAACTAAAGTTGCTCCCATCAAGCAATTTTCAGTGCCGCGGTTAGAATTGTGGAGAGCGTTACTTGTGGCCAAATTAGTGAAAGCTGTTACAGAACCTATGTGTATAGCAGAAGCTGACATTTTTGCATGGCCCGATTCAACTGTCGTTTTACAGTGGCTAACAACATCTCCAAGAAAATGGAAAACATTTGTAAGCAACTGAACCTCGGAAATACATACCCGGAAATAGAGAGAACCCAGCCGATCACGCATCACGAGGTGTTCATCCATCTAAATTGAAAGATCTCGATATGTGGTGTAATGGTCCAGACTTTCTAAAATCGAGTGAAGATTTATGGAAGATACCAGGAAATGCATTTCTAGGACGATGAAGCTGCAACTGAAGAAAAATCTGAGCAATTACAACTATTTAAGGTTCCAGGAGATTTTATCAACAAATCTGGACCACTTGCGAGATGTCAAAGAGAAGTAATAAAATCTAAACAAGGACATACAAATCTTAATTGACTAAATTACTATTTAATTAGCAAAAAAAAATTTAATTTTAATTAATTGACTATTTGTTTATCTTAATTTTTAATGTGCATAAATAATTATGAATAAAAATTTGTATATACAAATAATTTTGAATAAAATTAAATCATCTGTATTTTTTCCTAGAATTAAAATTAACAATTTTTTTTATTGAATTATAAAGCAAAATTATTAAGCTAACTAAATAAAAATTATTAGTTTCAAAAAGATTTTTATTTATATCAAATTTATAGAAGTTTGTGTGGCGTTGCATTAAAAATGTATACTGCACAAATATGTACATATGAATATTTAGAGAGCTTTTACAATATTTTTGAAATTTAGTATTAGCAGAGCCTTCTAGAGTATAGACAGAGCCTTCTAGAGTATAGAGCCATAATCATTATGACGTATTTTTTTAAAGCTTTTTTAGTGGTATAACTTTTCACTGATTTCCATAGGAATCCATAGTAAAAATGGTGTTTTTTAGCTTCAAGTTTTTCATTGAAAAAAGCAAAAATGTTACAAAATTTGTATACAAAGGTGTTCTACATATATTTAGCAGCAATTTACTGGAAGGGTTTATTGGTATTAAGTAAATATTAATTGCAGAAATATTAAAATTAAATTATTTCTAAAATATATTTTTCGAACTTTCATTTTGAAAAATACATCAAAGTTGGCTCTGACAAATTAAAATAATACTTGCTACATTTATCTTTAGTTTTACTAGTGTACGTTAGATGTCTCAGATTTATACAGAAAAATACGAAAAAAATTGTTTAATCACAAAATTATGACACGTTCTTAATATTTTGAGAATTTGTTTTGCTTTTCCTACAATTTTTGAACTTAAAATTTCCCCAGGTGGCAATTTTTGGTACGATTTTTGAAAAATTTGTACTGCCATCACTGCCATCTATGTAATGTATTGTAGCGGTTCACCCAATGCACCACTACAATTATTCCGGTTCAACCACAAGCTCGCCACACATTGGGTGCCACCTGTATCAGCACATTGGGAACTATGTCACATGACGTACAATGACCAACCACTGACCGGCTTGTCCAAAAATTCAACGAAACAAATACGAAAGACACACAACACAAAACAAAATAAAATATTCTTAATCAGTCGGCTCTCACATTTCATCGCGGCGACATGCCGCCCAACTCGCGCGGTAGAAAATGGTTGTGAAAAATAGAAAATAAATGTTTTAACTTTAACAAAAAATAATTTCATAAATTTGAAAATAAATGTGAATTTTTTTATTAACATTAAATCAACAAATACTCTCTTCATACCAACCATTTAAATTATAAATACAAAACAAAATAAATAATTCCTGTTAATAAAATATGTGTGTTTTTATTATACAAAAATGGCGTAGTCATCGAGGCATAAATGATATACGTCATAGTATATTGACTTAATGCACACAATTTGTAGTAAGCTTTTCTTTTTTACTTGACCAGAATGCTGTTGTTATGAACTTTTTTTATATTTTGGTTTAAATAAATCAATTATTACAAGAAAATGAAAACGATTTCCTTAAACGACATTTATATATGTTGAAATTCAAACATTTTTGAAAATATTTCAGAAATCATAATTACGAATTTGTAACGTTTTCATTGACAAATTTGTCTTAAGAAAAAAAGTGATTTCCCATATGTTTTATGTGTTTTACTATGGAAATTTTGATTTTTTCGTCGTTTCTAATTCCCTTAAAAAAGCTTCGTTTTTTAGATTATGGCTTGTATAATCAAGGTTGCTTTGGTATAGAGCCATAATCATTATGACGTATTTTTTAGAAGCTTTTTTAGTGGAATAACTTTTCACTAATTTCCATAGGAATCCATAGTAAAAATGGTGTTTTTTAGCTTCAAGTTTTTCATTGAAAAAAGCAAAAATGTTACAAAATGTTTATACAAAAGTGTTCTACATATCTTTAGCAACAATATTCAGGAAGGGTTTATTAGTATTAAGTAAATATTAATTACAGAAATATTAAAATTAAATTATTTCTAAAATATATTTTTCGAACTTTCATTTTGAAAAATACATCAAAGTTGGCTCTGACGCATTAAAATAATACTTGCTACATTTATCTTTAGTTTTACTAGTGTACGTTAGATGTCTCAGATTTATACAGAAAAGTACGAAAAAAAATTGTTTAATCACAAAATTATCAAACGTTCTTAATATTTTGAGAATTTGTTTTGCTTTTCCTACAATTTTTGAACTTAAAATTTTCACAGGTGGCAATTTTTGGTACGATTTTTAAAAAATTTGTACTGCCATCTATGTAATGTATATTGACTTAATGCACACAATTTGTAGTAAGCTTTTCTTTTTTACTTGACCAGAATGCTGTTGTTATGAACTTTTTTTATATTTTGGTTTAAATAAATCAATTATTACAAGAAAATGAAAACGATTTCCTTAAACGACATTTATATATGTTGAAATTCAAACATTTTTGAAAATATTTCAGAAATCATAATTACGAATTTGTAACGTTTTCATTGACAAATTTGTCTTAAGAAAAAAAGTGATTTCCCATATGTTTTATGTGTTTTACTATGGAAATTTTGATTTTTTCGTCGTTTCTAATTCCCTTAAAAAAGCTTCGTTTTTTAGATTATGGCTTGTATAATCAAGGTTGCTTTGGTATAGAGCCATAATCATTATGACGTATTTTTTAGAAGCTTTTTTAGTGGAATAACTTTTCACTAATTTCCATAGGAATCCATAGTAAAAATGGTGTTTTTTAGCTTCAAGTTTTTCATTGAAAAAAGCAAAAATGTTACAAAATGTTTATACAAAAGTGTTCTACATATCTTTAGCAACAATATTCAGGAAGGGTTTATTAGTATTAAGTAAATATTAATTACAGAAATATTAAAATTAAATTATTTCTAAAATATATTTTTCGAACTTTCATTTTGAAAAATACATCAAAGTTGGCTCTGACGCATTAAAATAATACTTGCTACATTTATCTTTAGTTTTACTAGTGTACGTTAGATGTCTCAGATTTATACAGAAAAGTACGAAAAAAAATTGTTTAATCACAAAATTATCAAACGTTCTTAATATTTTGAGAATTTGTTTTGCTTTTCCTACAATTTTTGAACTTAAAATTTTCACAGGTGGCAATTTTTGGTACGATTTTTAAAAAATTTGTACTGCCATCTATGTAATGTATATTGACTTAATGCACACAATTTGTAGTAAGCTTTTCTTTTTTATTTGACCAGAATGCTGTTATTATGAACTTTTTTTTATATTTTGGTTTAAATAAATCAATTATTACAAGAAAATGAAAACGATTTACTTAAACGACATTTATATATGTTGAAATTCAAACATTTATGAAAATATTTCAGAAATCATAATTAAGAATTTGTAACGTTTTCATTGACAAATTTGTCTTAAGAAAAAAAGTGATTTCCCATATGTTTTATATGTTTTACTATGGAAATTTTGATTTTTTCGTCTTTTCTAATTCCCTTAAAAAAGCTTCGTTTTTTAGATTATGGCTTGTATAATCAAGGTTGCTTTGGTATTAGTCATTTAATACTAAATACAATATGTACATATAATTTAAAGATTTTGGAAATTTTGAAAATTAAGAAATATGGAAATTGTTAATTTAGGAATCTGGGAATTTAAATATTTTAGAAATACAACAATATAAAATATTATTTGAAATTATTGACTTTAGCAACCTGTGCAGTACATATACGATTCTTTGGTATAAAAGCAAAAATTTAAAAACCAACAGATACTCATTTCACGAGAAACTGCGATGGACTCTCTCATTCAGTTGCGGATTAAAAAAAAAACAGGGTGCCAAGCAAGTTTAGTTCCTCCACCGCCTACCGGTACAAATAATTGTTTTGTCCTAGTTCATCATTGAATCGAGAATAATTATAATTTATAATTTGAAAATTTTCGACAGCCAAAATCTAATTTTGATAATTTTATTACCAAATTGAATTCTGTAACTGAAAACTCTTTATAGTGTATAATAGTTGGCGATTTTAATATTGATTTATTATCTTCAGGCAGAAATTCTGCGATTTACAATGAGATACTTTTATCAAAGGCTATACTAAATGAAATTGACAAATTCAATAGTACTTGAATATCGACGGTAAATACAATCATTGATCATGTAATTTCTAAAATATTAAATATGTCGTTTGAGTTTTATTTGGGTGACTTCTCGAGATCTGATCATAAGATAATTTTCCTCCGCTTCGAAAACCGTTCTAAGTTAATTGCTTGTAGCAAAACAGATATATTAAAATTTGTCGATTGTAACGCTATGCAAAAGTCCTCGTTGTGGAATGAGATTAAGAATGTTTCTAGCTTTGATGAACTAAACTCTCTTGTTAAAATTTTAAATCAACATACCAATTCTCGAAAAATAAAAACAAGTCATATAGTAAAAGCAATACACCTTGATTCAGTAATAACTAATAACATTAAAAAAATATGAAACTGCGTGGAAAATTTTACAGATATTTGAAAAAATACCCCGATGATCAATACATACCATCGAGATATAAATATTATTTACATTTTTGTGCGATAGCCAAAAATCTTACGAAAAATTTGCCTGTTCCACAATAACCTACCGATCAAATCAATATTAAAATTGATTTTCCTTTTAATTTAAAAGAAACTATAACCGAAGGGGTAACTAATATTATTGCTAAGTTAAAAGCTAATTCTGCTTCTCTGGCTATGATAAATTTCAACAAAATTTCTGCAAAAATTGAGTGATCAAATTGGTAAACTAAATAATAAATCATTTTAGCCATCAAAATGCTTAGATTTATTGAAAATAGCGAAAGTATCAAAAGCTAAAGTATAAATAATCAGTTCGAAATAAAAATTTCAGAACAATTTCTGTACCGATGGCTTTTGCCAAAATACTAGAGCGACTATTAATTCTAGATTGGAAACGTTTCTTCAATTAAATAAAATAATCCACGAAAGACAGTTTGGTTTTTGTAGTAATTCCAATACTATTTCAGCGTGTTTAAATTTTACAGATTTTGTCAGTAAGGGGATTGATACGAAAATTTATGTATCTGCAATTTTCTTTGACCTATCAAAAGCGTTCAATTTAGTCAACCATAATGCATTAGGTACTGTGGAAACTAAATAATTTAAAGTTGGGAACGAAACACATAGCTTGCTTTGGAAATCACTTAACTAATAGAAAATAAATCGTCAAAATTACTAAACAATCAATTCTATGAAATATAATTTTGTTTAGAATCAATTTAGTAAATTGAGTGAAAATGTTAAACAAAAAAAAAAAAAAACAATTCCGTTAGTTTGTCCATTTGTATCGGTCGGCATCTATCCGTCTGTCCATTCGATCCAGCTTTCAGTTTGTTCAGTGATTTTTGGTAAGTTTTGATATACTAACACGTGGTATACATGGTGGTTATACAGAAACACTAAGGGAGTAAATTTTTTATTTTCAGTTGTATTTTGGTTCTTCAAAATGCCACCAATTAGACGTACCGACATAGGTCACAGAACTCGGAATAGTGCAAGTCAAAGATATATACGAGCAAGTCAAACTAACGAGCAACGCGAAGCGTTCCAATTCACTGCAAATCGTTGCTACTGGGCCAATGAACGTTGTGTGTCCACATTGCAAGGCATTTAAGTTTAGAAATTAAGCCCCTGGATTGTGCTGCGCCAATGGCAAAGTCAAATTGAAGCCATTGGTAACGCCATCCACTACATTCATTGGTTTCCGGAAATGGGCCAGATTCTAAACATTTTTTGATTCATATCCAGCACTACAATAATTGCTTTCAAATAACGTCATATGGCGCAACAAAAGTTATTCGAGATAATTTGATGCCTACTTTCAAGGTAAGTATAATGGGAAGCCATAAACTTTTCCCACCATGTGGTTGGTGGTAAAAGTTTGTGGCTTCCCATTATACTTTTGACCCTGAATGATACATTTGACCCTGAATCTACCCTTGTAGATTCAGGGTCAAATGTATCATCGAACAGGGTTCTTATTGCCAACGCCGCCGAATAGTGTCTACAAATGTTTGCAAATTTATTTTATGGATGGGTGATTCAGCAAGACAAGTCGATCAGCGTTGTGCACGCAATAATTCGGTGAAAAGACCAATTGTGGAACAACTCCAAACATTTCTTCATCAACATAACCATCTGATAACCATAAATTTGTTAGCAAAGCGGATAAGATGCCTGCAGGACGACACGCAAGACGTTTTAATGTGCCAACAATTGGTGAAGTCGCTATTGTCTTCGTGCGGAACGATCAACTGCAGCGTGTGTCCGAAACACATCAATAATATGATGCATTACATTGCATTAAAGTGAAGATGGGTATCATTTATAATCAAAATGATAAATCCAGTTACAGGTAAATAAATAATTTACTTTTACTACCATAATCACAACATTACTTTATCTTATTAACACAAAAATTTGTTTACCGACGCCGAATCTAAGAAAAAAGTTAGTTCAATGAATTATTATTCATACAGACTGATGGTTCGGAAAAACGAAGACAATAACATCTTCAAATGTCGGCGTCTAGGTATGCTGTGGATATGTACGTCAAAGTTGAAAAGGCCAGGAAAGCGGACTGGGCTCATTGCATTAACCAGATCGATTTTTGTTTCGAGTGAACGATCAAGGCAAACATTTCAGAAAGCCCAACCTTCAAAATCATCATAACTAATTCGGCGATAAAATAATGAAGCAAAAATTTTAAAATCATTCTGAAACCGTAAATAATACGATCGATCATAATCCTCAACTCAATTATTTTATGTCAACCGATCATTGGTCTTTTGGTACCTATAGCGGTTCTTACAAAAATATCCCTAAAATTCTAGCTACAAAAATCGATCAGCCACCCCTGACTTGTATTCATGAATACACTTTTTTAATTTAAAATAAAAATCAAACAAATCCAATCCATCGATATAAATCCAATTTCATCATTTTTTTACCTTCTTTGAAAAAAAAAAACATAAAAATATCATTCCACTGCCACGGTTAGGTATCTAGCTAGCTATCTAGAAATACTTTAATCTCTATACTAACTTCAAAGTCTATATTATAAATATTTCTTTCAGTTGGGTATTTTTTTTCCTCTGTATATTAGAAAACTTTTTCCATTAAAAAAAAGCTTCTTTTCAATTTTGTTGTTTTTTTTTATTTATCTATCAATGAACAGTTAGTTAGTTTTTAAATATCATAAAAAAAGAACAAACAACGACGAGCATAGAAAAAAAAAATAAAAAAAATCGCAGGATACAAAATAAAATTACGTTAAATTGAAAGCTCAAACAAACAAAACTTTTTATTTTGGTTCAGTTTCTGGTATAAACAAAAACAAAAAAGCTATAATTTTAAATTGGTTCAGTGGTTAATCCGGAAATATATTTTATTTTTTTGTTTTTTTTTTTTGCTACAAAATGAATTGAATTCTCTGTCTACGGTGTGCAACTCTTTCTCTCTTCGGGGTGGTGCGGGAGCTTCGAGATTTTTATAATTAAGAACGTAAAACTTTTAATTACATCTTTTTACCACGATCATTAATTTTGATTCTTTTTTTATTATTTTTATTTTTTTATTACATTTTTAAATTATATAGCTATGGGTTTATGTACGACATCATCGTACATTGTAACCTTGCGTTTTTATTTTATTTTGTCTATCTAGCTGTTAGGTAGGATTTTCGCTCATACTGTGACAACACTGATGAAGTGATTTTACCCTCTACACATCAATGATTCTTAAACAGTATACTGCGGAATACTAAATTCCAAAAGTCTACATTATAAATGTATTATTGAAACTAAAAATTCAAATTTTAAAGAATTAATTCGAAAAATCAGAAATAATTGGTTTTCAAATTATTCTGAATTACCCTATTGGAGGTTGTTAATAATCCGTAATAAAAAGTTTCATTCAAAACACGTGTTTGGAATCCATTTCAATGATTTGTATAAAAAATATTTGCTCTTATTGTAATTATTTGAATAAAAGTAGTCACACGTTACTAAATCTTACATTTTACTGTCAAAAGATAAGAAGACGATAAGTGTTTATTTTCTACGTACGTTACGTTAGATAAACGTTGAGAAACGCTGGTTCTCATTGTGAACATAATAATAATATGACACATCTATGTACATATATTCAAATCAACAGATTGTTTCATTTATATGGCAAAAAAACAACATCTTCCACTTACACAACTGTCTCGTTTACGCCATTTGTTCTCCTGCTCATTTTATTCGTTTATGTATATACTTGTAATTTACAAATTACTATTTAACTTTAATTATTTGTCACTAAATAGCAGTAATTATAATTTGCACCCACTTCACTGACACTCTTGGTGGACAATACACTTGTACGTTACGTGATTAATTTTGTGTACAAAACCAACTTAAAATCTATATTATAGCAAACGATTGAAATAAGACTGAATGCGAGATGCTGGACAAAAATGTTTTTGAAAAGCTGATAAGAAGTTTTCATTTGAACTGATAAGCGATGTGTTTACGGTAAATAGGATTTAATGTAATTTTTATTTTATTAGACATAAATCATCTGGGAGATTTTTTATATATAGACGTAACCAAATACTGTATATAGATAGCAGAAAAACCAAGAGTATAGCGAGGCAATTGGCGCACATTTAAAATAGAGTTTTCTGCCAAACTGACCATATTTACGTGATTGGTAACACTTTATCGGTTTTTTCTTTATAAATAAAACGATGTCTAACGTGTTTGTATAATGGTTAAGTATTACGATGTGAGTGTTGAGGGCACAATATTTTCTGGTTTAAGTTGGTTGAATGGATAAAAATTTGTTAGGCCCCCACCCCATATAAAAACCGGAAAAAATTTACTTTGTTATAGTAAGAGAGCTTGTAAACATTTTATTCAAAGAGCTGATAATTAATTAACACAGTTTCACGAAGAATGAAAATAATAAAAATCTAGGTATCTAAATTTATTGCAGTGAAACTAAAAATGAAAAAAAAAAAAAAAAAAAAATTGAATCTGAACCACCAACCAATCTTCAAGAGAAAATATTTTGGAACAACACGATAATTTATTAAAACATCATCTTTAATTAAATCTAATAACTGCGCAAAATTAAAAATGCAACAGAATAATTTTTTCGAAAAAATACCCAGATTTGAACGCTGGAATCCCTTTGCGATGCTGGAATCCGTTTTATTTTAGTTTGATTTTTTATAACTTTTTCAGTAAAATGCTAATTGTTTAATCCAACAAATAATATATGCTGCTATTTGAGACAGTAAACGAACTTGCTCGATATTTCATTCCTAAATCCAAATTGGTCATTTTAAAGAGAATTTAGAAACCTTCATAGTAAAAAATTGACGGATATCCTATATCCTATGTTATAAGGAAAATATAAGAAAAAGTTCAAAATTTTATATTGGCTGCAAGGCACTCCCAATTCTTTCGCAGTTCGCTTATAACATTCTACCTTACGCAGTATTTAGCCAAATCGAAGAAGTACGGCTATAGACCCGTTTTTGTTTAAACCACCTGCCCATTGCATTGCTTCATGCCAGCCTATAGTGCTGGCATGAAAGGTGGGTCGGTCCGCGGATTCTGCACTCTCAACAGGTGGTCATAATTGTGTCCATCTTCCTCACCGATCGTATTCAGATGATGAAAAATCCCTTTTGTACTCCGCTCCTATAGGAATTCGAACCCGGTAATTTTTAAAGCTTGAATTGATTCTGGGTGCTTTTTTGCTACTTATTTAAGTCTGGACTGTACGGGGGCCAGCTCAACACATCGATATTTTTTTCTGCGAAGTACTTTTTTACATTTAAATGAAGAGATAAAAAAACAAGTTTTAACAAATTATTTATGTTTATCTGAAATCCAATTTTTCTATCTATAATTCAAAATTAATAACACACAACTTTGGCGGTATGGCATGGAGCGTTGTTCTGTTGAAAAATAAATCTGCAAGTTTCGCCAAAAAGCCTTAATAGAGTAGGCTCAAATTCGGTATGTAGGACCTGCAGATAAACAGCTGCTGTAATTTTGGAACTAAGGAAGCACAATTGACCGGTTTCATTTCCAGAAAAGCATCCCCAGACCATAACTCCTTTATTTTTCGGTGGAAGTCTTAAAAGACATTCGTTGCTAAGCCTCTCGCGAGATCCTCTCCTTACGAGAATTCTTCCATCTCCAACATGCAGCTTGAATTTTGATTTATCGGAGAAAACCACATCATTCCACATCTCTAGAGTCCAAGAAACATGCTCCTGGGCCCATAGCAAGCGTATTTTTTTTCACTCGTAATGTGAACTCAGGCTTCTAGACTGATTTAAGTACTCCCAAACCAGCTTTAAGAAGTCTTTCTCTCACTAAGCTGGCTGAAATTTGCTTTCCCGTTGCTCGCTCAAGATCCACTGTTATGTCCGATGAAGTTTTAAAACGGTTCCAACGACATTGTAATATTAAAAAATGATCTTCCACTGGCGTTGTCTCTGGGCCTTCAAGAGCCTTTCTTTCTTGTTGTACTGCCCACCTCTCGCATTTTTTTAATATTCCACGCGACAGTACTTTTAGGAATGTTTAATCTTTCTGCTATTTCACGCGTGGTTAAATTTTCTCGCGCCAAAATCATTGCTTTTACACTGCTCACTAACTTTTCCCATTTTTATAACTAAAATTGCACTTTATTCTTTATTTGACTATAGGATCACCTACAGAATCACTAAATCTTACAAAACATGCACTATTTATACTGAATAAAATACTTGCAGGCAATAAAATATCTGCACCCTAATTACAGCCAAGAACGGTAGGCGTAAAATAAACTAATTGATTGACCAATATTTTTGCACATCAGTTGAGGCCGAAAATAGAGCCAAAATAGAGGCAAAAGGCGATTCAACAAAATATTAATATTGAAGACAGAATTTCCACAAACCAATAAAATACAAAAAAAAAGTGTTTATTTTAGTTCATTACTTCCACGCCCTTATTTGACAAATAGGATATTTTGAATATTTTAACAATTTATCGATTTTGCCCCCTAAATTATAGGTATTTTTTATTTTTTTTTTAAATTGAATCATCCTAAATGTATTTAAAATAAAACATTAGTTGAATTGCTTTCTAAAGTTTTGTAATTTTAGCAAAAAAAGACTCAAATTTTTAATAAAATATGTTTGCCCAATTTTTTTCCCAGCACTGTACATCATAGTGTTATCAACATTTAAAGTAGTGTAAAGTGGATGGTCCTAGGCCAGCCGAAATCGATTCCAGCCGAAAAATTTTTTACATGTAAATTACAACAACATAAACGATTACGTATGTTTTTACTATGGGCATACTACAGTGTAACCCCGGTAACTAAATCTCTATATAAAATGAAAACCTAAGTATATAATTTTCTTAAAAATCTGTCATTCAACTGTATATTATATTTTTTTAAGACATTTCGTTAGATGGCAGCACAGTCATAAACTTTAAGCTTCGAACTTTTTAATATTAATTAACTTTTCGATAGATGGTGCACATTTCTTACAGTTTTATTATCAACCACGATAACTAAAACTCTATATAAATGTATCTAAAATCAGGTATTCAACTGTAAATGATTATTATTTTCCAACTTCATCTGTAGATGTCACTTTAAAAGCTTATTTTATGTACATGGTTTGTAACTTAGTTCAATATACAGTTTTATTATCAACCACGATAACTAAAATTCTATATGAATTTATTCAAAATCATGTATTCAACTGTATATTGTTATTTTTTAAAACTTTATCTGTAGATGTCATATTTCAAAGTTTATGTATATTCTGTAAATATGGTTTGTAACTTAAATGAATAATATTTATTTTTTAATTGAAATTGGATACTATAAAGTTATAATAATATTTTATAATTTAACCTTGGCATTGAAAAAAAACTAGTTCAACGTACAATAAATAAAAACTGTAAAATGTAATCAGCATAAAGTAAGAAAAGAAGATAAGAAAAAAAATTGCATCAAAATCATGTATTCAACTGTCTTTGAAAGTTTATTTTTTAGGCACTCAACTGTAATAAAGTAAAAAATATTGATTATGATTAATTTCTGTCTATGTAAGAGAAAAATATTCGAATTGAAGTGTATGCTACCTTTCAAAATTTGTATTATGTATATGGTTTATAACTTGGACGAATAATTTTTATCACATAATTGAAATCGGATAGTACAAAGTTATAATAATATTTTATAATTTAACCTTGGCATTTAAAAAGAAAACTAGTTCAATATACGTATATATAAAAACCGTAATATGTAATCAGCATAAAGTAAGAAAAGAAGATAAGAAAAAAAATTACATAATTGAAATCGGATAGGACGTTATATGTATTAATATTTTATAATTTATCCTTGGCATTGAAATCTTGATCATAATTTTTTTTTTATTTTACCAACTTTATCTGTATATCATCTTTTAAACTACATTTGGCGAAAATAAAATTATTTTCTATTTAAAAGTTACAAAAGGGTACGCATTTATTGTATGATACATTAGAATAATGTATATTGTTAGACCGTTTACATTGATGGTTGAAAAAATATTGATTATGATTAATTTCTGTCCATGTAAGAGAAAAATATTTGAATTGAAGTGTATTAACCTGATATATCACGTTTATAAAAAATAAAATCATTTACATATACATGTACAATTGTACATATAACAAAAATCATGGAGAATAAACTGCGAACGTCATTAAAATCTAACATAATAATTATTATACATGACTTAATATTTTGTTGATAGCATATCATATTCATATGTTATGAAGTATAATCAGTATTTTGAAACACTAATTTTACTAAAACTAATCTCAATTAAGATTTAAAAAGAAAATATTTATTTTTAAATTTTTTAGATTCTTTAAGTTATGTCACTTGTTTGCATTGGAAAAAATGTAAGGAAACAATGCGTTTATCGATGGCTCATTCAGTATGAAAGTCGTTTTATTTGTATAGTTGCTTGATAAAGAATAAATCTATATAAATCTATCACAGATTATTATGTGAAGAATAAAAATATAGTTTAGTGTGGTCAAAATTAAATGTAAAATGAAAAGATCGTTATACATAAGTAATAAAACTCAATAATTCAAACTCTCTATAGATAAACAATTCAAATTCAATGTTCATATCATATTCAAGATATTATTAATCGAGCATATAAATTAATTGGATTTATATTTCGTATTTGTACTGACTTTACCAATCACGACTCATTGATTTCATTATTTAATTCTTTGATTCGTAGTATATTGGAGTATTGTTCGCCTATATGGAATCCTCAATATAAAGTGTACATCGACTCAATTGAAAGGGTACAACAAAAATTTACGCGATTTTTATCTTATAAATTAAAAATTCCTTACGATAATTATAATAACAGGTTGATAATGTTTAAATTAATATCGCTTAAAAAGTTCAAAAGTTTATTAAAATTTAAAGTTAAGACAAAAAATAAATTTCCGATCATGACAACATTGATAAACTAACTAACAATCTTAATGATTCATAATTTAAAGGAGTTAGAAATAGTTAAAATGTTAAAGTTTATTAAAATTTAAAGTTAAGACAAAAATAAATTTCTGATCACGACAACATTGATAAACCAATAACAATCTTAATGATTCATAATTTAAAGGAGTTAGAAATAGTTAAAATGTTAAAGTTCAAAAAGTTTATTAAAATTTAAAGTTAAGACAAAAAATAAATTTCTGATCATGACAACATTGATAAACCAACTAACAATCTTAATGATTCATAATTTAAAGGAGTTAGAAATATTTAAAATGTTAAAGTTTATTAAAATTTAAAGTTAAGACAAAAATAAGTTTCTGATCACGACAACATTGATAAACCAATAACAATCTTAATGATTCATAATTTAAAGGAGTTAGAAATAGTTAAAATGTTAAAGTTCAAAAAGTTTATTAAAATTTAAAGTTAAGACAAAAAATAAATTTCTGATCATAACAACATTGATAAACCAACTAACAATTTTAATAATTCATAATTTAAAGGAGTTAGAAATAGTCCGCGAATTATTTTTGTTTTTCACAGGCGAAGGAAATTACAACAGCATAAACGTTTATGTATGGCAAAATTTCTAGTTTTAATGAAAATGAGTCGCATTCAAATTTTAATTTTTGTTTTTGCGTTCTTCTAAAAAGGCCTACAATTGTTTAAATTTTAATTGTTTATTGTATATTGAACCAAGTTACAAACCATGTACATAAAATAAGCTTTTAAAAGTGACATCTACAGAAGCCCGCGAAAGGCCCGCAATTTTTTAAATTTTAATTGCTCATTGTTTATTTGTTCCGCATTATCTTTTAATAAACCTTTAACTTTGCGCAAATAAATGGTAGCGAAATGGTAACAAAATGGTAACAAAATTCGTGTGTGAATTTTAATTTGTTTTTGCATTCTAATTTTTTTTTTTTTTACGTTTTGTTTTTACAAATGGAAAAATGTTTTTTATTATCTTCATCCATAATTAATTTAGTATTTAATCATTCTTTTCTCATTACGATTCGCGGGCGTCACCCGCGAGCCCGCATTGGCGGGCTCAGGCCCACAATTTTTTTAAATTTTAATTGTTGATTGTATATTCAACCAAGTTACAAACCGTGCGCATAAAATCAGCTTTTAAAAGTGACATTACATTTAATTTTGACCACACCAAACTATATTTTTATTCATTAAACTTTTTTGAAAGTACCAAGATAATCATAGGAAGGGAAACACCTTTTGTCTTTATAAGGTTAAATTCATTATAATTAGAAAACTATTTCTAACTCCTTTAAATTATGAATCATTAAGATTGTTAGTTGGTTTATCAATGTTGTTATGAACAGAAATTTATTTTTTGTCTTAACTTTAAATTTTAATAAACTTTTTGAACTTTAACATTTTAACTATTTCTAACTCCTTTAAATTATGAATCATTAAAATTGTTAGTTGGTTTATCAATGTTGTTATGATCAGAAATTTATTTTTTGTCTTAACTTTAAATTTTAATAAACTTTTTGAACTTTAACATTTTAACTATCTCTAACTCCTTTAAATTATGAATCATTAAGATTGTTAGTTGGTTTATCAATGTTGATATGATTAGAAATTTATTTTTTGTCTTAACTTTAAATTTTAATAAACTTTAACATTTTAACTATTTCTAACTCCTTTAAATTATGAATCATTAAGATTGTTATTGGTTTATCAATGTTGTCGTGATCAGAAATTTATTTTTGTCTTAACTTTAAATTTTAATAAACTTTAACATTTTAACTATTTCTAACTCCTTTAAATTATGAATCATTAAGATTGTTAGTTGGTTTATCAATGTTGTCATGATCAGAAATTTATTTTTTGTCTTAACTTTAAATTTTAATAAACTTTTTGAACTTTAACATTTTAACTATTTCTAACTCCTTTAAATTATGAATCATTAAGATTGTTATTGGTTTATCAATGTTGTCGTGATCAGAAATTTATTTTTGTCTTAACTTTAAATTTTAATAAACTTTAACATTTTAACTATTTCTAACTCCTTTAAATTATGAATCATTAAGATTGTTAGTTAGTTTATCAATGTTGTCATGATCGGAAATTTATTTTTTGTCTTAACTTTAAATTTTAATAAACTTTTGAACTTTTTAAGCGATATTAATTTAAACATTATCAACCTGTTATTATAATTATCGTAAGGAATTTTTAATTTATAAGATAAAAATCGCGTAAATTTTTGTTGTACCCTTTCAATTAAGTCGATGTACACTTTATATTGAGGATTCCATATAGGCGAACAATACTCCAATATACTACGAATCAAAGAATTAAATAATGAAATCAATGAGTCGTGATTGGTAAAGTCAGTACAAATACGAAATATAAATCCAATTAATTTATATGCTCGATTAATAATATCTTGAATATGATATGAACATTGAATTTGAATTGTTTATCTATAGAGAGTTTGAATTATTGAGTTTTATTACTTATGTATAACGATCTTTTCATTTTACATTTAATTTTGACCACACTAAACTATATTTTTATTCTTCACATAATAATCTGTGATAGATTTATATAGATTTATTCTTTATCAAGCAACTATACAAATAAAACGACTTTCATACTGAATGAGCCATCGATAAACGCATTGTTTCCTTACATTTTTTCCAATGCAAACAAGTGACATAACTTAAAGAATCTAAAAAATTTAAAAATAAATATTTTCTTTTTAAATCTTAATTGAGATTAGTTTTAGTAAAATTAGTGTTTCAAAATACTGATTATACTTCATAACATATGAATATGATATGCTATCAACAAAATATTAAGTCATGTATAATAATTATTATGTTAGATTTTAATGACGTTCGCAGTTTATTCTCCATGATTTTTGTTATATGTACATTAGAGGTGGAAAACTATCGACAATTTCAACTATCGATAGTTTCGATAGTTACATAAAAAACAATCGATAGAAAACTATCGACACAAATTAAAAGACTATCGATATACTATCGATACTATCGGATAATAAATTTATAAACTTTATTCAATTACATATAGGTTGACTACAACCAGAAACTAAAAAGTCATAGGGAGGTTATTATAATCGGAAAGTTTCCCAGTTTCCCACTTTATTTTAAAAGTAGCCAATCGTTTTTATGTAAGAAAATCAGCATCTCAACATTTTTTGGCTTTCAGACCGTTTGAGATCGTTGATCACCAATAATTTGACTAGGATATAAAAGGAATGACAACAAGAAAACGTAACTAAAGTTATATCGCATAATAGCAAAACTCTCTTATATGAATAAAATATCGACCTATACAATTAAGATCATGAAAACGTCAGTTATCATAGTTTTAAGGGAATACGATTTTTGGACTCTACGACGTCGAATTCTTATTATGATAAAATCTTAAAGTATTATCTCTAAAATTGATAAGGTTATGACTGATTTTATATTCTTAAAATAATGCGTTTTTAACTAAAAATCCAGTTAAAAGAATTCAAAGCCACTTTAAAATACTCTTCAGTATAATCGATACAATTAACGGTTGCATAAACGATACAATTAAAGTGATCCGCTTATTCCTAGCAGCGAAAAAAAATAATTAAACCTTTATACTGCTCTCCTGAAAAAACAGTATTTTTCACTTATCATATTCTTACTTGGATAGGTCGATACATCGATAGTTTATAAAAAGTATCGATTGTTTTCGATAGTACGAAACTATCGATATATCGATACTACTATCGATAGATTTCCACCACTAATGTACATGTATATGTAAATGATTTTATTTTTTATAAACGTGATATATCAGGTTAATACACTTCAATTCAAATATTTTTCTCTTACATGGACAGAAATTAATCATAATCAATATTTTTTCAACCATCAATGTAAACGGTCTAACAATATACATTATTCTAATGTATCATACAATAAATGCGTACCCTTTTGTAACTTTTAAATAGAAAATAATTTTATTTTCGCCAAATGTAGTTTAAAAGATGATATACAGATAAAGTTGGTAAAATAAAAAAAAAATTATGATCAAGATTTCAATGCCAAGGATAAATTATAAAATATTAATACATATAACGTCCTATCCGATTTCAATTATGTAATTTTTTTTCTTATCTTCTTTTCTTACTTTATGCTGATTACATATTACGGTTTTTATATATACGTATATTGAACTAGTTTTCTTTTTAAATGCCAAGGTTAAATTATAAAATATTATTATAACTTTGTACTATCCGATTTCAATTATGTGATAAAAATTATTCGTCCAAGTTATAAACCATATACATAATACAAATTTTGAAAGGTAGCATACACTTCAATTCGAATATTTTTCTCTTACATAGACAGAAATTAATCATAATCAATATTTTTTACTTTATTACAGTTGAGTGCCTAAAAAATAAACTTTCAAAGACAGTTGAATACATGATTTTGATGCAATTTTTTTTCTTATCTTCTTTTCTTACTTTATGCTGATTACATTTTACAGTTTTTATTTATTGTACGTTGAACTAGTTTTTTTTCAATGCCAAGGTTAAATTATAAAATATTATTATAACTTTATAGTATCCAATTTCAATTAAAAAATAAATATTATTCATTTAAGTTACAAACCATATTTACAGAATATACATAAACTTTGAAATATGACATCTACAGATAAAGTTTTAAAAAATAACAATATACAGTTGAATACATGATTTTGAATAAATTCATATAGAATTTTAGTTATCGTGGTTGATAATAAAACTGTATATTGAACTAAGTTACAAACCATGTACATAAAATAAGCTTTTAAAGTGACATCTACAGATGAAGTTGGAAAATAATAATCATTTACAGTTGAATACCTGATTTTGGATACATTTATATAGAGTTTTAGTTATCGTGGTTGATAATAAAACTGTAAGAAATGTGCACCATCTATCGAAAAGTTAATTAATATTAAAAAGTTCGAAGCTTAAAGTTTATGACTGTGCTGCCATCTAACGAAATGTCTTAAAAAAATATAATATACAGTTGAATGACAGATTTTTAAGAAAATTATATACTTAGGTTTTCATTTTATATAGAGATTTAGTTACCGGGGTTACACTGTAGTATGCCCATAGTAAAAACATACGTAATCGTTTATGTTGTTGTAATTTACATGTAAAAAATTTTTCGGCTGGAATCGATTTCGGCTGGCCTAGGACCATCCACTTTACACTACTATTTAATGAAAACATTTTATTTTAGAGTTTATGGTTTAATTCAAAGATATCAATATGCCAAAAGCGAATGGGAGGATTGAATTTCGTCTAAGCAATAAAGGGAAAAACCTGCCAAGTGCCAATCTACAAAAAAAAATATTATGTCAAAGCGAAATATAGTTTTCAAACCACAGGAGAGTCAGGTACAATTTTATTGGACTAAACTTTATGACATTGACCCAGCTAAATGCCCTACTCGTTTGGACCCGTCTCCATGATACCCTATATATACATATGTATGTTGTCACAAGGCATAACAGCTTAAGTAAAATTTTAAATTCCAAAAATTCTTTAAGTTATTTATAATCAATTGGATAATTTTACCAATTCAACAAATTCTATAATTGTTTAATATTCTACCTATTCTACAAAATCTCTAAATTCTACAAAATCTATTAACTTTCCAAATTCAAACAATTTGATAGATTTTATTCTTCAAATCCTGCCAATTTATTTAATTCCTTGATTCCTAATAATTTAATAAATTCTTTTAAGTTAGAAATTTTACAAATTTTATAAATTAGGGCTCAACATATTTTTAAAATTCTGTAAACCCAATAAATTTAAGTTTCGAATTTCGAAAATTCTAAAAAACTTTCAATTCCCTTTACAACACCTCTTAAATTTTCAATTTTTTTTTTTTAATTTGATAATTTTTTTTTGCAAAACTTTAAACTTCTCCTCCAGCGATTCATGCTGCTTTATATTAAGTAAATTCTTTAAATTATACAAATTCTTTAAACTTAGAAAATTAAATCCCTAAAATCAATTCTATCATTTCTATTAATTTTTAGTAACGCGCTCCCACCCAAATGCAAATATAACTTGTTAAGCATTGACTCTTCACAACAAGTGACTAAAATTAAGAGCATGTCAGCCCGTTAGTGGAAGCCCGTGCTTGATCAGTCGACCAGTCCACTCCGGCATATGTTACTCGGAAGAGAATCACTTGGATAGCCGAATGAAAGTGGAATATTTTAAGTAAACAATTTAATTTAAGGAGACCTTACTAGTTGTGGTTCCAATTTGTAACTCGTTCTGTGGAATGCTTGAAGCTTATAACACGAAGCTTGTAAACAACAAATGTAAAACGCCATACAATTTTACAACACTTTACTTCACTTACACTTATTGTAGCAGTTTTCAGGCGATTTATACACTATTTATTTTACTTGTTTTCACCTAGCTAATTTCATCGTTCTTAAATTTTTTTTTTATAAAACCACAGGCAGACAACAAAATTTTAAATTATCACAATTTACTAGCACACTGCATAGCACTGCAGAAGCTGTACATTAAACACACACTTGTTCTTTTCACACATTTTTCTTTTTTTTTTTCTTTCAAACTCACGACATAGATTTTAGATAGGTATATGGCTTGATTTTATTTCTGTTTTTTTTTCACGTCTGTGACCAAATCTTGATTTCACTAAAAAAAAAAGGGATGAACAAACAATAGATTCACTCACTCACTTTTAAGCCACCACCATGTTGTGCACATTTTTTTTTTAACTTGAAACAAACAATCACGTTTTTTCCTGTTACTTGAGTTGTTATTCAATCAAAAGCCAAAAACATTCTCTTTCCCCATCATGCGGTTGTTCACCTTTATCTCATTTAATTTGTTTATTTTTTTTTTAAATATCGCTTGATCTCTCTCTATTTCGCATGTCGATGCACAATACAATATTTTTGAAAACTGTACAACCGTCAGTACTTTATAGGGTTGAAGTATTTGGATGCGAAAACATGAATAATTAAAAGGAAGATTCAAAATGGATTTTGGAAAATATGGCTAAGTTTAGTTTTCTCCATTAACCAACCAAAACATTATGAAACCACCTTGACTGTGCGTGTATAATCGTAACATAAGAAAAACAGGCAAGAATTTCAAGGCTTCATTGTTATCCTTATTGGTATAAATACTCGATTGCCCAAACGCTGGCCGGCTTTTACAGCTAAACGCTTCCCATTACATATACTTAACGAGGAATTAATATTTCTCATTAGCATAATTAGTACTCCCATTTTTAGCCGTAATTCATGTGGTGGTAAACCGCTTGGATTTAAACCATTTAAATATTCAACAGGAATACCCATTCCTTGATTTTCATTTACAACAGAATCAGCACTTTAATAAATGCGTTCCATACCAGTACAAATATTATAAAAAAAATTTGTAATTTCCCAATATTTTACTGTACCTACATACTCTGAATAATGTTGATGCTTTTCAAATAAAAATTGGAAAAGGTTTAGAAATGATGTGAAACTTTCACGTTCCATTCAAAATTGTGCAATTAGGAATCTACATTCTATTCAAGAGGGTTAAAGCCATATTGAAAATAGAACCTATATTATATGATTTAATCTATGCGCTAGAAATTATTTAAAAATTTAAAGATTCCGCAAAATCTCACACAAAAATTGGATAGAACTTCTTGAAACAAAAGTTCTTAAATCAGAATTATTCGAGTAATCTAAAGCCATAAACTATAAGGACATTTTTAAGAGGTAAAAACCTTCTAAAATTTCTTGGAGCTTTTCGTACAATAATTGAATAATATGAATATTTCATAACCTAAATCAATGTTATAGGAGCACAATACTAAAGTATTTTTGTTCAATATATACAAATTTGTTTGAATTTTTAAAATCGAATGTTGCAAAAAATAAAACTTGGATGAATAGTTTTAACTCGTTTTTTATTTTATGAAATTTATTCCGGAAATTAAAGGCTTCCTTGTTCATTTTCAGAGTGTTCCTAGTATCTATCCTTGACGAAATGGAGTACGTAACGACTACAGGGCCCGAATTCCGGTTCGATGACAAATGATAATGAGAAATGGCTTGATTTTTTATTTCAACTGTTCGGTTGCATTTTTATTTAGAGTAGGCGAAATAAAAAATCAAGTCATTTCTCATTTTCATTTATCATCGAACCGGAATTCGGGCCCTGGGGTGCGATTCTGGCTCAGTGATAATTTGAAATGATAAAAAAAATTTTCATTCCCATCTAGTCATCCGTTTTAATTTTTTCATTACATAAAACAAAATTATGTATGCCTTATTGTATTAGAATGCGATTCTGGTTCGATGATAATGAAATCTGATAAAAGTATATCATTGTTACACACTGTGTTTTGCGATTTCAAGTAAGCGACAAATGATAAATTTATGATAAATTTGAAACAAATTCAATAAATTTATCAGACTGGTTTTTATCGATGAAAATTTTTATCATCGATGATAAAATTTGTGCGCACAAAAATTGTTACTAAAATATGTAGAATTAATTAATTAGTTTCCAAATAAATTACTCCTTAAGAAAAGTGATGTACTAAAAATGTGTTTGCATTTGGATATATGTATGCCTACAAATGTTTATTTTTTAACTCGTTGAGATGCTTCACGCTAAATCTCTCAGTAACTTTTTAGAATCTAAATAATTTGTGTAATTGAATAACAACTGCAAATTCGAAATCAACGGAAAATTTACTCTATGAAATTTAAAAAGTGTTAACATATTTTAATTATTGGAGAGAAATAAGTGAGGTGCCCCTGAAATACTTTCACCAACTATAAAGAAAGATTTTGCAAAATGAAAATTCATTAAAAGAGTATTGGGATTTTTTAACAACCCCATCAGTTGAATATATTCCGATAACAACGTTACCCATTCTTTAAAAGAATATCGAGATCCTTTTTTCGGAATTTGCAAATGTTTAATATTATAATTTTTATGAACAAGAAATTACAAAGTATCAGGTTGCCTAATTTAGATCGAATGTCCACTACAAATCTAACGGCAACACAAGAAAAAAATATCAGATAAAATGTACGCATAGTTAAAAGGTTGGTTTACGAGAAAGGTTTTGTTACCTTAGTTCTATTAAATTCGCCCTCTAATCCAATCAAACCAAACTTTTGTGATGATTTCGCTGATTAGGTTGGTTTTGATAGAGCTCTGACGTAAATACCAAGGGTAAAAACCATCCTTGGAGACCTTTGCCTTTACTATAAAATTTAAACTTTTAAATTTCAAAGAAGGCAACAGAAAACAATGAATTCTGCTGAATCAATGTATCATATCATTTTATCACTGAACCGGTTTCGCAATTAATAATAACACATAATAATAATTGATTAATACTAATATAGATTCAAGTACATACATACATCCAAATTAAGAGCGACCCGACCAAACAAGGAACAAAAATTTCAATTTGCTCCAATTTTTAGAGGATCATACAGAGTTGGCAACTGATAAGTATGTAAACAACATAAAACTAAATGTGTATATTTAATAGATTATTCACGAAATTTGTCTATTCTAAGTTAAGAGTCATCTATTAACGGATTTGGCCCTTAGGCTTTATTCCATTAATGGTGCGAACAAAACCGGCGAGAATGGCGCAAATATTGGCAGGACTAAAGGTATAAAATTAGTGTGTTATAGTCTAATATTAATTTATGAATATTTTTAATATAATATGTAGATCATATGTTAAAGAGCGGAACGCCATAATAAATTCAGCAAAAAATAAAACAGGCGTACATACCATATACCAATATAAAAGAGCTCTCTGAATATGAGAAAAGGGTAACCTCGCTGATACTATTCAGGCGATTGTTGGTGATACCATGTTATAGAGTTTGGTGACTCGGGAATGGTTGAGGTAAATCAGGCAAGATGGAAATTCCTTCAATTATTTAGGAACAATTTTTATTTATAGGTAAATTTGTCAATTATTGACGAGCTACCTATGTCAGCGACCGTAGTGTCAACGGCTGAAGAGCAATTCATCAGCCCAACTCATCCAAAGCCGCCTCTACACCGTCTTCAACTTTTCTTACTGAACAACAGCTAACTTCAAATACTGGCCAATCAAGTTCGTATAGAAAACGCAAAAGTTCCCGAAATGAAAAAGACGAACACTTTGACAATTTTTTTAAATTAGAGGGAACGAAGTTAGAGTACCAAACGGAATACAAAAAAAGAAGCTTTATTTAATGTAGAAAATAGCTAAGAAGCAGAATGAACTGGACGAAGCAAAAATAAACGTTATAAATAACCTTAAGCTATAATAAACATTAATAAATAAAACAACAAAAAATTGTTTGTATTGAGAGAAGCATAGGGAACGTGCTGCGTGTAAATACCTATACGCACTAGCATAATAAGTGGATATCAGATAAATAACTTTATTAAGAATTTATCAACTTTTGGTGCTGATGTTTTGTATGTCTCTATATTTATCGTTTTCGGTATAATATATTAGCAATGGCTGAAATTACCGATCAACTAATGAATGGTATAAATATAGCAACTGCAGCTTATAGTGAAAAGTACTTGTAGAATACTTCATACAATATTAGTGTCCTGGGCCCTGATTCTCTAAAAAATAAGTTAATGGGTAAACGTGTAAAATTGCAAAAAGTGACGCTTACTTTAATGAGTTCGCAATTTTTTAATTTGGCTACTATTTCAAATAAAATCAAAAATTTCAAACTAATAAAAGAAAGCTTTGCTTTTTACAGGTTTACACGTTTACCCATTATCTTATATTTTAGAGAATCAGGGTGCTGTGTCGCTGTAAACCTAGCATAATGAATAATTATTTTGCCTTTACTTTACTTCTTGATAACATTCATACTTTTAAATTTCAAAGTAGGCATAATACGAAAAACAATGAATTTTGCTTTTTGCTTTGTTTACACTGATTCAAATTTATCATATCATTTTATCATTGTGCCAGAATCGCACCACTGGGCATTATATTTTACTGTCTATATACCAACTCTATTTTTAGACAATTCTGATGGCATGGATCTTTTCTAGAGCATCGAATGTCGTGATAAACTATATCGTCATTAGATTAAATATCATTGCCTTAGATTTGGCGCTTAATAAGAGTTTGTATGCTGCAACCTAATTACTAAAAACATTTAAATCATTATTCATAAGTGAAACTGCAGTGGAAAAATATAGAGTAGTATAAGCATATGATATATGTATCATAGGCAAATGCAATTAATTTACCATTAAAATGTTGCCTAAAAATAGGATTAATATATATTAGGAATAAAATTGGACCAAATACAGACCATTGGGGGACACCTGCTTCTAGAGCCAATGTATGGCTTATTACGTTACCGCAACTAATTATTTTAAAACGTTTAATAATGACTTAAACCATTGAAATATTCAACCTCAAAACCTAATATTTCATAATTTTTTAGGTAAGATGCTATGATCTACCATATCGAAAGCTTTTGTAATGTCTACGAATAAAGCTGATACCGTCCGTCATGAATTATTATTCTTATAAAATGGATTCATTAGTTCGATTAACGCAACTTCAGTGCCCAAGCCAGATCGAAACCTATAATACAACTATTAAAGTAATTAAAACTGTCCAAAAAATCAACTGTACGAACCTTAAAAGCCGGTACACAATGAGAACGAGTGACAAGAATATTTTTTTCTTTTTCAGCAAATTATTTAAGCAAATTATTAAAATAATAAAAAGCGTTTGTTTTTAATTAACGATAGCTAAGATATCGTGCATTGACTAAAAATAGAATTTAAAATTTAAAATTAAAATTTAAAAACTTTGTATTTTTAGTAAACACGCGATATTTTAGCTATCGTTAATTAAAGACGAACGATTTTTAATACTTTAACAATTTATTTCAATAATTAGCTGAAAAAGGAAAAATCATTCTTGTCACTCGTTCTCAATGTGTACCGGCCTTAACAGCTATTTCGAAATTTGTTGACGCTATTGAAAGAATAGATATGGGGCGATAGGGACCTCTCTTAAAAAGAGGGATGACCTTAGCAAGTTTCAGAGAATTGGAAAAGTCCCTCCAGATATACTACGGTTGAAAAAAGAGCATAAGATATCAACAGTATTAAAGCTTATTATTTTCATAATTGCACTACTAATTCCAAATTAATCTGCAAAATATTTATGAAGAAAGAACGGATAAGAACGGTTTAAAGAAAAACTAATATTAGGGATGTTATCAAACTTAACAGAATCGTCAACAAAATTAAAGTGTATTGAGTCTCCGAAGGGCTTTCGATACATTGCTACTATTTGTTAAATTTATTGGCAATCTCAAATGTACAGTAAAGCCAATTGCTTTTTCTCATTCCCATTGAGCTTTTGAAATTTCTTTAAATAATACTCCGAATTAGTTTTCGTTGAGATTAGTAACTTTTTCAATTTGTTTGCATAACCGTTATAATGATGTTTCACTTTAAGATTTGCAGGGTATCTTTTGTGTCAGACATACACAACTTATTCTTAAACTGAACCTTATTTAATAAGGTAATTAGTCATCAAAGGCTTCAGCTTGCGAAATTGTTTGCAGGTTATAACAAGAAATGTACATTGAGATATACAGGGTGTTCGGCGCATCGTTTGCCAAATTGAATTGGCCTAAAGGAGGGTTCATTTGCTAACTCTTAAGCCACAATAACTCATTTTTGGCCCTACGGATTTCTTTTCATTAACTCTTAAAATATTTGAAATCCATAGTAAAAACTTAAAACTCAACTTAACATGGCAATAAAAAAAAAACTAAGAGTGATCGTGATCTTCGCAATGTTTTTATTAAGTTCTCTAGTCTATCCACTTTCCAAAACTAGGCAATATGTCATAAAATCCATTTCAAATACTTTACTAAATCATAAAATTTGTGTATCGGGACTCATCAGCCTGATATAAGACATTCGCGATAAAAACTGATTTTGGCTTAAATTACATACATATATCAAGGAAAGGTAATTTGCTATCTCCTAAGCCCCAATAACTCATTTCTGGCCCCAATAAAGATCACTTTTAGGTTTTTATTATTGCAATGAAAAGTTGAGTTTTAAGTTTTTTTTTACCTACTTCAAACATTTCACGAGTTAATAAAAAAAAATCCGTAGGGCCAGAAATGAGTCATTGGGGGTTAGAAGATAGCAAATGATCCTCCCTTTATGTATATGTATGTAATATAAGCCAAAACCAGTTTTTATCGCGAATGTCAAATATCAGGCTGATGTATCCCGATACACAAATTTTGTGATTTAGTAAAGTATTTGAAATGGATTTTATGACATATTGCCTAGTTTTGGAAAGTGGATAGACTAGAGAACTTAATAAAAAAGTGCGAAGATCACGATTCACGATCACTCTTAGTTTTTTTTTATTGCCATGTTAAGTTGAGTTTTAAGTTTTTACTATGGATTTCAAATATTTTAAGAGTTAATGAAAAGAAATCCGTAGGGCCAAAAATGAGTTATTGGGGCTTAAGAGATAACGAATGACCCCTCCTTTGGGCCAATTCAATTTGGCAAACTATGTACCAAATACCCTGTATAATTCGTAAGCATCGATAAAAAAAAATCAAAAGCTTCTGAAAAAAATTTTATGTTTAAAACAGAAGTCCATGACTGAAACAACAACAAATCGTTCTATAGGACAAAATTAATTTTATATTTATTAACGATGTGTGCTTGATTTTTGATTGTACGACGATCTTTGGCCAACAACTTTATAAGAATACAACAATGATTAGTAATACGCAAATCCTCAACAAAACATTTAACTCCATATTAAAATTCCTGAAAAAAACAAGTTCAATGCAAGTTGGCGAAGTGTCAGATATTCCAGTCGCTTCATTTATACCTGAAATTAAACCGTGACTTGACATTATAGAAATTGATAATCATAAATTTGCGTGGAGCGGTTTAAAATATTGATGTTAATATCACCCTACTAGCAGTAAGCTAAGTTCATCCAGAACCATCCCTATATACTATAATAGTGAAGTCTATAAATACAAGCAATAGTCACTTTAAAATTAATTAAATAAACGTCAATCGCCAATACGTCCAGAGATTTAAGTTCAAAATCATACTCAGCTTACCAATCAAGCTATCAGCAACATAAGCAACAACCCCAACTGAGCGATAATTGTAATTACAATTTGCAAACAATTTAAATCCCGAAATTGAATGCTTGGTAAGTTCATCATTATTAATCCAAATTTCAGATAAAAAGACCAACTTACGTAATTCAATAAGTGACTGAATATGGCACAAAATACCGTCAAAATTCGCTCGTAAACTACGAACATTTTATATCATGAGATTAAAACTGCAGGCAGGTTCCCGAGAACTCAGTTCATCACATGTGTCATCTGAATCAAATACATATATATGTCTAATAGTACTGTCCTATTTCATTTAGTTCAAACTAATCAAATCAGCGATACCACTGTGCTTTGTTCATCGGGTTTGCCGTGGTGACCATTCACATAAGTCTAAATATAGAATCTTCAACAAGATTGCCATGTATGAGTAATGGTGTATTTTAAAACGTGCGGTAGGTTTAGATGATTAACTTGATAAAAGCGCGCAGGGCAGCTTTAGATGATTAACTTAACATAACTATACTTTGCTCATGCTAAATAAACATGGCTTTATTGAAATATAGCCGTTTGTACATTTCTCGTTGTCAAACAAATAAATTATAAATTTCAGTTTTTAATTAAACAATTAGTGGCGGTAAGGTTCGTCCTCCAAACTCAAAATAGAATAATTTATTGACTTTTAAAACCATAAATTTAAAATTTAAAGTTTCTCAGGCCCATCAATGAGGCTTGAAATGATTCAATAGATACTTTAACATAAAGGTTTTCACATAATATTCCTTTGCGAGTTGAGTGTGAACTCGCCCGTTGTTTTTTTATATATTTTGTACCGTAAAAAAATTAATTTTAAAATGCATGCCGGCGATACATCGGTATTAAATTATTTTTATTTTTTATTTTCAGGTGAGCGCGGTTATTAACTGATACAATGGAATTTTTTTGAACAACGGAAAAATATCTGCAGCTTAACGATACTAAATAATTTTAATACTAACGGTGGAGTCAAACATATTTTTGTGCTAGATGAATTACGAAATTACAACATCTTTCAAAATGACACATTTCAAGTTGCCATGAATTAAAATGAAATATTATAACATCACTTTTAAAAATTTTAGATTTTGTATTTGGTAAAAGTATATACAAGTTCTTCAATAGACGAACTGAGAGAAGCAATTACCGATCATTTAAGATGTTTAAAATTAGAATTTCAGGAACGATTGATTCCAAAACATCATTACCCAGCCATTATTTCAAAAATGGGCCCATTGAGTTTTTTTTTTCAGCAATGCGGTATGAGTCAAAGGATCAGTATTTTAAAAATATGTCCAAAAATTTTAAAAATATTTGCCACACTTTAGCCAGTAGGCATCAACAATAATTTAGTAATTTATGGGAAACTATAAATTTGAAAACAGATATTAAATCTGGTTTGCATAAAGTAGCTTTTGTTCAGTAATTATATCCATATAAATTATTTTGGTACACTGAACGAACAACTTGCAAAAAAATCTAAAGAATATTGCTGAAAAAATGACACTCCTCATCTGAGTGACTTAAAGTTAACGTTAAACATCATAAAAACATCATCTTCTCATATTCACGCGACAAACTTTCGGACTACAACTTGTTTCTGTCAGATTCAAAACTACTATAGATCAAAATCTGGTATAGATTTGTAAAAAAATACCAGATTTTGATTGTTTTAACTTTAAAGTTCATTTGTCAAATATTTGCCAATTAGAAGAGATCCCCGAAATAACCAGTTTGTGCCTTTGGTCATAGAATTTGTAATAAGTTTGCAAAGTGATCCAAGGCTTTACCTCGAAGTAGGCGTGTTAGGGATACAAAATTGTAGGCTTACTAGATTCAGGCGCGTATTGCACAATTATGGGGAGTATGACATGTGCCAGACAATGTAAAACAAGCTCGGAGTAGATTGAAGCCCAATGCAAACTTCAATAAAGACGGCCGATGGAGCTACACGCTCAATTAAGTTTTGTGTTGACATCCTATACTATTATAATAAACAATGACAAGTATAGTATCCACACTGGTACCCCAACTTTTCCGCGAGAGTTCATTTTAGGAATTGACTTTTGGGACGCGTTTCAGATTAAAACGAGTCTTGAGTTTTCTGAGATGGCGAAATATTTCTTCGTTGAAGATGCTGAATCAAGTGACGTAGAGGAGACTCCCAGCACATCTCCCGCTCATATATCTGGATGAAGTCAAATTACACTTCTGTATGACTAAAACTAACAAGTTTGGAAGTACTACTTTGATGAAACATAGAACAGACACAGATGATGCTACAGAGACTATGACTAGGGATCACCCCACCTCCCCGTACGTACAAAACGAGATAGGGGTCGAGATAGACCGAATGTAGACACTTGGAGCCAATATAAGAGGCACAGCCAACCGAATGGGCTCAACCAGTAGTATGTGTAAAGAAGCCCTCGGGGAAGCTGCGTTTTTGTTTTAATGCATGCAAACTAAACGCCGTAACTATAAAAGATAGGTACATATCCTCTGCCTTACATAAATCGCATACTAGGTCAGCATAGACTTGAACGACGCCTTTTGGCAAATTGAAATGGAAACGGACTCAAGACCTAAAACAGAGTTAATTGTTCTCGGTCGAGGACTGTACTAGTTCCGAAGAATGCCCTTTGGCTTATGTAATGCCTCATAGATACTTGCAAGATTGATGGATAAGGTACTTGGTTATGATTTGGAGCCTCAAGTGTTCGTTTATCTGGACGACATCGTAGTAATGCCACAAATATTTGAGGAACACCAAACTCTACTGGACAAGGTTGCTCGACGATTTATTAATAGGTGAAATAAGATACCAGGGCTACATCTTCGATAAGTACGGTTTGAGAGTAGACCAAGATAAAATCAATGGCATTCTTAACAAGAAGACACCACAGACGATTAAAGACATTCGACGAGGGTGGTACAAGCGATTTATACCAGAATTTTCAACAGTGACGGCACCAATCACAAACCTCCTAAAAAAGGAACGGCAGAAACATTTTAACTGGACGGCAGAGGCACAGGCTGCGTTCGTTTTGTTAAGTCCAAATTAGTGGCATCACCAATTTTTTCAATATAGGGCGTGTTTTTTTTTAATGTCGGAGAAATAAGACAGAACAGATAGATAATATATCGGATAAATCCGATAAATATTTTCTCTGATGTATCCGAGAAAAATAAATGATAATTTTGTTAGCGTCGAAGAAATTAAACGTCAGTTTAAGATTACCAAACAAATATTATCGTGTTCTTTTTATTTAAAATAAATGTCTGTCAAACAACAATCTGAACTTTTTTCCAGAGAAAAAAGATTCAATTTTAAAATTATCTGAGCGTAAAAAAAAACGACACAGAGAAATACATTTTTCCTCGGATACTAAAAAAAACGCGTATCTGTAATTTGACAGTTAAATTATTTCTCAGATTACTTCGATATCAAAAAAAAAAACATGCCCATAGTATGCCATTGAGTACATGGGCCCGTATCCTCCGTTCAAAACGGAGAAATCAATATTTATTAGTGGTGATTGACATCTTTCAAAATTTACAATGCTAAAACCGATGCGTAGAGCCGAAACGGGTTCACTCTTCAACTACATGGAGGACAATATTTTCCTAGTATTTGGAGTTCCCAAGGTGATTATAACAGACAACTCAAAACAATTCACCGCCATAAATATGACATCCTTTTTTTGATGAATACAGTGTTACTCGCTGGACGAACTCTTATTACCATCCTCAAAATAATCCAGCTGAGCGGGTAAATATTATAAGATTCTTTCAGAAAATTGCACGAAGCAGACGAATGGAAAACGTTGTCAAAAAAGTGCAAGAGAACATTAGGGAAGCATACGGAAGGTATTCCCACAGATACAATTTGCGATCGAAACCTAAAAATGTTGAAGTAGGTGCTTTGTACTCAGGAAAAATTTTAGAGATTCCAAATCGATGGAAAAAATACCAGATTGGACACAATATTCTCGAAATGTAAGGTTTCTAGGAAATTGGACACAAACACTTATGAATTGGTCGATATGGGGATTTATTGAAAAATTTCATGTTAACGAAATTTTGTCATTTCTAGAATAACAAACTACTCGTACGGAAAACAACGGACAATCTAAATTAAGAAGATAAAATCATAAAGCTACAATTAAGGCGGATAGCAAAAAACGAGGCTAGATTGTGGAGCAACAAAAGAAATGCGGTATAATTAACTGTATATATTGCTTAGGCGCAATTTGCCTTGCCGCCACTGTGATTCGTGCGGCTTATAACATGCTATTTTATGTTTCTGTGGAGTACAAAAAAAAGAACACGAGTGTTTTATCTGCGCTATCATTAAACGAAGCGATAATCAAATTTAATTAGCCAGTAAGACTCCAGTGACGAGGGATAAAACCAACCAGGAACATTTGAAAAACCGAATTCCGCGCACACGTGGCATATTTTCTATTCAACCCGCACCGAGTGGACTGCTCGACTGAGCGAAGCAAGGCAACCATAACGCGTTTATACAGGCTTCCTCTTTGAGGTGGCGCCAAATTCTAGTTAAATACGTATTACCTGTTGGAAAATTCACGAGCTAAGCGGAAGGAATCTTGTTCGGTTTTCCGAGCCATTTATATTTTTCATTTGATTTTTCTTTATTTTCGCATAGCGCAATTTGACGTCATCAGCACAGCCAAGCCAATCGAGGACCATCAACCAACCATTTTGTTCTGTAACCACTTTGTAGTTACGGTTTAAACTAAATAAAATATTATTGAAAATTTTGATTTTTAAATTTGTCATTTTAGAGAAATTCAACGGTCTGCTAACTCTTATATTCTCAAGGTAAGTAAGCACGTTACGCAATATGTAAGTGGCAAAATCTCTTCGATGAAGACCACAACAATTTTAATTAGTCTAATTATGGTTGAGAACGATATGACATCAAATACCGTTAAAAGCCCGTAACGAGCCGCAAAATTAAGGAAGATGTTTTTGATGCTGGAATAGCCTCAATATGTTTGTGGCCAATTGGCAAAATCTCTAGGATTAGATCCACAGAATTTTATATTTAACCTACTTTCAGTGGGAACGATATGGCATCAAACAAGATTGTAGGCTCCTAATGATCCGCAAAATTAATTGAGGTGATTTTGATATATTTTATTGCACTATGCCGTCTTACACAGGAATTTACTAATATATCTTCAATAAAGAATGTTTTGTATATACATCAGTAAAATTTTCTCGTTGCCCAACCTCAATGTAAAGTATTTGCAAAATGTTCTGCTAAATATGATACTAAGAAAATAAGTGTACTTGCCGGGCATCCTTATCAGTATAAAACTATAAAATAACAAAAGCGAACAATTTAATGATTCTGCAAAAAAAAAAAAATCGACCCTAATGCAGTTTGCTCTTTCCGCACCCTAATTTAGAATTTAATTTAATAGAAAATCCCAATAAATTCATAACGCAACAAATTATTTTATAATAATTAATTATATTGTCTTAATGCAATTAATGATAACCTTTGATATATGGCAACACAACAATTTTCATAGAACAGCAAACATTGAATTTTACGGCCTTACTCCTCTGCCGTTATCGCAATTGTGAGTGTAGCACAAATTACAGTGCTGATAAAAAAAAATTAATTGATACAATCGTACACACATGCGATTTAACAATTATTGTCTCATAAATAGCTAATCGCACTTAGCTATATACCGACATTTGATAATATCTCAAATAAGACATTAGCATACTTAAACATAAAACAGAAATGTTCGAATTTCTTATATGCAACGTTGCTTATCATAAATCTAGATTTTATTTATTTATTCTAAACGTAAATATTTTTAGATAAATAGAGAATGATAACAAGATCAACACATTATTTTCATTATATCGTAAGCAAATTGTGTTTCTGCGTTTAGAAGTGTAAACTTTTGAGACGTTCTTGTACATTTAAACTTGTAACTAACAAAGTTTAGTAAACAGTTAAATTGTTATTAATTTTCTGGCACGATACATTTTATATTCGCGTATAAAATGCTAAACTGTATTCAAACAACAAAAATTTAAATTTTAAATCAATAAAGTTATATCCAATACACAAACCTCTTTCCATTCATTTTTTTCTTCCGTCCTGCCATCGTTCGTACTTATTTACAACTAACGTAAACCGTGTACTAAAAAATTAAAAAAATCTTTTTTTTTGGTTTGTTACAACTATTCACATGTAGATGTCAGGAACACTAATAAAAATTATTATTTTAGTTAAGACACAAAAAATAGTTTGGTTGCTGATTTTCGAAAGCATTTAAGCTTTTGTCAAATTTTTCACTACGCTCACGAAATTTTTATTGAACATTTTTAGTTAACACACAGCTACACTATTTGAAATAAATATAATTTTGTATAGTTGGGTTTTTCGAAATAAATAATTGATTTACGATATTAATAAAAACCAATTAGCAAAATTTACGTATAACTTAATATTGGTGATTTAGAAACAAAACTGATTTGCGTTTTATTGACAGAAACTGGCTTTGATGACATTACGTTGAACTGTAAAATTATGCTTACTGTGTTTTCATGTTTATTATAAAATTGTCTTCTATCAATAAGTGACCACATTTTTGATTTGTTTAATTATTTTGCGAATATTTTAAATTCGATCAAATTTGTTTGAAGATACAGGGATTCTCCACTCCATTCTATCTTATCTCACTGTATTGTGTGGTACAAATTCAAATCCAACGATGTTTTTAAAATTATACCTACCTCATGAGTCATGACCCCAATAAAATATTATATTTTCTAATTGATTCCGGCGCGGATTTATGTTTGAAAAAAATTGAAAATTTACATCCTGATTTAGTGTGTTATCCTGAAGCATGAATACAGGAATATCAAATGATACTTTTCAAACCATTATGGTTTATCTACTGTAGAATTGTTTTGTCCAGATTGTATTTCATTTAAGCAAAATTTTCAGATAATTCCAAATTCATTCCCAATCCAATATACCGGCATTTTGGGTAAAGATTAAATTTCTATAATAGTAAATTAGATTTTACTTCACAAAATATTCAATTAATTATTAATAATAACCTAGTTAAATATATGTACACTTTCGCAAAATTCAATACAGTCTTCTCAAATTACAATTCCAGCACGTACAGAAAAATCTTTTAAAATTAGAACTTCGTTCCCTAATGGGTCCGAATAAATTTGTTACTCAGAAGAAGTCCTTTCTGGAGTTAACATCGCAAACTGTTTGAAAATTGAAAATGGGTGTACATTCGTAAGTCTATGGTAAATTCTAATGATTACGATGTTGAAGTAAACTTTGATCTAAAATTCAAATCTGAAGCGAGAGAAAATTCTCTTTAATATAAATTTTACTAATCCTTATATATAAAATCTTCCCCTTACCAAATATCACGGATATCCTTGACAGGTTGGGTCGTACTCAATATTTTTCGACCATTGACTTGGCATTACCAGTTTACTCGCATTAGTATGGGACTACGTATTGCACCCAGTACATTTCAAAGATTGATGAATAACGTCTTATGTGGCGTAAATGGAATAAAATGCCAAGTTTACCTTGCCGACGTTGTTATTTATGGCAGCAGTCGTTTTGATCATAACGTAATATTACATAAAGTATTTTCTTGCTTAAGGCAATACAACCTTAAGGTGAATCCCGAGAAATGTCGATTCCTTTGTAAGATTTATTATTTGGGTCACTTGATAACACAAACGGGAATTAAGCCAGATCTGACAAACATCGATGTAGTGAAATCATATCCAATACCTAAAACGTCGCGCGATCTGAAATCGTTCCTTGGTCTTGTTAGTTATTACCGGAAGTTTGTCCTAATTTTTCATAAATTGCTAAACCACTAACGGGTCTTTTAAAAACAGATACAAAATTTGAATGAAATGCTTTTTGTGATGAAGCTTTCCAAAAAATGAAAGAATTTCTAACAAATCCTCAAGTCTTACAATTTCCGGATATTTCAAAAAGTTTGGGCTTACCTGCAATGCGAGTGATATAGAGATAGGTTCGGTTTTATCTCAAGAGTCAAATTGGGCCGACTTACCTATAGCATATGCTAGCAGGGTGTTGAACAATGCTGAGAAAAGTTATTCGGTTGTTGGAAAGGAGCTTTTATCAGTAATTTGGGCAACTGATCATTTTCGACCTTATCTTTATGGAAGGAACTGTAAAACTATTAGCGATCACAAACCTTTGATATGGTTGTATAATATTAAAAATCCATCTTTAAGATTAACCAGATAGCGGATTAAACTTGATGAATACGATTACAAAATCGTATATAAACCAGGTTGACTAAACTATAATGCGGATGTGTTAAGCTGTATACATCTAATAATCCAGAGTGTCACGTTGTAATTCGATCAAAGACCAAACTGCAAACATCAAATTCGCCTCAAAGCAGTACACCAACTTCAGTAAATCGAAGCAATAACTCTCCCAAACGGGGTAGTAAATGCACCGCTAAATGTAGGTAATTGTTATGTTTTCTTGATTTTGAAAATAAAACTCAAATGTTGACAGCTCTTCGCATTGATATTTTATCAATAAAGTAATACAGAAGATCAATAGTATTGTAAATATTTTATCAATATTACAAATATTTTGATTTTCATCAAACCATCATCACAATAATTTGAATATTGACAATCTGTCAATTATTGTCCTCAGATGTTCAATCGTATTGCCAATACTGAAAACATTGGCAATAGATATTGATGATCTGAGGCCCGCATTAGATGATCAATATATATTGCCAATATTTCAGTATAGGCAATATCATTGAATATGTGAGGACACTAATTGAAGGATTGTCAATATATAAAATATTGCGGCGATGGTTTGGTGAAAACCAATATATTTCACTATTGATCTTCTGAGTTACTTGATTGGCAAAATATCAATACGAAGAGCTGTCAACATTTGAGTTTGGAACTCAGAACCAAGAATGCGTAACAATTACCTACATTATAGCATTGCATTTAGAAAACCTGGCATACGATAAATTGTTACAAACTTACTAAACAATAAAAAAGGTTCAAATAGAGATGATGTAAAAAAAAATTTTTTTTATGTACTCCCTAGACTATTCTTTTCTTTTCCTTTCGATTTTTTTTCATTGCCAAAGCCAAAACAATAACTACACAAACAAGCTTTACTTTTATCCATCATGGTTCAAAGTGAGTATTATCCTGAAAATAAATTTATTGTTTGACATTTAAGTGTATTGCCAATAGTATTGATCATCTGAGACAATTGCTGTTTGTCAATAGTTTTTTCAACATTGACAATATTATATTGGCAATAGTTATTGATCATCAATAAGGGCCTCAGCGTTAGGAAATGAGGAATATTTCATAGCTAGCTAGTTTAACCATCCAAAAACTTTTCTTTTCTCAAAATTCAATAATTTTCTGTATGTATATAACAAAATTAGAAAAAAATCTTGTATGTAACACGTTAGGAAATACCATTTTTTGTAACTTGTGGGATTTTGCGCAAATCGCTTCAATCGTTTCGCAAATATCCCACTCGTTACACAAAATGAAGCATTTTCTAGGTTGCTAAAATAGCTTGTATTTATTTAAAAATTTCGTTAACATGTATTTTTATTTACGTGTGTCTCTCTCTATTTTTTTAAGGGCCTCATCCGACCATAATCCGCCACTGGGTGTGAATAACCCCTTTTTCAACTTTTTCTCCATTCGACTGACCTCAGGGCTCATCGATTTATTAATCTATACGAAAAAATACTTCGATTAAAAAAAAAAAAAAAGCTTCTGAGCAATTTGTTCTTTGAAACATGATTTTTATATAATTCAGCTACTTTTTATAGACTGCCTCGTTCTACAATAACAAAATCATTGTTTAGAACAGCTACAGGTATTGTTCACATCTATTATTAGTATCTTCTAATTTATGTTAGTATACATATTACCAGGGCTGTGGAGTCGGAGCCGGAGCCGGAGTCGGAGCCAAGGAGTTTATGTTTATTTTTGTATTTTTAAAGGAGCTGGAGTCGGAGCCAGAGCTATGCAGAATTCACCGATTCCGGCTCCTGATTTTTGTTTGTTTTTATTAATATTTCTTTTCTCCTAAGTAGCACAACTATTTATACTTGTATATGCATTAGTAAATAATTACTCAATTTTTTTAAAATTCTGGCTGGTAACCATTTAACGAAATTTTGCCAATGATTCCGGTACATGATCTTTTGCCCTTCACTGAATCTTTTAATTTCAACCTTATTTTTATCTCCAATTTTTTTTTTGATTATTTTCGTTAAACTTAAAGCTAACTATTTTACAATTTTTATTATTACAATTCTTAAGACTAGCCCTATTTTCATGTTCAATTCTAGAATTAAGTATGGTGCGGACTTTGTAATTAAATATTAAATCATTAGGAGACTTAATAGTAACAGATGATGTAGTGTTGTTATAGCCAAAAATCAATTTATTTATTTGTTCTTCAATGGAGAGCCTTTCCTTTCATTGAATTAAAAATTTCTTCAAATTCGACTTCACCGTTTGTACGCCCCTTTTAGGCAATCCATTCGACACAGGACAGTAAGCAGGTGAATGTAGGAACTCTATATTATTTACAACACAAAAATCATTAAATACTTTGGAATTAAATGGAGTAGGACCATTATCCGATACTAAGTTTTTTAGTATTTCAAAATATTTAAATGTTGATTTTAACTCTAACTATCTGCCATAGTTTTAAACATATGGTTGATATCTAAAAATGTTGAATAAGCATCGACACAAATTAAACACTTATGGTTATTAACCCATTTATTCCCGATGTACGATATATCATACCACCGCATACTCAACGATGCAATTCCAATACGCTTTTGATAATAATTTTTTTTCTTACTATTTAAATTAGCAAGCATGTTTAGGTTGCAAAACATCCATTATCCAAAATATAAACATATTTTAAAACCGTTATTTATAAGAAAAACTTTTGCTTCCCATCATCGATTCTTTAAGTGTGTCTATTGGCACGGCCAACAGGTAACTAGATCAACATTTTCCGTTATATTTTTATAATTTGAAATTAGTTTGGAGTATTATTAATGGCTTAAGGCCAATGCCGACAAAAAATATTGAAAAACGGACATAAGGTACATAAATTAAACATGACTAGTTTGCGTATGATATATCATCTTTAGAATAAAATGGGGCAAGCAGATCTCAAGCCGTAAAGTATTGGAACACTGTCTGAAGAATTATGCGAGTGAATTTTTTCCTAACTTTTCCTAAAAAATTACAACAACAATGTTATGCATTAGTAGTGGTGAAAGAAGAAGTCACTTAGGCGAAACTCGATTTAAAATATTTAAAAAAAAAACAAAAGCGATAACTAAACATTTTATTAACAACTTGATTCCTTACGCTTAGAAAGTAGTTAGTATTGCTTAGGAATGCTTCTAGGGCCCAATTAAATTTTTTATAATTTTCAATCGCCATGGACACCCTGTGAGACCCATTAGATATTTCTGAAATCTTGCACAAATGTTCCTATTGATCTTAGAATTCGAGCCATACCAGTGAAGTTGATGCTAAACGCTTAGAAAGTAGTTAGTATTAATTTGGGACGCAGAGCAATATGTTTACATTATTTTATTTATGTTAGCCAATATTTTCTAATTTTATATAATTTGAATTACTGCGCAAATTTTATGTTTTATGAGGAATCAAGTTGTTAATAAAATGTTTAGTTATCGCTTTTGTTTTTTTTTTAAATATTTTAAATCGAGTTTCGCCTAAGTGACTTCTTCTTTCACCACTACTAATGCATAACATTGTTGTTGTAATTTTTTAGGAAAAGTTAGGAAAAAATTGATTTTGACAACTTAAACTAAATTTGTGATTAAAAGTAACATTTTTTTACTGAATTATGAATTATATAAATAAGTGAGATTTTGTTCAATACAATTTTACTGTTCCCACTATACATGTTTTGTTGTTGTTCCTTCCCAAAGTATAACATATTAAACCGACCCCTGGGGTTCTTTGGCAAGGCATTTTAATTTATTTTCTTCAAAATTATGTATTTTAACCTTAAATATAACTGGCCTGTGAATTTGAGAAATATTGTGCAACCAGAACATAGTTCGAGTTTGAATGGGTTAAAATCAAAAAAATCTATATGGACCCTCTCGAAAGGATACTATGCCGGACACCATTTGGACTTTATAGGTTATTTTCTAACATTTTGGGTACTTGAACATAAAAAACAACTTTTAATTTTACTTTCAATATTTTTGTTAATATTTTTTAGCCATCAAACGTATAATACCAACATGGCTAATATGAATTAGATCCATAACCTTTGAAACTAACAAACAACCATTTTCAATACTTAAACTATTTCTCAACCTAAAATGTTTTTTATTTCATCGCTAAATTTACAATGCCAACCGTCTTTAACACATTTTTATACCGTAGATAAGATTACATCTGCTTTAGTAATGTTGCGCGACTTCTTCACAATTTATTTGGCACTATGTATGATTTATCCAGTTAAGGGAATTTTCGTCTACTTCAGTTTTTCTTTCTAGAGGAAAGAAATTCGTAATCGTACGTACATAATATGACCGCCCACCTTAATCTCGATACAGCTACAGCTTTTGTTTCCTTTTTAGGACTGAAGATGTCTATTAATGCTTGCGAATCGGAACATATCGTAAGATGATGACCATTTTAATATTTGTTAAACTTTTTAAACGCTTTTTTATTACTAGGTATAAAAATCCTTCTGCATTCAATTATAGACCCAAAATTATTTTGTTAAAAAATATTTTATTTTTTATTTTTAAGCAATATTTCGCGGCTTTGTACGCCATTTTCAAGCAATAGATTAAATAACTAAAAATTTACAACAATTAATATTAATAAAAATAATAAAAATGACATAAATAAAGTGTATATAATAAAAATAAAAATATTTACAATTTTCCAAAAATAATTTCTTCTGACTATTTTTGTCTCCAAAAATTGAATAATTTGTTTTTCTTATACAAAACTAAACAAACAATTTTTATTTGTTTGGCTAGCCTTGACCTCTATGTATTTTTTTATACTAGACAAAAACAATAACAAAAACAGCTGACTTTTTCCAAAATAATATTTCAAAATAACAACAAACACATTTCAACGTCACAAATTTAGGCTACATAGATTTTTGATGTGAAAACATCTTTAGCGGCAGGAGTAAGTAAAAAATTGTATAGAAATCGGGTTACGGATACAAAAATGCCGAACAAAAAATATTGCTGGTATGTGTGAATAGCGATAAGAACAAAAAATAAATAAAACGTAAAAGCAATGCAAAATCTATGCATACACATACAATATATAACATCATCCGGCATTTCAAAAACATCGTGAGCCGACTACAAAAAAAAATCTAAAAAAAGACCGCCTACTTAAATTTATTTTGTTGTGAAAATATCTGCTATAAATGGCCGCAGCAGCAAGTGTTTTTGAAAATGAAAATTACATACAAATAAAAGGACCACAAATTATGCTTGTGTAGTGTAATAGTTATTTACGTCACAAGGGCGGTAAATGAGTTGTTACAGTACGAGTTCGATGTTTATTTGAGAATTTTGAACGAGTACTGTAACGATCATTTAACGTATGTGTAACCTGATTTTGCTTGGTTCAGTGAGTTTGCCGTGAACATTTACTACTATGGATGTTTAGGAGTTTAACTTAACAGAACTGTAATTTGATCATGCTCAATTAATGTCAGTAAGGTTTGTGCTCCAAATTCAAAATAGAACTTACTGACTTTTTGAACCAAAAATGTAACTTAGTTTAAATACTGAGCGAACAACATCCGTCTTTATGGAGGGGTTTCTGAGCCTTATCGAAATGGCTTGAAATGATTAATAGATATTTATACAAAAAAGTTTTCACATATTTCTTTTGCGAGTTGAGGGTGAACTCGCTCGTTGTTTTTTTTAGATACAAAAGTATTTTATGTGTAATTTTTAATAATGTTGAGGTAGCTAGCTTGTAATCTATTTGTATCAACTTTGTAATTAACAGGATAGTTTTTTAACCATATATGACACGATTCTTTAAATTGGCGCTTCAATTTTTTACTCTCATATTTTAAGATCGTTGCATTTTCAATGTCAAAATTATGTTTATTTTCACTGCAATGTTTTACAAGAGCTGATCTAAAATTGGTGGGTGGTATACCTTTGAGTTTTATTAAGTTCGCAACATCTCTTTTATGCTCGACCATTCTTTGGTTTAAAGTTTTTCCGGTTTTTCCAACATAACACGAATTACAGTCCTTACATAACACTTTATAGACTAAAGGTAGATCCGCACGATGTGTTTTTACAAGTACTTTCACAAATGTGTCAACATTTGTGACAATTTTTTATGACCACACGTTGTATTTTTGCTTTTGTGATTACATATGTTTCCACACATATGTAATTTTCGCAAATGGCTTTTATCCATTTTGGTATGTTTTTACATAGCATATAACCTCAAAAAATTTAACAAATGTCATCAAACAGGGTTTTGACCGTAATTTTTTGTTTTCTTTTGTTTTTAATTTTAGGTATTAATGAATCTAACGAAATCAAAGTCGCCTCGCCATAGATTAATCTATCGTCGTCCGTATTAATATTGCAAAACACAAATGTTTTTAATGAACGTGTGGATGCGATTTTCAACTTCCCAAATGTTTTAAAATACACTTGTATTTTTTGACATATTTTAGTTTGTTAAAACATAACTAAAAACACATCGTGCGGATCGACCTTTACCCACTTTTTTGTGAAGATGGTATTTTATCTTTTAATTGAGTGTATGTGTCCGACGTTTTATTCATGATTTTGTTGGCTATTAACAAATTATTCGAATTTAATTTCAAAGTGTTACTAATTTTGTCCGTTAAATTTGGTATATACGGTAAAACTCCAAATTTAATTTCATTCCTAATTGCTTGTTTCTTGTTTTGATATGTATATAGAGATTTCGTAATTAATTTTCTTATTAATTTTGTTGGGTAATTATTAATTTTCAAAATGTTTGTAATTTTTTTAATTGTGTTTCGTCTAAAATCTGAATCGGTGAGATACAAAGCTCTTTTAATAAACGAGTATGCAACATTCCTTTTCATTATATAGGGATGAGCTGACAAAAAATTTAGAAGCGAGTTGGAAGCTATTTCTTTTTTAAACCATTCTGTTTTAATTTTATTGTTATGTCTATGTAGTTTTATGTCCAAGAACGAAATGGTGTTATTAATTTCTTTTTAAACTGTGAAATTTAGTTTATTATGAAAAGAATTAAATAATGTTTGGATGTTTTCTATATTTTCATTGGATGTAGCCAAAATAATATCATCTACGTATGTAAAAACAAAGGTTGGTTGCTTGCTTAGCAATGGAAGCTTTTCTTTAAATAATTTTTCTAACACTATATCCGCTAATACCGGTGATAATGGATTTCCCATTGCTAGGCCACTTTTTTGCTTATAAAAAACGTCGTGATACTTGAAATAGTATATTGTATAACAAGTGAAGAAAACGAGTCATTGCAATACGAAAGTGAAATTTGCAGCCTGAGCGATAGCGAGGGCTGCAATCACTTGAGTATTGCAATGACTCATTTTCACACGAGCTATACACGCTATTTTTTCTACGATACAATAGCCCTGTAACATTTATAAATAAGTAGAAACATAAAAAATTACAAACTTGTACGGATCAACACAAATTTATTAAACCATTAAAACATTTGGGTTTTCACAAATCGTGTAGCAATATTAAGAAATCGTTGTGTAATGAGAATATTTCCACACGATTTTAGTATACGACGCAAAGGCTCCTTTTCTTATATAATTTAAATTCAAAAATCATCATCGAAAGTATAGGTTACTGCACTATCGTAGAAAATAATTATTTTCATTCACGCAGGTATCTAAGATTGACAGAAATTCATTTTTTGTTACCTTAAAATCATTAGATAATTCACTCCATCTTTCTGAAATAGCGGTTTTTGCTATTTCTAATGGTATATTCGTAAATAACGACACTACATCCAATAACACTAAAACATCATGCTCATCCAAATTAGCATTATTTAAAAAATCTTTAAAGATAAACGAATTTTTTATATTGAAAATACTGTCGTGTGTTAACGAATTTAATATTTTGCAACGAAATTTAGATAAATTATATCCTGGAGAATTAATTGTTGAAACTATGGGCCTTAAGGGTACATTGATTTTATGAATTTTGGGGAGTCCATAAATTCTTGGTGGTACCGGATTATTAATTTTGAGTGATAATTTTTCTTGGTTTGTAATGATATTTTTATTTTTTAATTCATCAATAATTTTTAAATATTTATTATTGATTTTCTTTGTTGGATCGTTAGGTATGACTTCATAAGTATCAATATCACTAAGCAGATCTAACATTTTAAGTTCATACTCGTCCTTATTAATTATTACGGTTCGATTCCCTTTTTCTGATTTTGTGACAATTATATTGTCATTATCTTTTATAAACTGTAAAGTCTTTTTCTGTGCCTTAATAAAAATTGTATCATTCTTTGTTAAATTTGGCTTTCTTTTCAAATATTGGGTTATATCATTAGTAATTTTAGATCTTTTTACCGTAGCCGAATTAATATCCTCAAATGCTAATATATTTTCGATATCAGCAAGTAAATCCATTACCGGTAATTTTTTATGCGGTATTGGGAAACTGAATTTTGGGCCAAAACTCCAAATCATGCAACATTATTCTGGTATGTTAGTATTAGTCATGTTAATTACATTTGATTTATCATATAGAAAATTAATTTTATTTTGTTTAATTGCTAGTACCTCAAATTTTTTATTTAAAACATTTTTCTTTTTGTCACGTAAACTGTCAATGTGTTCATTCTTAAAATTATCAAGCTGTTCAAAAATTTCGTCATTAAGTTTTTGTCTCAACAAAATAAACAGATTACTAACCTAATTATTCAAGTTTTGTTTTTCAAAATTACAAATCTTTAATTCTAAATTTAACATCTTCTTCAGAAAAATCATTTTTGCTCGTTAAATATTTTCTTGAAACGGGTGATTCTGCCTTTCCAACGATTTAAAACATTTTGCTTTGTGCAGAATGAAATTTGAAAAAATATTTTCTTTTTTGCAACGACGTAAAAATAACTGTCTCTCTTCTGTATTTATGCACTTTTTATAAGTATAGTATAGCTACTAGTAGCTATATAAGTATAGCTACTAGTTATAAGTATAGTTTACATTTATCGAATGTTTTTCGACACTCATCAGACCAGCCATATTTCACGCCCTTATTTAATAATTTATATAATACGTTTAACTCTGAGGCTAGATTGGGATAAAACGTTCATAATAATTCAATAACCCTAAAATTTCGGGGTAGGCTGTGTCTTCTACACGGCCGGAGGTGTTTTCCGTGATAACGTTTATAAGTGGTGCGAGAAATGGCACGATGTATGGGTTTGTTAAAATAAATTTCTTTATTATTAGCATCATGAAATGAGAGTACAGTGATTGTTTGCAAACGATTAAGTACTGGGCGATGGTATGAGAAGTACGATATGAAGCGCAGGGCCTCAGCGGAGATGTGCCTGATGAATGTGAGTTCCGCAGACTAGTGCATCCCAAAGTCGCTGAGGCTAGTGTGATGAATACGCAGTCTAGGTCAAATATATTTTATATCAGAGTCCACACTGGCATTTGACCTATCAGATCAGGCATTCCCCCTTTATAGTGCTCTCTAGCATTGTAAATCGCCACTTTGTAAATCTAAATTTTAATTAAAATTTATGTGAAAATTAATTATTTTAATTAACAATAAGTTATCTGTCACAGTTTCTTTACGCACAAATTGACACCAGAATTACTCCGGTCCGATAAATGATTTTCATGGTTGGTTGTAAATCGCTGTTTTGTACTTTGTAATTTTAATTAAAATTAATGTGGAGATTAATTATTTTAATTTAAAATAAATTATCTGCCACAGTATTATTAAGCAAAAATTAATAACCGAATTGGTGCGATCTGATGAGGCATTCTCTTGCTATAGTGCCCTCAATCTCTATAAATCCCTATTTTGTATGATAGTTTGAATTTTTAATTAAAATTTATGTGGGGATTAACTAATTTAATTTAAAATTAATTAGCTACCACTGGTTTTTTACGCAAAAATTGACACCATCGGATCTCCGATCGGATGAGCCGTTCTCTCGCTACACTGGTTGAAGCATTTAAATCGGTCGAAATCAGAGGTTCGCGGCGCGGGTTCCTGTGCCGCCCGATGACGTCATTGCGATAATATTATGCGTGACACATAAACCCGAAGGACCAATCCAAGCAATAATATCTTTAAATTAAAGGTAGTGCTTATAGTTGATGAATAATTGGCCCCGACCAAGGGCTAAATTTCGGGTAAGTTTTCTGAACATGCGGTGTAAAACGTTATCACGTCAAAAGCTTTGTAGCTCTTACAGGTTTTCGGATTTGGTGCTTTGATAATAGCATCTACTTTTTTGGAAGATTTGTTGTAGTTTTTTACTTCACTACCAGATACAATGTGACGCATAAAATCAACTGACTTTTCAAAAAACCTACACTTTTCTATATTTATTTTAACATTATATTTAATTAGACGGCTTGGAACTTCCATTAACACTCACGGCATTCTTCATAATTTCCACTACCAACTAATATCATCTAAATAACACAGGGTATTTTTGCAGAACTTTAATATACAACCAATTGTTTGATTGTACGGGAAGGATTTTGATATTTCTACTTTTTTGGTAGATATATTATAAATGACTGTCCTCTTCATTTTTTCTGATTAACAAGTCGAAAAATGTTGTAAATGCCATTAATGTTAATATATTGTGTCTATAAATAGCCGAAAGAATCTTATTGATTTAATACAGACAACAAACTTCTCTTTCTTTCGATCAATTGTTTATTGAAACATTGATGGCGCACTCTTGACTACATACCCATAGGGTAAAGAAGTATATTGAAAAAATCCTTTTAGATCTCAGTTTTTGGTATGCTCCTATTAAGTCTATAACCCAATAAATCTGAAAATTTGAAAGACTTGCAAATACATATATCGTCAACCCTCTAGGTAATGGATAGTATTCTGTTCGTATATATCTGTTTATCGTGACTTTACAATCTATACATATCCTTATCTTATTATTTGATTTAAATACTACCACTACTGGACTTGCTCACCACTCACTAAAACGCACTGGGACTAAAAGCCTTCTCCATATAACTTATCTAGTTCTAATTCAACAATACTACCAATATGGTAAGGTACTACATACGCACGGTGAAAAGTTGTAACGGTAACAAGCGCAGCCCATTAGTGGTTTAAATTTCTTTTGACTGTTAATCATGATACCATTTCCATCATTTGTTCTTCTGCATCTCGTTCTATTTTGACTTTGACATTTATTTTGCCGTTATCCTTAATTCTATCTCCTGCTACTGTACTGAAATGATATTTAATTTTAATTAATTGAACATGATTGAAATAGTCTACATACTTATATAAGGATATGACGCTTTCTGATGCTCCCGTACCCACTTCCATTTCAATTGGTTTATCCTCGATGAATACTTGCATTGTTAAACTAACGGAATCATATTGACTGGTAATTGCGGTTCGACATTAAAATTTTTCAAATTATTGATATCTTCGGAAAATTCTTTAATTCTACTACTGATGGATGGTGATCTCGATGGTTGACTACCTTTTTGATAATTGCGTTGATTACAATTTGGTAATGATTTATCTGATTTTCCTCATCGACACATTTTAGACGTATGACCAAGATTGCCACACGTAAAACCTTTCTAAGATTTTGCTGGAAAATAATTATAATTATGAAATCGTCCACAACGAAAACATTGCTTATATTTTCCATGATTGAACTTCTATTACGACCTTGACTTCTATTTACACCATGTGCATTTGATATAACATCTCTATGTTGACTTCAACCACGACCTTCATTAGACATAACTACACCAATTTGACAATTTTTTTGTTTCTGGTTTTCAACCATTTTCCAATTTATTGTTATTTCACATGCTATTGTTAGAGTTTAGTTTTTCTCTTTAAGCAATTGAGCACGTAACTGTTATTCCGCAACATAAAAACTAACCGACCTCTCAAGGCTTCTGATAGAAAATTCCCAAATTTACATGTTTGGGATAATGTTTTTAGTTTCACTATATATTCAGCCACGCTTTTCCCGTACTGTTGTTCTTCTTTATGGAATTTGAATCGCACAGCTATTTCATTCACCTTTGATTCATAAAAATCTTTTAGAACCTTAATACACTCATTATATGATTTCACCGTTGGGTCAACTGGTACTAATAGCCGTTTTAGTGTACTATAAAGCTCAGTACCTCCCAATATCGACAAATACGATATTTTCTTAAAAAAGGTAAGTTGTTTTTGTATTTAAATAAGTCCATTCAACATGAATTTTATGATTCCTCAATTTAGAATATTACTTAATTAGTATAAAATTAGCCAAGGTGGTGTTTCCATAAATATTCTTTGGTACTTTAACCAGTTACTCAATATTACATGTTTACTCAGTTTTGGACTTTTTCTAATTTATCTAGGCTAAATAATTAAATCTCCTTATCATATATTCCTCTGTTTTCTGATTCTTGCTGCCATATCGAGCCGCTGTCTTGTTTTTTTTTTTTTTTCAAAAAAAGCACTTGGCATTTGAAAGTACACGTCTCGTGCCCTTAATGCATTTTTTGGATGCTTTTGAGCTCGGAGATATATATTAATATAAATTAATTATTTTCTAATAAAATTGCGTTACTGGTGACGTCAGTATCATGATGACACTCAGGATTGAATTGACTGACTAGGGAATAACTTTCTATACTTCGTTATTCGATGCCAAATGAATAATCACTAGTTATACAACAAGAGGTTCGAAAATAATCGAATATACAGTTTATAGGACGAGTTGTGTTGCCTAGGAAACACAACGACACCGCAGGTGGAGTTGTGTTTCTTAGGTAACACATCGAGTCCACAACTGTATATTCAGATGATTTTCGAAGCTCGAGTTGTATATGTTAAGACTATACAACGAATCAACCATGTCAAATATCAAAAATATTAATTGTTTGTTTATATTCATGGAAGATATGATTTATTTGTTTGCGGCCGAAACACCACTAGTGGTGTTTCGCGAAACACTAGCGTAAACTTATACAGCGTAACTAAGGAAAATTCAACTATCTGATTGGTTTATCTTCCAATGAGTTGTATAGTCATCAGAATATGGGTGTTTTCGTCTGTTTATTCATTCTCGATATTCTAAAATCTAAATGTTCTGAATATGACGTAAATCGTCCTTATATTCATGTAATGTTTTGTGTTATGAATGATTAAATTTAATTAAATCATATTATGGAAATGAAATTATTAATTATTAAAAGCGTATGATCTTTAAGTAATAATCATCAACGTCACACCGTAATTAATTTAATTATTAATGAAATAAATCAACTTTACAACAACAATAACAAAATGTCCTTCTAAAATTACCGAAAACTATTAATTTACTAAACGTTTGCCGTCGTTGATGGTGGCGGTGGCGGTGGTACAAAAACCGTAAATAACCATAAGGGACTACCTTACATCATTCCACTTCGCTCGTATATACGAGTAATCATAAAAATAAAATGGAAATCAATCATTCGCGCGAATGAATATTAATGGATTAGAAAATATCGTATCAACATAAATAAATAAACAAAATTAATATTTGTTCTAGATGTTTCCACCTTTAAATACAATACAACAACAGCAATCTATATATATTACCGTAATTTAATTGATTTTCTAATATTTCAAAATAATTATTGAGATCCCCATCTATTATGCACCTAATATACATATTCGTTCACATGTATACTCGTACCTCATACTCACATCTCTGGAATATTATACGAGTATTGGGGAAAATTGATAGGAAAAATTATGATTCTTATGTGTCATCATTATGTCAATTTTATATTGTTATTTTATCATGTTATGTAATTTAGTTCTATAATGATTTATAGGATTGTGGGAGATGCGGGACGAAATCGCCCATCTATAAACACTTAATACAGTAAATATGTTTCGGTCGTACACATTGAATATGCAAATATTTTGTCAACAGGTATATTGTTTTCCTAATAGCCGATAATTATCGGATGTTAATTCTCTAATGGTTGGTACATGCAATTAGTTTTTCGTATACGTATTTTGATTTCTTTTGATATTTAGATTGCATAATTATAATAATAGAAGTACGTGGAAGTTATATGACTATCGACATGTGCTGTTAATTTAGACAAATTTTGGAAAAGTTCAAAATGTATAAACGAGAATATTGCCTCTAGATATATTGTTTTGAAAATGTATGAATTTTGACATTATTTGGAAATTACACAGATTGAGGGTTTTGACTTTGTATTTATATTATTGTTTTCGAATATGTTTAAAATTCGTAAAATTGCTTAGAATTAACAGACTGTAATGTAGAGTTCATAAATTAAGTAAACATATCGACATAGCGAAATTAAAAAAAAAACATTTTTGATGTATGAACATCTTAGCTCGCGACTACCGAAAGATTATGTTCTGGAGACGAACCTAAATGAAATTTCGCACGATTGTCGTGCAATACCTTGGAAATAACGAATGTATATTAAACAATTATGAATTTATTTTTATGGCCACAAGTCATAATGGCGTCTAAAATTTGCATTTTTCGAGAAAATGTTTTTGAAATTAAAAATTATCAAAACTCGTATGAGTGTTTAGAATTCTAGTTTTTGTAGCGCTCATTATAGTTATTTGCAGTTTCCGGAATATTATTAAAAATTATGTTTATGATACGATATAAAATCGATTACGAAAATTTCGAATTTGAGATAATACGTAAATGGACATAACTCTTTATATTTTAGAGGTTTTAATGTCACCAGAATTCAAGTAACAAAACAAAATTTGCCTCGAATCATTTTTCCATGGAAATGGGATGGAAAGAAGTACCGATTCAGAAAAAATTTATAAGTTTTATAACAAATATTAGAACGACACAAAATTATAGAAGAGACGATTTACCCAATTTCGAGATATAAGGAAGTATTTGGATAGAGTTCACGAACAAAGCGATGAAAGCTACAGATTGCATTCTATAGTTACTATTTTTAAAATATGTCGATGAGAAACATGACATTTTATAACGGAGATTCACGTAGGCAAAATGGGCTTCACTTAAAATACATAAAGCATTATTAAGATCCACACTTAAAAATTTAAAATTGAAGTATTGAAATAAAATGAAATTTGATGGAAAAATATTAATTTATTATTTTTCTGTATTAAATCAATAAGATTCTTTCGGCTTTTTATAGACACAATAGGCCCGATTCTGCCTTCCAAAATTTTATGTTATGTTATGTTATTTTTGTTTTTTCAATACAAATTCATATAGGAAGCGGGGAAATAAAATAACATAACATGAATTTTATCGTTCCAGAATCGGGCTTAATATATTAATAATAATGGCATTGACAACATTTTCGACTTGTCAATCAGAAAAATGAAGAGGCCAGTCATTTATAATATATCTACCAAAAAAAAGTAGAAATATCAAAATCCCCCCTGTACTTTAACCCGAGAGTTAATACAAAATGTATTGACTCTAAAAATGAAAACCTTTCCTTGCGTTTTCTGTGTGGTAGTTTGGTTTCGTAGCTACCTGATGAGTAGATCGAGTATTTTTGTAGTTTGGTCGTAGCTACCTGATGAGTAGATCGAACTTTTTGTTTTAAGATTATCAGTACGAAACCAAACTACCACACAGAAAACGCAAGGTGGTGTGGTGCATGCTGATGTTGACGTGATTGAACTATAATAGTACTATCCACATCATCAGCATCGCCGTCATCATTCCCGTCACTATCATTGTTATTGCAGTTCATAAATCATTTAAAGATGTTATCTTCATACGTTACTCGATTTAAAAATTCTATTGGGGTGATTTGCTTTTCTTTTAGACGCCTCCGCAATTTTTTCATGTTGTGTCTATTTTAAAGTTATGAAAAAATTATAACAAATAATTTAATTAATTTTGATGGTGTAGTAAGAACTGACTGATTACCTTATATTTGTACCTTTTAACAGTACTTGTTGAGCCGCCACTATTAATTAATAATTGAAATTCCCTACTTTTCCGAAATTCCTTCGCTTGTAATTTTTGTACAATATAAATTTAAAAGTGGCCTTTCTTCATAATTTGGTTGCTTAAAACACCATTGTATGACCGTAACTCACTAGTACGAATTTGGCGATCAAATACCGTTATTTTATCTGGATCCTCCTATATAAATAATAATTTCCATTATTATTCTTATTTTTTATAATAAACAAAATAATAAAAACTTACACGTTATATCCATTACATATCAAAATAGTGAAAAAATTACCGGAATGCTAATTTATGGGAGCATTGTGATATATTTGTATACTTTCCTCAGCTAGCGATAATGGCAAGCATAGAAATGTATAGTTTATTCATTCCAGGTCTGTATAACCACGAATGCTATGGAAAAATCTCGGGATTTTGCTGCCTTGCCTTTTTACAGCTTGGAACCAGTAACTGAATAAATTAGTTGCTGGTGGTAACATACATAATGCATTTCTCATTGCTATTTCGTAATCCCTAATTATTGAATTCATGATATTGTCTATAATAATATTGGATGTCCCCTTTTGAAAAACGTCATTAATGTTTTTTTGATTGTGTAGTGACATCTGACATCTAGTAGCAAACGCTCGGCATTTTTTCTTTGATCGATTTTTTTCTTGAAGGGGCAGCACCTCTTTCGGAAAACGTGTAACGATCTGATGGTAGGCGAGTGGGCCATCAAAAATATCTCAAATGGATTTTGATGCCATGTTTTGCCCACATGGTTATTAGAAAAGTTTGTTTATTTTTAGGTAACTAGAGACTTCACAAGGCGGACTAGTCTAGCTTGGCTAAAGCTCGTCGGAGGAATGGGTGAAGAATGAAGCATAGCTACCTCTTGCATTGCTGCCGAAGGAAAAATAAGGGAGAGGGGAAGAAGGGGAAAAGAAGAAACCAGCACACTCAGGTACCCATACTCACCTAATCCTCAACTATCTACCATGGTCACATCGCTACTACACAGTTGAAAATTTATATCATTATAACATTTTTAATTTCACTCAACGCAAACGAAACAGAAATGAAATAATTTATTGGACATATTCGAAAGGTGAAACGATTAGAGTTCTATTCAATATCAACCAAACAAAATTTATTCAATCTGAATTTAACAAAAAGTTAACAATAAAAAAATAAAATAAATGATAACCTAATATTAGTAAAAGTTAGTGTTTCAATTAACTAAAGAAAAACAAAATGATAATCTATCTAATTATTGGAATTGCCAACCTATTTCAATTATGATACCGTTACTTATTGGAAAAAAACCTGAGGTAATATGCAGAAATTATTACCGTAAACAACCCAAAAAAAAAACCATTGAAATAAGTTGGCAAACTAACTGTAACCCTTAATCGATATTTATAATTAAAAAAAAAATTAAAAAACGAAACTAAAATAGAAGCTACGAACTTAAAAATCTTTAATATTACGACGAATTGCATTAGATCGGATTTTTATCGCGATGATTAGAATATAATAGTTCATTTTGGTGATTTTATATTTTATTAAGTTAATAAAAGTTTAATTTTAAAAGTACTTAACTAGAACGTTCCTGATGGATTCAAGAACCGTTGATTTCCAGTTATTCAAGACTGGTGAGTGCAGTTTTTATGGCTGCCATTACACTAGTTAACAACCGACAATTTCCCGTTATATTTGGGCGTTTGTTGAAATTTCGATCTCGTACACTTAGAATATTTTAGCTAAATATGTATGTTATTTTATATTATAACGCACTGCAAAAATTGTTCCAATAACACTTTACTGAGTTACTGTATTTAATTGTTTTAATACACAGGGAATGAAATGTTCAATATACTTTTTTTCTTGTAGATTTATTCATTCATGGATCACTGTATTTTATTTTTTTAGTACATTACAAACCCATTATATTTTTGTTTGGGCAATCACTATAATGTCACTAACGTTTTTTTTTTCTCATTATACACTCGATTAAATTACATTCGCAAGTTCATATATATTATGATTAGAAACTTATTTAATAATATTTCCCTTATTTCATGCCGGTGGGATTATTCAATAAATTTTAATTTTCATTCAATATAAATTATGGCCAGTTATAATAGTACAAATTTGATTTTTAAATGTCCACTTAATTTATGTATACAATATGGCTCAATTATCAAATAAAAATGCTCTACGTAATTTTAATAATTTAATTTAATTTAAGTCTGTACACAAACACTATAGATTTATTAACACAGAATATTTTATTTCAGGGTTTTATTAATAAATTTTAATCATAGATTTTCACAATTTTTTTTTAGCTTATAATTATCAAAATTTTTAGTTTATATTTTAGTTATTTAATTATATTAATTTCTCAAATTTAACTTAATTTTACAATTTTTTCCTTTGAAAAAAAAATATTTTATTTTATTTGGTAACTATGTGTATTGACCAAAACTCACAATCGACTGTCAATTTGCTTTCCTTTCTTCTACCGTCCCTCACTCATATTATAGTCAATTTCAACCCAAACCGATTTCTTTGAATTAATCAGAGGTGGCCGCCTTGCCCGTCCTTGTAGCGACTTAAACGTTACAAACGCTTTGTATTTTTCTTTGATCGTGCTGCCTCTTTCCAAAAAAGAGGATAAAAAATGGAAACTTAAAAATACGATGAATAAATACTTGCGTTTTACAGTTTTAAAATGTGTTAGTACACCTAGGCCTATCTTTACACGGTAGTACGTCCCCATCTTTAAAAAAAAGTCGTATTAAACAACTCGTAAAAACAGGTTTAGGTGTACTCATTAATTTTAAAAACAATAAAAATAACGAAATTATTATTATTTGCTTTGCACTTGAATGCATTGGAAAAGTTTGGTTTTATACACTGAACCTAAGCATTTTTAATTCATTTTGAAAAGATTTAAAAATATGTTCAAAAATGAAACAAAATGTTCCTTTCTTTATTAATTTTTAAATGAATACGCGATATGAAACACAACTTAAGTAGATGTCTCTGTTGTCTTATTTACGTTAAGAAATGTCAAAATACTTAACATTTGTATAGGAAATCGTCACCTCGGCTACTAAATTAAATAAAATCAATTTAAAGTAAACCTAAAATTAGAAAAATTTTGCACTGAGAGAAAGATTAATTGTAAATCTTCAAAATTTTTAAGTGTAGGTACATGATAAATTAGGTAGGTATACCTCATAAAAAATGATGATTAATTGATGTGTACCGCAATATGCATCAAAACAAATAATGGGTTCTGATGTGGAATTTCATAAATTCCCATCGAATATCCATCTTGTGACGAGACGGTTAACAGCCCTAAAAAGTGGGGAAAAACCTAGCAAATATTCGAAAGTTTGGCTTTTGCATTTGAAAGAAGAGGTATATAAGTCAACCATAAATGAAGGTAAGTTGACAATTCCTTGAATCTTTTCATCAAATTTAATATTTTATATCAATTTTAGGCTATACAAAAAAATTTTTAAAACGTAATGCAATTTTACTACCACCGAGTAAACATTTAAAAAAATTTACTTATTACTTGTGTGAAAAGTTGAATCAGCAGTTTTAAATTTTTATTTTTTTTATTTTTAAAAAAAAATTTTGTGATGTGAAAAGTAAGTGAAATCGTGATGTTCAATTCTCCGCCTCAAGTAAAAAAGGCTGGGCTAAATCAGCAGACAGAGATGTCCGCAAGCGATTTGCCACCGAACGTCACGACCTCAATTATTAATAAAATTGGAAATGTGCAACATAGTCCAAAGCAACAACAAATTTTAAATTCTCAAAAAATTGCTTTACCAGGCAATTTAAATCAAAATGAACTAGAAATTAATTTAAATAACTTTGGTGTGTTGAACCATAAAGAAATAAAAGTGCATCGTCGACAAATATTGACGATAATATAAACAATGGAAGTGCATTGACAACAAATGAAAAAAAAATGAACAGTGATGTAGGTCAGTGTTTAGTGCAAACGGGAATTGACCGGTATATTACTGTCCGATCAAAGCGAAGGAGAAGCCCTAGATCAGCGGCCAGTGCAAGCGCGAACAAATTCACTAAGTTAGCTTCCGTTGAATTAACACATGGCAATAGGTATTCTTGCTTGGTTGTTGAAGATCCGCCGCCCGAAAAAACTCCAAAAATTGAGAAGCCGCCACCAATCTATTTGAGGGAAGAATCAAATAGAGAACTTGCAAAAACCATCGAGTTTATTACGGAAGGTGCATTTTATATTTCCGTTATCAAAAGAGGAGATATAAAAGAAACAAAAGTTCAACCGCTCAATATTGATGCTTACAGAGCATTAATCAAGCATTTTGATCAAGTTGGTAAACATTACTACACGTACCAACTAAAGAGCCAAAAAGGATTAGTTGTAGTATTGAAAGGAATAGAGAGCTACGTAGATGCAAACGAAATCCAAGCTGCTCTCGCTGAGAAAGGTTTCCAATGTAAATCTATTACCAATATTATTAATCGGGAGAAGGTGCCGCAGCCATTGTTCCGCCTGGAATTAGAACCAGATAATAAAAAGGTCAAAGGCAAACATGCAATATATGACCTAAAATATCTACTGCACAGAAGGGTTACCATCGAAGAACCCAGGAAAAGAAATGGGCCGGTACAGTGTGTTAAGTGCCAAGAATATGGACACACTAGAGCATATTGCACTTTGAACGATGTTTGTGTTATATGTGGTGAACTCCATAACGCAAAGGATTGCAATAAAGCCAAAACGGAAGCATCAGTGAGAAAATGCAGCAACTGCAATGGAAATCATACAGCTAATTATAGAGGGTGCCCAATTTATCTTGAATTGAAAAGAAGAATCAATCCAAAGCAGCGAGCTGAACAACGAATGCTTAATCTCCATTCTTCAGCTAAAAAACAAGCACGCCCAGAAATTGTAAACCCAAACGCTCAAAATGGAAATCAGTACGCAACTGTCAACGGTAGTGTGCACCAAGGGGTTTCATACGCAAGTGTTCTTAAAGGTACGGCTCCTAAAGTGCAAGCAAGTGAAGAGGGAAACATCTCAAAAGCTTTAAACAAATTGACTAATATGATGCAAAGCCTCATGGCTATGATGGAGAGAACCATGGATCTAATGATGCAGAATATGAACACGCTGATGCAGATAGTTGTAAAAAGTCAAAAATGACCATCATCAAAATAGCTATATGGAATGCAAACGGCCTAGCACAACATAAAGCGGAGGTTCAAGCATTCCTCACTGAGCACAATATTGACATAATGTTAATATCCGAAACACGCTTCACCAAAAATAGCTATTTCAAAATTAATGGGTACTCTATTTATGACACCAAGCACCCAGATGGGAAAGCACATGGAGGCACTGCTGTATTGATTAAAAGAAGATTAAAGCACTATGAGCTGACGAAATATGAGAAAGAACATATACAATCAACGAGCATCTGTCTTCAGGAGTGGTCTGGAAACTGTGTCATATCGGCAGTGTACTGTCCTCCAAAACATGCTATAAAAAAACTCCAGTTCTTGGATTATTTCAGCCAGCTGGGTAATAAATTTCTTGCGGGAGGTGATTACAACGCCAAACATACTCATTGGGGCTCCAGATTAACATCGCCGAAAGGCAAACAACTTTATCAAGCAATAGAGGAACAGTCCCTGGATTATTTATCTGCCGGTAATCCAACTTACTGGCCGACGGATAAAAAGAAAATTCCTGATTTAATCGACTTTTGTGTAACTAAGGGCATTCCACGTACATATGCTAAGGCCACCGATTGTTATGATCTGTCTTCTGATCACTCACCGGTAATAGTAACAGTGAGTACCGATGTCTTAAGGAACGAAACACCCAACCGTCTTACAAACAAGCAAACTAATTGGGATCAATATAGAAGGCTAGTCGAACAAAATTGCCTACTTAATATTCCTCTGACCACACCAGCTGATATTGATGCGGCGGCCGAAAATTTAAAAGACATCATGGCATTATCAGCTGAAAGGGCTACACCTGTCATAAGTAGTTCCGAAAAAGTTAATAAGCTGTCTCATAATATACAGGAACTAATCCAGGAAAAACGGAAAATTCGCCGGCTATGGCAGCAAACAAAATCACCGTTATTGAAATGGAAATTAAATCGAGCTATCAAGGCCTTAAGATTTGCTTTGCGGGAAGAAGAAAACCAGAGCGTCCAGAACTATTTAAGTGATCTCTCGGCAACCGAGAGGACAGATTACTCCTTGTGGAAGGCAACAAAACATTTAAAAAGGCCAACAAATTCGAATCCACCGATTAGACTACCAACTGGAAATTGGGCGAGAAGTGATGAAGAAAAAGCCAATGCTTTTGCTGATCATCTAACAACAGTATTCGCACCACACGAAGAAGATAATAATTTCGTGCTACCCCAGCAAATGGATGATGGTTTATCCTACAAACCTATAAAGTATAATTGGAAGAAAATTAAGAATACAATTAAAAATTGCATAAGCCCGAAAAAGGCGCCAGGACATGATCTCATTACTGGAAAAATGATAAAGGAGTTGCCAGACAAATGCATAAAACTAATAACATTCATATTCAACGCGATCATGCGAACCAGTTATATTCCTCAAAAATGGAAAATATCTTTGATCACAATGATACATAAGCCTGGAAAAAATGAAACGCAGATCTCATCATATCGCCCAATAAGCATGCTGCCCACAATATCAAAGCTGTTTGAAAAAATGTTATGATACTAACAAAATTGAAACCAATATTAGAAGAACGGCGCGTTATACCAGACCATCAATTTGGGTTCCGAAACCAACATGGTACCACAGAGCAAATTCACAGAATTGTAAACGCAATCAAAATCACCTTCGAGGAAAAGAAATATTGTTCTGCTGCTTTCTTGGATATAGCACAAGCATTTGATAAAGTTTGGCACGATGGGCTAATATACAAAATTAAAGAGCTTCTACCGAAGAAATTTCACTCAATTTTGGGAAACTACCTTAATCAAAGGCAATACATGGTCAAACAAAATGGCGCAACTACTTGCTTAAATGATATTAATGCAGGTGTCCCGCAAGGCAGCGTTCTAGGGCCAATATTATACTTGTTGTACACAGCCGATTTACCTGTAACCAACAAAGTAACAATATCAACATTTGCCGATGATACGGCCATCCTGGTGTCACACAATAATCCCGAAATTGCCTCAAAGGAGTTGCAGAAACATTTAAACAAAATCGCGGACTGGCTAAAGACATGGCGAATAAAAGTGAACGAAAACAAATCAACTCACATCACATTCACGCTGAACAAACGCACCTGCCCACCAGTGAAATTAAACAATAAAAATATTCCTCAACAAACGAAGGTCAAATACTTAGGTTTGCACCTGGATAGAAGGTTAACGTGGAAATCCCATATTGAAACTAAGCGCAACCAAATAAAAATTACATTTTCCAAAATGTATTGGCTAATGGGAAGGAAATCTCAGTTGTCATTAGCCAATAAAGTTTTACTGTACAAAGCGATAATCAAACCCATATGGACATATGGTATTCAGTTATGGGGATCCACCAGCGCTTCAAACAGAGAGCTCCTGCAACGAACTCAAGCGAAAATACTTCGAAGTATTACTAATGCTCCGTGGTACATTCGAAATAGTAATATACATGATGACCTTGGGATTAAAACCATTAAAGAAACAATTAAAGAATTCAGTTCTAAATATTATTCAAAACTAGAAGCGCATCCCAACGAATTGGCCAGGGATATATTAAAACAGCCACGATTTAGGCGACTGAAAAGAACAGATCCACTCGGACTGATGAACCTGTGAACCTGTAAATTTATTAAATGTTGTTGTTATACATATGTATGTATAAGTATAATCTAAATTAATTAAATTGTGAGCACCAACAATAAGTATTAACATTGGTTAGACTTAAAATATGTAATAATTTTAGCTTAAGATTTGATTACTTCTTGTTAGTTTCTTATGTAGAAAGATTCAAGAATAAAGCCATTGGCAGCATTTAAAAAAAAAAAAAAAAAAAAAAAAAACGTAATGCTATTCCTAGTGAACACCTGCCAAAAACGAGTTATGGACCGAAAGCGGCAAATAATGTTCAATCAAGACAAAGGCTATTTATATACTATAGTTATAAATCCCCAGATTCTTATGCCAGAAACTGAAACTGAAATCTCCATCCATTTGCCAATTATGAGACTAGCCTACAGACGTTTCGAAATAAAACTATACTCAGGCTTCTTCATTTGTACCGATCACGCTTTACTTGATGCTTATCGGATGAGCAATTTGAAATATTTACTGGGCTACAGTACAATAGATGTGAAATTTTATTTTCATTTGCCCAGACTTTGCCGTCACCTTTTGATAAGTTTTTATCAAAACGAGACCAATTAATATTGTGTCTCATCTAATATAGGCAAAATATTATTTTCTCTAATATCGGTAACATGTACGGCCTATCCTTATTAAACGCTAGACAAATTTTGTCCACTGGACACATATTATAAATGCCTCATTCGCAGCCGTTAACTGGTGGTCACTAAGCTTTAAGAAGCATCATGCCTATATATTTTAGATTGCTCTGAAATTACAACACAACATTCCAGATTAAATACCGAGCTGAATCAATGTTTGTTCTCGTATTATAAAAATAAAAACACATTGAAGTACTCGCTTGGATTTGATGAAAAAGGTGTACTAATTTTCTGTTCTCAGGTTTTCTGTGGTTCGGTCAGTGATCGCTCAATAGTGGTGGAAAGCAAGATTATTGCTAAACTTAACGAAGGCGACATAGTGTTAGCTGGTCGAGGCTTCGACATAAGTGACTTTTGAGAAGTCAAAGGATATGTGGGTGTAGTACCCTGCTATATCTGCAACACAATCATTAATATAGGCCTCGTCATAGTTAATTATGAATACAAATATCACAAATACTACAAATTTTGGTATTTGTGACTCTCATCTGCAGTTGACACTGCAAGTAGTATTTATATTGTTTTTTAATGATCCATTCATAATATAATTTAATTTGTCAACATTTTTGTCCGATCTTCTTGAATGAGGGCATTTTACTTCAATAAGCCTTCGTCCATCTTCCGTGATACCGTCGGGTGAAGTTGCCAGAAAATTAAATTCTTTATCAATACATAGTCGAATCGAATTGACTTTGACTCCCGTTTTATTTTCATAATCCTGTAAGGCCTTAGCTTCGATGTTTGTTTTTTTATTACTTCCCGCTCCACATCGGTTAAGTAGTTTATAGCATCCGAAGTAATCTTCTCCATATTTGCGACGTATTGGTGATCTTCAAAATAAGCTGCAGAGTTGACGTTCCGCTGTACATATAATTTTGTAAGTTGCTTATGATTAATAAACAGATTTTGTAGGCTGCTGATGTTGTATTGTTCTATATCTTATTCTCCTATTGAGTTACAAAATGAGGATTAATCAACTTTTGTTTTATATGGTCGCAGATCCTCATTTTTCCACAATCCTTTTTTAAAGCTGGTTGATGCCATGTCTGTAAGGTATACTAGTTGGCGAAATCCTTTCCAACGATTTCCCTAAAAATATACATTTTAAAATACTAAATGCTTAAAATAATTTCTTTAAGTACTGACCGGTACTTTCGAAGTATTGCAAGCCAAACATTATAGCGCTTACATGTTTACATGCTGCTTCATGCCCATCACCTGCTGCGCAATCACATTTCGAGCTGCTCACGATCTCGTTCTGAAATACCAACTTTACGGTGTATAATTTGAGTTTCGTCATTTCAGCAAGCCAGGTACCTGCAATTAAAATTTCTATTTTATCGTCCAGTTTTGCATGTATTCCACCAATAAAATTGTGTTGAGCCAACCGAAATCCTTTGCCTAAACTAGCTTTAGAGATTGTACAATGTACATCCATATTTAAGATTGGTTTAAAGAAAATTGATTGCTTATTATTTAATTTAAATGATTTATTTAATTTTTGGCAGAGTATCCATTTTTAAACAATTCAAATTTTTATTTTCGTTGAGAACAATTAAAATTTCACCTGTTTCCAAACTAATATTTAAATTTTTGAGGTTTTAATCCGTAAAGAACCATGAACACCTCCCTAAAAGTACGTTTTTTAATATCGCGTATTAAAAATGTGTTTAAAAATGAATTTAAAATGGTTGCTGTTATCAGTTCGTTTAAAGAAAATAACCATAATGCTCTTCAATAATTTATCTGTGTATTTCTTATCTGTGCTTAGTATAGCGAAAAAATATTATCCAAACCACTGTTGAGAACTATTGCACTACCATACCCCCATGTTATATAATAAACTTTGCGCTGATTATAGTAGTGGATTTCTCAACTTTGACACGTAATATTGCAGTAATCTTTGTGCACCAGTCCCCATCAATTCATAGTCTTAAAATGATAGTATTGACTTGTGATAACTGACATAAGAAATATTTATTTTCAAATGTCAAATATTAAGCAAATTGGTTGTACCGCTTGACGTCGGGTTAGAAAACCTCGTGTTTAGAAAAAAGACCGTATACTCGGAAAGAATTATTCAGCTTTCAAAGAGGGTTTTAGGTTCACTGGTTTTTATTCAAAATATAAATGAGCAAAAGGGAAGACCCCTTTCTTTCTATATCTATACATTCTCATACGTTTACAATAATAGGGTTTTTCAAACGGGTTCCCGCGATCCAATTTTGTGTCTAAAAAGTGTGACCGGGAACCAGAAGATGATTGGTAAATAAAAACATTGATTAAATGCAAAATTTAGAAAAAACATGGATTGCTTTCAGTGGACATTATACACATAAATACCAGGAATGGGTACTTTAGACAACGAAATGGTTGAGCTAATCCGACGGATCTGGTTTTGAATTTATTCCAATCATTAATTTTTTTCCTCTAAGAATCTTATCAGTCGTTATGATTCTATACTGAATGAAAATTAAAGGTGAAATCACTACTGATCATAATTTTGACTAATTATGCTCCTTATCAATAAATATTATCTTCATACAAATTCTCAATTGAAGAACAAATTTTCTTATAAACGATATGTGACTTATTTTTTTCCAATATAGTATGTATAATCATAATAATCGGAATTTTCCAACTTTATTGCCCATTTTCCGCGCCGATGAAAACCCTTTATAGCACTTTTGGAAAATAAACAATATTTTGGTTATCATAAAATTACAATTTTTTGTCCCGATATTTCTGTTTATGTATATATGTGCGTGTGTGTATTATTTACCGAATAAAAGATTAAATTCAATAAAATTTTATGATTTTTTATGTTTTGGAAAATATGAATATTTAAAAGATTTTTCTGAAATGAAAATTTATTCCAATATTTTATTTTACATGCTCTCTCCGATCAATCTTCTTCAATTTACAAATTGATATTTTATTGGTTATTCGGTTCATCTTTTTGGGTACATTATGATACGGATCATACGATGATGACAAACAAACAAATTTGTAAATTAAACTTTGTGATATGGACGCTGTACCTATATATGTAGTGTACCTACCCATCATCCTTGAGGAGGGTGTAATAAAATTGATTTGGGCTAATAAAATATGAAAAAAGGGTTGATTTGACAATATATGTATAATGTATATAGGTACAAACATGTTATACGTGTATAGCCGAATATAAATATTTAATATGTTGGTATAAACAACTTTATGGCCACACGGTTTAAAATAAAATTCCAATCCGGACACATTATTTCAAGCCTCATTACTCCAAAATATAACACTATTTTTCAAGCTCAATAACCAAACCCAAAATCATAATTTTTATACCCACATCTCTGACCAAAAACACAAAAAAAAAATTCGATTATTATTTAAATTTATCGTTCATTGTGTGTAGAGATTACAGCAAAGTAAAAAAAATTCTCCATTTTCCTTGAGACGATGCTGATGATGATGATGATGATGATGATGGGGTGTGGAAATAAAATAAAATAAAAATCTAAATCCGAAAATATTATAAACCATATAATAGACCACAAACCAAAAATAACGAATAAAAGACATTCAAAGCACAGCACAGATGTCCATGCTCCCAAGAATCTTTTCGATTTTATTTTGCCATTTTCCATTTAATAATTTTTTGGGATTTTCATGCGGCTCAACTTCGTTTCAATTTTTTTTTATTTTTATTTATTAGAACGGTCGTTCATTTTATGTCAAAATCGGGTCACGTGATTTATGGTGTGTTTTATACGTATATAAAAAGATTATTTATACGAAATGCAAAAGAAAACGGTGGAAGAGAATAAAAATCCAGGCGATAGAAAATGGGAAAAATTGTTTTGTGATTTTACATGATTTTATTGGGGCTTTCAAATCACATATAAAGATTCGTTGCATTGTCGTTATTATTTCGTCTGATTAAAGCGATCGACTAGAATATAAAGGTATATTGCAATTTGGGCCTCCTTCCTCGAATTGAACATTTGCTGGTTGGTCTGTTAAATAGGATTGATTGTAGAATAATTGATTCTATCGGTATGTGATAATGATAACTGTTTTCAATTGTAATCTTAGTTCCTCTTGAGCACCTTGTAGCTTCAGTACTGTTTGTTATAATTAATGCAAATACTCTTAAGTTTTGTTCTATTTCTTTGTTATTTATTGATTATAATAAATTTATCAAATTGTTTATTTATTTGTTTGTATTCAGCTTTAAGTTTTGTATATCTTTTTGTATAAATCCATGGTTACAAAAAAGAATATAGTATATTAATTATAAAATTATATTACAATAGTAAGAGTTAGTTAAACTCCAAGTGACAATTCTCGACTGACTGACTTATTTAGTAAGGTTGATGATGACGTAATATCGGAGAAGGAATCTTCGCCCTGGCTCTCAACACAACATTTCTTAGAACTCTTAGAGCAAGTTACAATATTGACGAAATTATTACAACTGTTCGTTTCAAAGTTGAGAATTTACTTCAATTCTAGATAGGGTATCTGCGTTAGTGTTTGATTTAACCGGTTTGTATTCTAATTTAAAGTTATACTCCTCTAATGCAAGTCTCCATCGTATTAAAATCGATGTAGGAGTAGTAATTGTATTGGTCATGGTCTGTTTTGATTGTAAATTTCTATTTTATACAGATAAGGACAAAATTTTCTCACTGCCCAAATGATTACCAGCAATTCTATCTTTATAGTCGAATAATTTATTTCAGCAGGATTTAAAACTCGACTAGCGTATGCTACTGGTCGATCTTTATTTGACTTTAGCTGAGATATAGCAACAACTGCTACATTGCTAGTATCAGTTGTTAAAATGAACGGTTGTTCAAAATTAGTATACTGAAGGATTGGTTCATGCATGACACAGAGCAAATTTTAACCTGGAAAATGCTTCCTCGGTAAAAGTATCTCATTCAAAATTAACATTTTTCGAATAAATTGTTTGTAGTAGCCAGAAAGTCCTAGAAACGACATCACTTCTTTTGTTTTGTTAGGGGTTGGATATGTTAAAATAGCTTCGATAAAAATTGCATTATTTCGGTTGCAATTTTAGATTAAATTTTCGAAATGGCGAAAGAACATTCTCTAGCTTCTCATTAAGGTCATTCAGCGTTACACAACTACATCATCAAGGTAGAAAAAACATTTAAGGCCATTGGATAAGGTGTTGGGATCCCCTTTTAATCCAAAGTGCATTCTCAGAAAATTATAGTGACCATAGGAAGTGGTAAAAGCCGTTTTCTCCTTATCTTGCTGGTCCATTTGTATTTGGTGATAGTTATTTGCAATATCAAGAGGTGAAAAATAATTGGCTTGGCATAACTAGTCCAGTATCCCGCTTATATTATGAATAGGAAATACAGTATTAACCGTCAATTCATTTAAGCATTTTTCTCCATTTCTTTTCACCACTAGCTGATTTCTTTGGTACCTACAATTAGTAATGATGAATTCCATGCGGATAGACTGGGTTCAATAATCCATTAGTTTAACATTTGAGTGGTTTGTGAGTTAATTTCTTTTTTAGTTGATTCAGGAAGACGATATGGTTTCCTATTAACTGGGTATGCACCTTCCACTAACGCAATGGAATGGGAAATTTCGGAAGTCATACTTAAATTATCGCCGAGTAAGTAAAATGCATCATTATATTTGCGACAATATTAGATTGGTGTTTTTCAGTATTTAAATGAGATGTGTCGACTTCAGTTTCTATATTTCAGTTATATTTGAAGGCATTCATTCAAAGAGTCGTTCCAATTGTTAAGACAGAATACATAATATTGATCTAAACAATATGATTTAATTTCAATATTTTGTAAAGTAATTGAATTTTTATAATTGTTCAAGATACTAAATGTAGAAAATTATTCTTTGGCTTAATAATACAACTGGCTAGAAATACACCATGAGCATTATTTTCCATTTTATATGTAGGGAGTTGCACAAATATTTCTGATCTTATGCTCTTGTGTCCGGTTGGAAATCATAGGAATTCTATAAATGAAATTAGCATATTTTATATTAAGTGTATTTGTCCCACAGTCATTTATGCATTGATATTTATCTACAAATCCTTCCTATAATTCCTGATCCAGATAACGGGAAATTGTCCAATACCATGTGAAATGTCTTATCAATTAAAACTTTTTGACAAACGTTTATTCTACCGTTTAATACCGGTACCGTTACTACGTTACAAGTCAGCATATTAGGTACTCCTAATATGCTGATTTGTAATACTCCTAATTTTAATTTTGTGTTCAGGGTAACAGGGAGTATCAGGTCGGACGCAACTTTTCTTTATTACACTAATATCTGCTCCCGTATCTACTAACAAGTAATGCTTTTTGTCAGTTCGTAAAATATCAATTGTAAGACTAACTTGATTAGGAGTATTACTTAATTTGTTTAAAATTTAAATAGAACTACTCGGAAATTCCGCAGAACTCATTTCGTTTGGATTTTGTTTGAAATTCGAGTCAACATTATTACTTTTTAAAAATAATAGATTACTAAGTAAACTTTGGCTGGGTTGATTTCATTGTTTCGAACACTTATTTATATGTCTTGGACCTGAGCAGCAGTGCTCAGTTCTGGATCCGTTTGAGTTTTCCGAATTGTGTAATTCGATGTTATCAATTTGTTTAATATTTAATATTACGTTTGTTGGTTTAGAGTACAGTCAACCCTCCTACAACGCGACGGATATGTATTATTGGTTGTTAAACTTCCTCTGGTTGCAGTTACCAATTTCATGACCTTGATTTTTGCAAATTGCAAAATAAACTGTAAGTAGTACCTTTATAACTATTATCTACGGTATTAGAGCTGCGGTTGGAAATAAATGTGCGAGAATTTCTATTTTTTCTCTTATAACACTGACATATAATGTGTCCAGGAGCCTTGCAATAGTTACATACGATGAAATTATTTTTAAAAGTATGTTTTAGATTAATGTCCTCTCGAATAGATAACAAAATTGCTTTGTTTAATTTATGTTATTTAAATTATGCTGAGAAATGCTTATTAATTCAGCGGAGACAGTTCCTTAAGATCTTAGAAAAACAAATTTTTACTCTAAAGCTTGCTTAAGATCCTCCCATTTATAAAATTTTTGATGTTGAACCATGTTATATAAAAGGCCTTCTAGTTTTGCTTTAATTAAATCCATAAATAAACCCTGATCATTTTTATTTTGTGTTGTTTGCCATACAACTTCACTACACACTCCAAACTTATGAAAATCATTCATATTACCGCTAATCGTTGGAATGTCGAATGGCATTTTTTATATTAAATCGCTATTTTCACAAAACAAACGGTAAAGATCACAATTTTCAGAATCACTGTCGGAGGAAGAAACTTAATAAACTATTCGGTTTCTTAACTGACGGAACGGCATAAAAATTACAACACAATACAATTTTAAAAAACAATTTTAAGAAAAATTTTAAGAACATTTTGGACCATAATATCAATCATCTGAAAAATAACAAAGGTAATATAAATTGCAATGGATAAATACTTCTAAGAAAATTTTAAGGCACAATGTAAAAGCCATTTAATGTATTTTCTGAATTAATTTTGAAAATTTTTGAATTTGAAGTTTTTCTGAACAACACGTTGCTATTTTAAACCCAAACAAATTGAATCAATCCATCTTCTTTTGATTTCCTATCCTTCATGAGCAAATTTTGTTTGGAACTAGTTAAAAGGTCTGTGATAAAAAAATCAATATTGCAACTGTGTGAATTAAAGCAAAGCAACCTCTTGATTATGAAAAGCTGTAGTCTAAAAAACGAAGCTTTTATTAAATTCTTTAAATTCTTTTATTATTACACTTGCATTGCAAAATTTTAATGCTTAGACTTTATCAATCTTGATGAAAATTGGCACGCATGTGTAACTTCGGTGACAATACAAGTTGGTGGTGTTTCCTAAGAGAATCCACCCCCCATCCCTTATTATCTACCCACCCATCGGTTAAATCATCGTTTTGTCAATTTTAACATATTTACCAGATACAATGATACAATTTGATTGTATTTCGAGGGGAGCTACCCCACCCCGCACACATAAAAGAATTTCATAAAAAAAATTTTTTTCTTTTTTAATTATAATAGAATTAGAAACGAGCAAAAACCAAACGTTCCATAGTAAAACACGTAAAACATATGGGCAATCACTTTTTTTTACCTAAGACAAATTTTTAAATGAAAACGTTACAAATTCTTAATTATGATTTCTGAAATATTTTCATAAATGGTTGAATTTTAACATAATGTGAATTTCGTTTAAGTAAATCGTTTTCATTTTTGTGTAACAATTGATTTATTTAAATCGAAATATTTTTATAGACAATATATTAATTGTAATGACATACATATGTACTCAATATTTTCGATTTGGTTTTTGGACTGGTCTTCAAGTATCTACAACAGTAAGGGGACATCATGTCGAGTATGGTAATATACCTGAAACCTTTAATAAAATTAACAATGACTAATCCAAAATATTAGGCTGGTCTATGTATATCTAATGGAATTTCATTGAATATTTCAAAGACGCAAGCGATCTTCATTCCAAAACGTGATTTTTCCGTCATCTCAAATATTTACATTGATAAAGAGATAATTAATTCCCTCATGTATTGTATTGTGAATTTCTTTACATGAGTTGTGATTGTAACTCGAGGGAGATTTTACAAGTTACTTTGAACAACATAGCCAGATACGTCAACGGATTGATGAAATATGATCATATTAAGTATGTATGCCATGTAAGAAAATTATTTGGTTGCACAATGACTCAAATTTTTTATTTTAGATCATTATTACTCCTCTATAAAATTATCATTAATCAAGTTCCTGTTTATTTATACAATAAAATAAAAATTGGTTTAGCTCGAAATAGCAACATGATACTGCCAGTTAACCATTCCAATATTTACAACAACTCGCCACTATTTACTTTGTTTACAATTTGGAAACAGGTTCCGGTGGGGATAAGAAGTGTTAAAACTTTTGATAGATTTAAAGTGTTATTGTTCGAATTTGTTAAGAGTAAATTTTAATTTTGTGTATATATTATGTATGGGTGTGGGATAGAAAAGCTTTGCTCTATACAAGATTGATAAATAAAATAAATAAATACAAAACTTGGCTGGGTTTTAGAAGGTAGGTATGAGGATATCGCGCCAAATACTACACAAACATTCACCACAATTATCGACATTGATGCAACATTATGACGCTTTTGCGAAATTGAGCATGTTCCATAAGCAACACAATATAACTATCCAAAGAAGAAGCTATATGCGAAGAATGGTTTAAAACACCACCCAGTGAACACAAGATGGACATTTAGTAACAAAGCTTCCATTCAAGGAAGATGTATAGAATATGTGGTCAACGTACCAGTTGGCGCTTTCGAGACTATTGGCCATGGAGAGAAAATATCAATCAAATAACGATTTCAAGAGGATGTACACCGAATTTTTGAAAGAGTATTAAGAGTTTGGGCACAAGAATAAAATCCTGTTTGAAGGGAAAGGGTTGCAACGGTCCTATATTTTACCGCATCATGGTGTATTGAAAAGTGCTAGTAGCCCTACAAAATTGCGTGTGGTTTTCGATGCGTCGGCAAAAAAAATCATCCTTAAAAGCCCTTACTCTTTGGTTTAAGGTCTATTTCAGGTAAAATAATCCTTAAAAGCCTTAAATCACGAGCTATTCCTACTCGGCTAAAATATATCAAATGTTCAAATGATGATTGTGGCAGCAACCACTGGACATCACCAATATATATAAATTGTGTCCGTCCTAGTACGGGCTGTACACCCTAGTACATAGATAATTTGATGACGAGTGTATCAAGGATAGCAGAACTTATTCAATTGAAAAGCGACGTTGTAAATGTATTAAGTAGCGGCGGTTTTAATTTATGAAAAAAATATCTTCCAACCATACACTCATCCGCAACCCATTCGATGATTCGTATACGAACTGCATCAAATCCAGACGAACCTCTGAAGCTATTAGGAATTGGCTGGAACGCGTCAAAAACTAACTTCCTTTTGCAATGCCGTCTAGCAGAAACCAGATAGCATACTAAAAGAGATTTTCTTTCGGAAGCGTGGTAAATTTTTGATCCTCTCGGACTCATATCGCCAATCACAGTCAGGATAAAAATTCTATTCCAAAAAAATCAGCTTGGATTAACATCAGAAATGATTTAGGCAGAGCGCCTGATATAAAATGTCCACGTTCCATCACTGTTTCTACCTGCATAACCATCCATGGATTCTATGACGCCAGCAAGTGGGCGTTTGCAGCGATTTTTTACGCCAGATCACAATCCGAAAATGGCACCACAATTCAACTAGCCTGCTCAAAAACAAAGATGGATTCGCTAAAGCAGGTTAGCTTACTAAGGTTGGAGTTAATGGATGCTGTTCTTCCGAGTCAACTTGCAAAACAAGTAAAAGCCCTTTTTACTATCCCAGTATCTTCTGTCATGGACGGATGCAAGAGGTAATAGCGTACATGCTTCCGATTATGTCATAACGCTCGGCTTGACCATAAGAAATCTGAAAGGAAAGGCGGAGTGTTATTACAGGAAGATATAGAAAGGGCAACGCAATGCATAGCAAGACATTTTCAAAGTAAAGATTTCACTGAAGAATATAATTGCCTCCGTAATAAAAATTCAGTTCAGCAAATTAAGGCAATCAACTCCATTTATTAATAATGATCACTAAACATCCCATGATTATATCCCATAAATCATCAATCGCCACCACAATCACCTATGACGTACACGTAAAAGCCTAGTTCGTCAAAAATATTGGATCGTAAGAGGCAAAGATGTGGCAAAGACAGTATTTTGAAAATGCGTGAAGTGTTTAAAACAAAATCTACGAATGATGAACCAAATTATGGGAGAGATACCAGAAGGCCGAGTAAAGTACACAGTATCATTTGGAACAGTTGGTATTGATTTTTGTGGGCCTTTCCGAATACATCCAGTGCGACGCAGAGGATCAATTCCAATAAAGGCTTACCTATGCATTTTTGTGCATTTTAGACGGGCATTGTGCCCACACCAACTTCATTGGTGCCAGAAATCTTCTTAAAGAAGTGTCCGAATTTTTAACACTACATTCTGATAGCACTTCTTCTAATCTTTTAAAGGACGATGTAGAATGGCGATTTATTCCTCCAGGAAGTCTAAATCTGCAATTAATCGACATTGTCATCATTTATGATTATAATATAAAACCTGCTCAATGGCTATTGGGACGAGTTATACCATGTTATATCCAGGTATTGACGACAAGATTCGCGGAGTTGAGGTTAACACCAAAAACGGCATACTCAAACGCTCAATTTAAAAGGTTTGCCGCCTTCCAGTTCTTGAATCTGATGGTGATTCAACAAACATATTTTAGCTAAAGTTTTAATAAGCGAACCGCGCTCAGAATTGGCCGAAAGATAGAAAGTGGGACTCCTTTCTAAACCGATATAACAAATTTCCCGGCCCACCGCATAATCCTATTTTTTGAAGTTTTTTTTATTCATTTTTAACTATACGAGAAAAAATCTTTTATAATAAACAAAAATTCTGGGATAGGTTTTTTTGGCTCGTGTGAAATGTCTGGGATAGATTTTAAAGTTCGTATAATTTAAATAGCGTAGACTTGTCTTGTCGGAGGAAATTTCAAATTTTCCTGGGATGAAAATCTGGGATAACCTCAACGGGGTCATCTTGCGATACCTTTCATGATTACCAACCACAATTCCATTCGCCAACACAAAGTTTATCTTGCAATATGGTAACATCTCTTAACCAAATGTTGACCTACTTTTTCAATAATCATAAAGATTTTTTCAAAATGCGCAACACCAAAGTTGATGAAATACGAGTAAATGAAATTTTTAAACTAAAAAACTAAAAATTTGTTGGTGAATTTAACGAAAGCAGGTATTTGTTTTAAATAAGTAGTCATTCAATTCAATAAATTAGTGGTTAAGCTTGTGAAAATAAAGTATTTAAATTTTTTTATAAACTCTGCAACACTACGATATTATGATATAATATTCACTGAAATATTGAAAGCAGCTAGATAAACAGCTATATCGACTGAAATACTCCAAGAAATACTTTTGTGATATTTCTGTTTCCAGTGACAACATCTGGCGATGTTAAACTTCAGGTAGTGTAAATTTCACTTTTATCGGTAAAGCTCATACAAGCCAGGTTGCAAACCTGACTTTCCATAGAACTCTTATTTGAATCAAAATACAAAGCGATGAACTTTTATATAATTCAGTGGTTCGTACTTAGCAGTCTCTTATCAGAAAAGTAATTTCAAATGCTAAAGTGTACAAAACACTTGTCAAATTTGATTATGAAAACAATAAAATGTGTTACGAGAAACCAAGCCGAACACTTTCTTACGAAAAAATCTAAATAGACGAGTAGTTGAGAAAACAAAAATTAGAGCATGTATCAATTTTCTTAAAAAATAAAAAAAATAAAAAATGGGGAAAATTCAATAAAAGTTAATAAAAGAAAAATTAAAAAGAATGATAAAATGAATAAGACACTATTATAAAGTTATTTGCATATCATCATCATCATCATCATCTTCATCAACATACGAACAACTTTATCCACTCTGTTCCCAGTTTTTTTTTTTATGTTAAACAAAAATTCGTCACAATCGCGTTAAACGTATGTACGTATATACACATGGAAGAAGAAGTTAACAATAACAACACAATAAAAAAAAAGCAAAAAATTGAAGAAAATGAGGTTTCCAATTTTTAGTTCTACACAAACCATCCTCCGACATCCCCCCATCTCGTGTATATATATTCAATATAGATACGACGAAGATAAATAGAAAAATTGTGATAGGGTGTTGATTTCTTTCAAAATAAGTTCATTATACAATTTTTTTTTTGTTTTTCTGTTGCTGTTCGAAGGGTGAAACTTTTCCGTTTTGTTTTCCCATTTTTAAGTTTTCACAGAGTGAGAGATAAATGAAATTACGTATACAAGATTCGATTTGTCAACGAAACCTGAACATGGTTTGAATATTCGATAAGATGTTTATCTTTTTCATTTTTTTGTCATCTTGTCTTTAGATATAAATATATATACAGTCAGTCTCGTATAATATGCATATACATAAAAAAAATGTTGAGATAATTTTTTATTTTAAATTGATTGGATGGTAATAAAATTTGACTAAGGAAATAGCACAAACACAGTTATACATACATAGAACATACAAACTTTGAATATAGTCGAGTAGAGATGTTAATTCCGTTTTAGTTTCGTCGTTTTTGGATCAAATTAATTTTACAGGATGATTTTGCAAATTGAGTTAATTTGTAAGTGATAAATTAAGTTGTATTCCAATATTTAATATGTAAACGAACAAGTCATCAATTATATTGGTACATATTTATGAGAGGGCTCGTTTGTGGAACAATAAAATAAGACATCCAATGAATTGTGAATTTCTTCATCGATTCCTTTTAAAATTGTTTCTCTCTGGTTTCATAACTATGAAGTCAGAAGTAATTAAAAGTCATTAATAGGAAAACTAAACAGTATAGGTTATTTCTTAATTCATGCTAATGACATCCACATGGCTTTGACTATCCAGTCAGAAAGTCGAATTTATTTTTTTATTTTCTTTGAAAATATTTTTTTTTTTTAAATTTGATTTATTCCTTAGAAATAATCACTTTAATTAGTATTTTTTTATTAATTATTTATAATTAAAAATAAATTACTTAGTGGAGTATTTTTGTTTGTAAATCAAAATACCGAGCCACATCTCTTGATTTTATTGCTCTTAAGATCGGCCCAGTAATGCCAAGTTATGCAATAAAATGACGATGTAAAAAACAGACCAATAATGTAGGAGGCCCTCTACCAAGTGGAAGTTTTATCCAAAATTGAAAATCGGATTGATCCGGAGTAAGTTCAGCCGATTAAGAAAATCTTCTTCGCGTGAATGATGTCTTCTGGCGATTTTGATTTTCTAAAAGAGATTCAGGTTGATGTTCCAGAATTGGCGTTAACCAATATTGCTGAACCAACTGGCTACCAACCAACAAGCCGATTTTTTAATTATTAAGTTATCCACCACTTTTGGTACACTTTATTGTAAATGAGCTCATATGCTCAAAATAGGGTGTACTAAAATATCTATATGTAAATTAATAAATCAATCAATAAACACAGTCATATTTACAGGTTAGAATAATAAATTTTGCTAAAAAAGCATAGTTACAGCTACCCATAAAGTATGTAATAAAGACAACGGAATAAAACAATACAGAGAAAATGCCGCTTTTTATGAATTTAAATCACGATGAATGTTGTGATGTGTCATATACAACATAAATTAAGGTGTGTATATAGTTTAGCTATTTGTGATAATTACTGCAATGGATACTGCATTATTAACACCCGAGGAACAAGTGGCTTAGGGTTTTGGTAACCCCCTTTTGCCTAATTTACTAGCAGCTTATAGAGACAATGGAAACATAATAACAGTCCAAACTAACTTTAATATCAAACTAACGTCAGCATGAGTGTTTATAGAGAGAGCGTTTTGAATATTGAAAGGGAAATTTAGAAAATGAAAATTTTAGATATTAGTGACCTATAGATATGAGCAATAAAATTATCTCAGCAAGTTGTATATTGCAAGATATTATAAGAGAAGAACCCTCAATGGATGATATTACAAATTAGGTCTATAATAAAGAAAGTTTTTTAAATATACCCAACTTTGGGAATAGTCAACGACAGGAATCATCGAAAAACAAAATTATTTCTTTATCACTTTAAAATAATTTTAATTGCAATTATAATTCATTTTTACTTATCACAATTTCATCAAGTAATTATCTCATTTCAACAACCAATTTGAATATTAAAAATACTAAATAAAAAAATATCCAAATTACTACTATGCTGTCATATATGAATCACAGTATTACTTATACTACACAACTATTACTACTTATTAGTAATAAATAAATAAATATTTTTTTTTGACCATATTATGTACCATCCTGAAAATCAGCCAACAAAAAATTCGAAAGTGCCAACAACGCAAAAGTTTAAGCACGTCATTGCATAAGCAAAACCAGGGACGGAATGCTCATCGCTACATTGCAACAATCGGTTGATTTAAATCAACCTTATTTTTAACTATTTAAATTATTATTTTTGTTTTATGGAATTTAATCTTGCGTTTAAGTGGATCTAACTTTATTAAATATTATTGGAATCCATTATAGAAATAAAGCCAGATTCGAATCATGCATGTATAAATGTATTCTAACCAAATTTCAGAAGCAATTATAACACATACCTTGGAGCCAAAGTAATCTTGGAGAGGAAAACACGATGCATAAATAAATATATAAATATTTGATTGTGAGGATTGTGACTTAACTACTGAACTAACACGATTTCATAATACCAAAATTTTTATTTAATTAGTGCCAAATATTTTTATTTTATTAGCGCCAAAGTTTAAAGGAATATTATTAGGTACATTTCTTGACGCATAGTGATCCGTTCAAAGATCAAAGTTTACATTGAAAACAACAAAAATTTAAATTATTGTTGTTGTCTTTAATGTAAACTTTGATCTGATCCGGATCACGATGCGCCAAGAAATGCGGCTATTGTTGCATTTAAAATGTTTTAAATTTTAGTTTTACTTTATTAACTACAGACCTTTAAATTTCACTGCAAAACTTATATGTATTGTATTTCGTTAGTCCAACAAATTAAAAATATTCGTTCAAAACTTCAATAAGTTTCTTAAATTCTATAAATCCTGTAAATTGTATAAATCATAAAATTCTGTAAATTCGATAAATTCTTTAAATCTGATAAATTCTGTAAATTCTACAAATTCTAAAAAATTTATAAATTCTATAAATTGTATATGGATAATATCAACTGTAAGTTTTGTAGATTCTTTGAGATCTATAAACTATTGTTTCAGGTCTGTCTGCTCCATATTGTTCTACAAACTCAAATTTTACTTATTCTAAAAATTCCATAATTTCTAAAATTTTATAAACATTATAAATTATTTGATTGCTACAAATTTTATAAATATTATAATTTCATTAAATTTTGAAAATTCAATGATTATAGTCTAAAAATCCAATGAATTTATGTACAAACCCATAAATTCTTTTATTTTTATAAATTCTGTAAATTCAATAAAGTTTTAAAATCTGAAAAATCTAATAAATTCTATAAACAAATTTTATAAATTTCATTAATTGTATCAATTCTAAAAAATCTATAAATTTTATAAATTCTTTATATTTTATAGTACATAATATTATGTATGTTAGATCTATAAATTGGACAAACTCAAATTTGACTTGTTTTAAATTCCATAATCTCTACAAATTCAATAAATTCGGTAAATTCCATAAATTCTATTAATTCTATGAATTTTAGAAAGCCTAAGAAATCAGTAAGTTCTTTAAATTCTAGAACTCCTAAAAAATTCTGTAAACACGATAAATTCTATAAATGTTAATAAGTCCTACACTCTATAAATTCTATCAATTCTATAAATCTTTTAAATTTTATAAATCTTACAGATTCTAAAAACTTTATAAATTCTATAAATTTTATAATTCTTTAAATTTTGAAGATTCTAAATTCTATAAATTATTTTAATTGACAGAGTTCTATAAATTCTACAAACTTAAATTGTTTTTCCAACTATTTTTGTTTTAAAAGTTCTCTAATTTCTATAGACACTATAAACTTTATAAATTCTTTGAATTCTGCAAATTTGATAAATTCTATAAATTTTAACAATTCTACAAATTCTTTAAACTCTGGAAATTCCATAATTCCTGTAAATTTTTAATTTGTCTCAATTAATGGTTATTTATATTTCGGAAAGCTCTTTTCCACCTCCATATACGTTAAAATCCTAGAAACAAGTTTACTTTAATTTTTAGACGTTTATATTGTACTATCATTTTGTTAAAATACGAAAGAAAAGAACTAAACATATTTGAAATTCATCTGGCGCATTAACTATATAAAAATGAGGAAAACATAATTAACGGTAGGCCGTTGTTGAAATGACCAAGACAATTTTTACAATTTTAAAACAACATCGGAAAGCTGGACTTCAACCATAACACAAAAAGTTGAATTAACTCAAAAAACCCAAATGTTTTGTATTTTTTTAAAATACTTGTATCTTCTCACCCTGGTTTCTAAAGTGGTGGCAAGGTTAAATTACAACCAGGAACTAAAAATGTTATTATTCGAGGCAAATAGCATCGAATTTAAAAACATTTTGATGTTAGGTGATAAATACATTTGTGATTAAATCCTTTGAATATAGCATTATAAATATAATAAATTTTATTAAGCAAGCTTACTGTAGTCCTTCCTGGCACATGAACTAATGAATTTGATTATATCAGCGGTTCTGCCGGAGACCGAAATTTACTTATAGCAGAAGACGTAACATCTGGTAATGCATTGCGACATGGTACCAAGAAGCGTGTTATCATCTCGTTAAATAGTGTAATTTTACGGCATTCGATGAAGAATATGTCGTTTTTTAACTAAGCAGCAAAATAGGTATTTGTTTGCTGAATCCAAATATGCATCTAACAGATTTTTCCGATTTTCGGGTTTTTTGCCTTTTTTAATTTACCTATTAAGTGAATGTATATCTAAATAGAAAGAAACATACTTTTTTTAAATGACATCACCATTTTTATTTTCAATTAAAGAATTTGTAATAAACAAAGTAACTTAATTTGATGCAATTGCACCATAATTAAATGCAGCGCTGATTGCCATTATATTCGATACTAATTTTGCAGCAAATCTATTTGATGCAAAACTTGCCACGAAATCACTTTTTTGAACTAACTAGTAATTCAATTTTATTGGTTACAATGGCTGCATCTAAATTCCGTTTTCGATGCAAATAATGTTTAAACAGATTTCGAAGCAAGGCTTGTATCATAAAATGATGTACACTTGAGTTGGATCAATATGCGATCCTAATAGCATCGCCATATCACAGCAATTTTCAATTGTGCATGTATACACATTCTGTTTTGAGAAATAGCTCATTTAGATTAAAATGTACAACAATAAAATAATACCAAAAATTAACAATAATAACAAAGTTAATAAAAATAATTTGAAAATCTACACATTGCCCATCAAACACGCCACTCCAAAAATGTTGACTTAAATAATTTATGCTCTTGCCGACCCTATCCTCCTGAATTAGAATAAAAATAAATTTGGAGAACATTCATATTTTCCTGAAGCATGCCGAATAAAACTATGTCACAGTAAATAAAATAAGGCAGAAAAAATGACAAAAACAATTTTTAACTAAACTGGATATCAAAAAATCCTACTACATTATACAAACAACCAAGCATACCAAACCTCTTACTAATACTATCTAAATGGTCACCCCAAGAAAGAGTTTCATTAATAACTAAGCCTAAATCTCTAACAGTATTTGAATATTAATTAGCGAACCCTATAGCAAAATGCCAGCAAACGACGAGGTATGTAACGATTTTTATAAATTATAATCGACAAAGATTTATTCTCTTTTAAAATGAGCGTATTAGAGACCGACCAACTAAGGATATTACTTAACTCTTCATTTATCAGAGAAATATTCCTAAAAATAGAATCCTGTTCTAAAAGAATATTTCTATAAATTTGGACGTCATCAGCAAAAATGTGATATTTTCCACGATTAGGTTAAACGAAGTTTCCCAAGTAAGACTATTTACAAAAATTTATATTGCAAACCATGTATCCTATTTATGTACTTTCACTGTAATGACTTTTTAGTTTTTACTTTCGGCTTGAAACTTTCGGCTAAATTTCGGCTAATATCTTGATTGAAATCACCCATTATAGGAACAGCATTGTAATTTTTAAATAGCCTGTCAAAATATTTCCTAGCTGAATAAATGAATTTGATGTACGTGCTGATGGAACATAGATAACACCTAGAAGCATTTTACCCGCTAGAGTTTTCCTTTGTTAATTAAATTTTTAATAAAAAAATTACTCAACAAAGAACCGTGGTTCAATAAAAATATTATAAAAAATACTTATGTATCTAATTCACTATTGAAGGCTGGCGTATCCTGAGAATATAGAGTAAATTACCTGAAAGGAAATTGTATTTGTTAAAAATTATAGTTTAATTGAAAATGTATTTAATTTAATTTACTCAATTTTAGTTTATTCAAAAACAATCTAAACGTCAAATTCTTAATAATTATTTTTAAGTTGGTAGTCAATTTTTAATCAGTACGTTTTTTGTTTATTTTTTAGATGTGTAGAGTTATTAATCTAGTACTTTTTTGTAAGAATTAAATTTATGTACTCTTCGTTTTTGAATCATTCCTTCTGTAATCTTCGTAACTAAAACACCGAACACAAAACAATATGGTGAAATAATTTATAATAGTATGTATATTAAATAAAATCACATCGTCGGGTTGCGAGAATAGTAACACAACTCAAAATATCATATTTTTGAGGAAATCGATTTGAATTTTATTTTTTGGTATAATATAGTTGAATTTATCAAATTCAACTTCACATCTATTATGGATAGTTGTGAAGTGATACTATGCCAGATAAAAGATTGTTACATTTAAAGGATTTTTTTCCTATTATCTCAAAATTGGCCATTTTTGAGATGTGTCACTATTCTCGCAAACCGACGACATGTATTAAATCTATGGTGGCGTGTTTAGTGTTTTATAATTTGTTTGTGCGGACATAATTTTTTCTTTTTGGAAATTGCGGCTATCGAAGATTTTATATCTTCCCTGTTTTGATGCGGCATTTTTGGAATAGTAAACCCGCCGGAAAATAGAGAGTTTAATCCGCCAGCTGTGTTGCAGGACCAGTTGAGGTTGATTTAGGGTTGATGGGGGGCTGCATTGAGATTGAAACAGCTGTTTAGTTGGGAATTTGTTATGGATTGTGTTGAAGGTCGAGTTGGAAGTTACATTTAGTTAATTTGAGGATTTAATAACACATTCAACTGTCAGTTAAGTTGAGGGTTGAATCACATTTCTAGTTGGAGGTTTAGTTAGGACTGAGTAGAGTTCATATATGCAAGCAATTTTCGAGCCGCGTTGATTTCAGGATTGTGTTTAGCGTTGAGTTTGAGGTTGAGTAGAGGGTTGAGTTGGAAGATGAATTGGAATTGAGTTGAGTCGAGGGTTGAGCTATAATTTTTAAAAAAATATTAAATAATATAATTTGTTTGGGCTGAAAATTCACAATTTAATTCTCCTCAATTATGGTTTTACCAAAGGAGTAAAGGAGATGTACTTACTGGCCGATATATTGGTTTGGATTATTCCGGAATTGAAAACACTATTTCCGGGATTAATGAATTTCTACTTTTCACACTAATTTAAGTAAATTCAACATAATTTTGTGTAATTATAGTCCGTCTTGTAGACTAAAAAAATACACTGAAAAAAATCCTACATCAATGCAGACAAAATCTGCATTAATAGTAAGAATAATTCGTTAAAATGGAGCCAATACGACCCTTCGTTAATAGTACGAAAATCATACGTTAATATGGTGAAACACAAAAAAAAAAAATTTTAACCTTCACTACTTACGTTGTAATATTTATGAATTGATTCATATAAGATACGAAAAATGTTATAATTTTAATGCAGTTAAAAGCATTTGTGGATGAACAAATTCTTATTATTAACGTAAAAAATTAAAGATTATATGAAATTTTTCGTAACATTAACGAAATGTTACATCATATTAACGAATAAATTCATAGATATAAGTTTAGAAATTCATTATTTTGTTCATTTGAAAATATTCGTATCTTAGAAGTATGGAATACTTAGTGGTTATGAATAATTCACAAATATATTGACGGCTTTTTTATAGACATTATATTACTTGTAAATGACATTCGCTGTATTTCCGATTTGGTAAATCAGAAAAATAACAGAGGCCAATCACTTATAATATCTACCAATCAAAGTAGAAATATTATCCCCTTCCCCTTTTCTTTCCCGCAGAGTCAATACAAAGTGTATCAACTCTCAAAAATTAGAAATCTCTTTGAGTTCTTGTGTTGGTCTTGGTAGTTCGGTTTCATACAGAAAAAGTAAGGTCTACTCTTCAGCTAGCTACGACCGAACTACACAAATTCAACTCTCGCTTTATACATTATATATAAACTAGAGTGCATCGACTTAGTGAATTATATTCAACTAAATCAAAATCAAAAACCCAAGCAGAAATCTAATTTGTGTGTATCATTATACCAAACGAATAATTATCAGATTCGTTAATATGACGAATTTCGTACATAGTCTCATTCATAAATATTATGAATTGTTCATAAATGTGATTTTTTAATAAAATGATGCAAGTTGCACTAATACGCAAACAACATCCCAACTAACAATTTGAAGCTGCCGAAACGTTATGGCAACTAAAATGTACAGCAATTTAGTTAAAATAACTACATTAAAAAAAGCGAAAAACGTTGTGATGATGTTTTATCAACGTAGTTGTAGCTGAAATGGGGATTGTATTTTGGTTGTTATTACGTTTTAGCAAGGTCCAACAGTAAAGTTGTTATAAATACAAAATTGCTTTTGAGACATCAACTTGATTTATTTAATAATTCCGCTTCTCAAACAGCAAAAGAGATGTGGTAGCAATATGATTGTAGTAATAAGCAAAATAGTTATAAAAGTAAAGATTGTTTTGTAAAAGCAAACTAGTTTTAGTGGCTATTTCATTGTTCTGTAATCTAACTAGTTAATTAAGGAAGAGCGGATTAGGAATAGCAATCATATCATAAATAACTAAATCAGTATTATTTAGAATATAATTGCGGTGACAACAATTTGTTACAATCTGTTTGCTAAATTGATTTAGAAAACAAACAATTTTTTATAGTAGTTAATTACATTTGGCTACATAGTTTTAATTAAATTTTCTTAACTTAACAATAAATAAATGACAGAATTGTTTACGAAATATCGCTGGAAAAATTATGTTTTTCTTGCAAGTTTCGAACGCACAATCATATGAGAAACCAAATACATCGAGCAGTTTTAAAAAATACCTCCAAAAGCAAAACGCGCTTTACAAATATGTATTATTTAAGAAAAAATTAAATAATTTTTGTTTTTCTATTTTTTAATTTTTTCTAAAAAATTGCACGAAAGTACTCCACTTTATTAAATAACTAACCACAAGTGTATGTTTGGACATTTTACCGGAGTTTTTATTAAAAAAAATCGATTTTTTATGCTTTATTAATCATTTAATTTTTGGCATCCATATTTTGACCAAAAACAATTAAAGAAAATATGGCTGCTCTATTTGAAACAGCAAAATAGCTATACAGATTTTATTTTAATTGTTTATGCTACTTTAACTATAAATACAGCTAAAGTGTCATGTCACTTTGTAAAATAAACTGAGAAAAATACTATAATCATCTTTAGTAACTAGTTTGCTTTGTGGATAGCAAAATTAAATCTCAATTTTACCAAATCCAATTTATAAATAACACTTTTGATTTAAATAATTATGATTTCCTTTTGCAATTAATTTGCTTTGTGTATCGGAAACTTTTGCGTTGCGTCAAATATGCTACGCAATAGTTGTTCCATGTGAATATTCTATGGTAAGCTATTTACCTTTAAAGGCCACGGTGTTTTTCACTTGGATACATTTGCAGTGTATTAAGCGATTTCGCTTTGTAATAAGCAGTTTTGTTTTGTCTTAAGCGTTCTAGCTATTTAACCAGTTCCACCTGTGAGATAAGCTATTTACCTTTTACTACATCGGTGTTGTTCACGCCAATATATTTATTAAACGAATTTGCTGTGCCTTAAGCGTTTTTCCTATGTGTTAAGCTATTAATTTTTTTATTTTTTTATTGTAAAGTAAATTCCGTTAGATACAGTGACTTTTTCATTTTATTACGAAGACACACAGCTCGGATTAATACATAAATAAAAATAAAAATATTATAAATCCAAAATAATTAAATATATTTATATTAATGGTACTAGATTTTACCGTTTTATATATTAAACAAAATACTTCAGATTTGAGTTTAAGGTTTTTAGAGAAAAACGCTATTATTTTTGTGCTGAAATAAAATTTATAAATACATACAATTTAAAGCAATATGGTTTAAAATGGTAAATATTTTCAGTTTTACTCTAGTATTTTAAGATAAGGTTACAATATTTTGTACAAAAAAATATTATTTTTAATTTTAATTCTTGAATTAGGCGTTCTGTGTGCTTGAGACGATTAATAAAAAGGAATTATTTGTGTGCCCGGTGGCCTGGTTTACAGGAAACAAAGACAACGGGCTTGTTCATTATCCATCGGACACCAAACAATTTCTTAGGTACCAGGGGTTAAAGGATAAGCTTCCAGAAACATCATGGAGGACGGAGCCGGCCCGCTTGCTCGCAAAATATAGCGATTACCATTCAGCAGTTCAGGGCTTGAACAGATTAGAAGATGGCAATACTTCTGAGGAAAGCCGCTGGAAAGATAAAGATTTCAGAAGAATAAATGCATTACGAAGTAAGTTATAATACTATCGTTATTGTTAAAATTGATTTAAATGTTTTTTTTATATTTTTAGATGTCTCAACTATTCCATCTGTGCAACAACTAATTAACAAGTGTCGTAACACTTCCGTATTAGAAAGTACGCTCAATTCCATTGGTGCCACCAATCATTCAGAAGATGCCTCTTTCTCGGCTGACACCTTTATCGACAATAATAGCGTGCAGGATGCCTCGTCATCAGTTAGTGTAATTGGTATTGATGATACAAGTCAAAATAATAACAACATTATTATTGAAATGCCGGAAATAACAGGTATACATATTTATAATAACCCGCATATTCCTAATTATCAACTCACGAATAAAGTATTAAAGTATTCTTATGTTATTGAGTTTTAGGCCGTATAGAAAAAATAGAACTGGATATTGCATCTATATATACCATTATGTCGCAAATGGATGAAAAAATTAATAAATTATTGGAAGCTGTTGCGAACATGGGCTCAGTAATATCAACAGTTACCACAACACAACAACTAGGTACACTAAATTTACCCGTCATCACTCGAAATTTCGCAACATTGTTGCCTATTAAGAACGAAACGGAATTTAATGAATTTGAAACAATGTTGAGGGACAAAATATTGTATGAAAAGTTCATTGCGGAGATTTCAACTGTTGGGGGTAGAAGTGGCGATAAAAAGGGATATAAAATTGCCTATGGATTAATAGACCAATTATTTACCAGAGAATTTATGACCAAATGCAGTTGGACTGGTTCATCCAAAGGTCAAGCGGCAAAAATTAGTTTTTCGGCTGCAACAACATTTTTAAATGCATTTTATGATGTCGTCCATTTAGCCGATTCACGCTATACGAAAAACGACGCAAAAGAATTTTTCAAAGAAAAAATTTTGCGTAACGCAAATTCCCGACTAATAAATTTGCAGCAGAAAGAATTCGAAGGCCCTGTACAAAAGCGACGCAGAACGATTAAGAATAACAATGAAGCAACAGTTAGTAAGCTTTGTGCAATCGACCCTTCGGCCTTAGGGACATCTGATCACGAAGCTGACGATGCAATAGTTTCCACTGAGGAAAATGAATTAAAAAAACACGAGAGCTTCAAATAATATAAAAAAACTATTTACAATAATTTAGTTTAAGTTAAAATAATTTTTTTTTATGAATTTTTGAATTAAATACAACAACAATTTATTTTATTTAGTGTTTCTTTTATTTTTCAAAATACTAGATAGTGACCATTACTTATTGTACTGTGTGAAGTAAAGGAATGAAAACCAATTCCGTTTTGTAGGAAAGGCATACAAACTTTGCAATAATTTCATCGACACTATATATAGCATCGTCGTTAGTTTCGCCATTTGATATATAGATGTCTAAACTTGAGGACAACATCGGTTCCGCAAAAAAATCACGTTTTGATTGTAACGAATTACTAATTATGTATGTTTTATTGCCAAAACATATGGCCAATTTCATAGCAACAATTTGACAACCCATTGTTAAAAACCACTTATTTTTATTATCGTTGCTTAATGAAATTAATTTATTGACGTTAATTTTTTTATAAAATATGGTGTCAATTGGTACCAAATCAGATTTTGCCTGAGTCTTGTAAAACAACAATGGATACTTTTCGGTAGTTTTTGGATCGTAATTGTCATTGAGGCTGTTTTGTTCTTCTAACCGTTTTGCAATTTGTACCAATGGTCTTGAGCCATTTCTCAGCATTCGCTTTATTTGAAAAAGCTTGTTTTCAAACGGATATGTGCTAAAACTAGGTAATGGTCCAAATCTTTTAACTTCTTCAGTTAAATGGCATAGGTTATGTACATTTGTACTAGTGATTGCAAACCGGTTATTCCGGTTACCGAAAAACCGGTTTTTTTTGCAATTTTACGTCACCGAAAAACCGGTTTTATTATTCTTGAAAACCGGTTTTATTAATTTATCAAATAGTGTATTTTATTGAGAAATTTACAACAAGAATTGCACGTGACAAGAGTTAAAAAACTCGAACAAAAAATTTGAGTTATTTAAATGGAGCTCGAACAAATAAAATACGTAACTATTGAATGAAAACAGGAGTAGAATGAAATGAAGATGAGTAGAATTGAATGAAAAACAGGTGATGAAGAATTTATTACAAAAAGCAATTTTCCACCAATTGACGATTCAACCACAGAAAGAAGACCAAAACGCTCTTGGTCTAAAACTAAGGTTCACCGGGAGTTGGCCCAGTTCGAATTGGATGGGGTCAGAGGCCCGGAACTCGAGATAGTGTACAACTTTCTTTTGTCGATTCCACTGATAAGCGTGGACGCTGGAAGCAGAAAGAGCGTTTTCGGCATCAGGAAATATATGTACAAAAATTCGGTTACGTCTAGCTGATGACACATTAAACATGTTATGTTTAATGAGATCGCATTTTCTGAAACAGAAAACTAAATTTTTTTGCATAATTCGTATTTTTTTTAAATTGTCAAAATAATATTTTTGTTTTGTTTTGGTTGTTTTTTGACTGAATTATTTCTTATTACATTTAAAAAACTTGAAAAACCTGAATAGATCTTGTTTGGATTATTATTTTCTAAATTCTGGTAAAAATTTACTACGAAATTAATATATTTTAATTTTTAAAAAACCGGTTTTAAAACCGGTTTCCGGTTTTTTTGGAAAATTAAAACCGAAAAACCGGTTTTAGAATTTTGTCCCAAATTTGCAATCACTAATTTGTACCAATTGTGTGATGACCATATATATTAATATAAATTTCAATAAAATTTTTCAATAAAACTTCAGCGGCTTCAATATATGGTAGATATTTTTGGCTGGAACAAATTGTCACTGCGCAGAACAACGCTAGGAAATGTTCATAGGCATCATGTGGCAAAAAATCTCGTAATATAACTGGACCAATGTATTGCAAAAATATTCGAAATTCCGTTGCTTTCCAAAACGCAAGACAATCAAGTGGTCTCACTGCACGATTAATATCAGATGGCATATTACATTTAATCAAATAGTCTGATACTTGTTTAATTCGCTTATGATCCCATCTTGAATAAAATCCCATTTTCCTTTCTTGGCCAGTAAAACATAGCAACAGTTTTTTCATGATTCCTACATGCAACTGATGAAGCATATCACATACAATTACGTCATCCACCATATTAATTGGCAGACCAAGAAGTGGGGAATCTAATTTATGATGATCAGTGTCAAGTTTTTGCCGAAAACTATAATCTGTTCGTCGAGGCATGTCAGTTCGTGGAAAGCTCATATTGCGTTGGTCCTTGTCATATTCTCCGATAACGTGACATTTTAAACATCCATGATAAGCATTAAAGTTTACCGTACCTGATGAAAATAGAAAAACCCAATTATTGAATATACCTAACTATTAATAAATTTTTACCAAATTACCTTTAATCATACTACGAGCGGGCGCATCACAAATAAAGCATCGAATTTTAATATCGATCTTATTATTATTAATAATAATTCCGTATTCTAAAAGCGGTTGTAATTCTTCTACAAGGCGTTGTAAATAATTTTGAACAGAGGCTGGCTTGCTATCTCCACAGTAAATGCCTGCCACCATTGGTATAAAATTATCGATTTCATTTATTGCAATTAGAATAGGCCATAATTGAGTTTTTGAGCTCTTATATATGGGAATTCCGTCAATGTTAATATTTAAACTAATTGAAATTGATTTGTCTAAAGATTTAAAATACGATTCTAAACAATATTTTACTCCAGGATGCCAATATGAACCTCCATCCATTGGCACAATGGTTTCAATTTTCTTTGGTGTACATAACAACGTCCGTGGATCAGTTGGCAGTTTTTGCAGAATATCTTTTTTGAATGAGTAATTGTATATCGCTATTAATTCTTTCAATGCAGCCTGCGATATGTTAAAAGATACTGCCCATTTTTTTATCATTTTAACAAAATCTTCATCTTCCTCGTCCCCACTGACATTAGAATAATAATCTGTCTCGGTTCCTTCAAAATGTTGGGAGTTTCCCATATTTAAATTTTCGGAAGTTGAACTTGGCGTTTGAGTTGGCTCATGGACGTAAGAATCGTCATTTTGATGAATTGAAGTAGTATTATCCTGTGGTAAATTGCTCTCAGATAATTCATCTGAAAAAACTTGTCATTAATACATAATTGATTTGAGAATCAAAAAAAACTTACGTATATTTAATGACTTTTTTTGTAGAACTTTCGAAACCACCACACTAGGATCCAGAAGTTTTGTTTTGTTAAAAGTTTTATTAACATGACTACCAGCAGAATAAATCACACAGGTCAGCGGCTTCGCATTATAAATTGTTTTTATTCCTTTAGTAATAAAAATTAAAATGAAACCTTAACGTTACTTTGATAATAAATTTATAAATACCATTTGCATTTTTCATTTGTCTTCTGATAATGGTTGATTTTCTATAAAATGTAGAGCTGCGTTTATAGTTTTTTAATGATTTAAAGTAATTTGATAGGTCATTATTCGCCATTGTTTCCATTTATACTATACAAAAATAATGTCAGCAGGTACTAAATCTACAAAACTCCTTTATTTATATCCAGTAACCTTCTTTTGCTATTTTGCTATCCTACTAACTATCTTGACTAATCGCAATCCTGCTTAAAATTTATACATAATAGAAAATAAATATTTTTGCTTTTACACATGTCTAGTTACTTGACATAGCTAATTTGCTTTCCTTGTGATCATTTTGCTTTATCGCAGATTGAAATATTCCTGCTGTGAATACTTATTACCTAAATTATCTAATTAGCTATTTTTTTTATTACCACAACGTTTTGATTGCTAGCGATTTACCTATTTAAAAATTATGTGTTTTTACGGGTTTGATGACGTTGTCACAACATCAGTTTTGCTGTGATGACAATTTACCGAGTCAATTGTTAGTTGGGATGTGATTGTATTTTACGTATAGTACAATAAACTAAACAATTTTTTAGTTTACGAACTATGATTCTTACTATTACCTAATGCAAACATTCTTATGATTTTTTTCTAAATTTAATTTTTTTACGTAAATATAGCAATTTGTACTACATTAATAGTACGAATTGTGGTTAACGAACGCCATTCGTAAATAAAACGCAGTATATTTTTTTCAGTGTATATATAAACAGGGAAACTTCTCTAAAGTCACTATTCAAGCGACCCAGAAATGTTGGTCAATCTACATAGAGGTGGTTAGTTTAAGGAATAAAACATCCTAAAAATTTGAAAATACAAAGTCAACTAAAAAAGAATTTTTTTTTTCAATTGTACCAACAAATTATACGTAATAATTCAGAGAGTGGCAAAAGTGGCCAATCTAGGGAGCTGGTCAAAATGTAGAAGCTCTACTTTTGGACGGTTTGGAGTATTTCTCTTTTCTTTTCACCATGATATGACACCTAATAAATGGATTACGGAACAATAAATGCTCGGTCTTGAAAATTACTTTTATTTAATTTAATTCGTCTCTAAAATACACCTGCCAAGTACGTGTTGTGATGTTTCTTAGTTTATAAACTGAAAAAAGGTATTTAGTACATAATAATTATACAAACATTCAATTTTATTGTTCATGAGCTCAACAATATCAAAAACCGTGATATATGTTTTTGAGTTTCGAAAAGGATTTTAATTTTGGGACGATGGTAGTGCCATAAGAGACTAAAAGAGTGTATTTAGCAGCGGGAAATATCCCCATCAAAATTGTACGTCAAGTTTAATGAGAAAAAACAGAAAAACAGGAAACGCCTTATTTCAATCATTGCCAATTGTAAAAACGGTACTAATTCACAGTAGCAATTAAATCTATGTTTAAAAATGTTTGCGAGTTTTTTTCGCTTTACAAGGAGTGAGTAGGAAAATAGATGTTTAAACAAGCATTTATTTGTAACTGCGATTTAGTATCATTAGTTAGTCTGGGGTGAAGGGAATAAATTCTGTGCCACTCCAACTTACCCAACTTACCCAACCTAACTCATTGAAATACAACATTTTTTTTTAAAAGATTTAAAATTGAAAACTTTCAAGTCGGAGCAAAATGTTGACTCAACCTACGTTTAAAGCTATCTTTGATTAAGTAAAAGTCGAAGAGATGGTCAGAAGAAAGAAAATATTTGTAGAATTTAAAGCACTTACTGAATTTTTAAACTTTATTCTTAGAATTTATAAAACTTACATACATATTTAACGAAATTATTGAATTTATAGAATTGATAAAGTTTATAGGATTGTTAAAAATGTTCGTATTTATGAAAACAAATAAAATTCGAGTTTGTAGAATTTATAAAACAGATACACTTGAAACAATTAATAGAATACTACAGGATCTACAAAATTTAAAGAATTTATATTATTGATAAAATTTATAGAATTTTTAAATTTTATAGAATTTATAAAATTCATAAAACTTAAAATTTATAGAGTATATAGACATAATTAAAACTTATAAAGTTTATAAAATTTATTTTTACAGAATTGTAAGTTGTTAAGAAACTTATTAGATTTTTAGACTTTATAGAATTCATAGAATGTGTAGGAGTAGTTAACAGAATTTATTGAATTTATAAAATTTATAAAAATTAAAAATTTTTTGCAAACATGTAAAATGTAAATAAGTCAAATTCGAGTTTGTGGAATTTATAGAACTGATAGACCTGAATAATATATTGAAATCCTATGGTTTCTAACTCTATGATTTCTAGAATCTATAAAAATATTAAATTTAAAGAATTTATTGTTTTTAAAAACATATTAGAATTTATAATAATTACAGACTTTAAATTTGTGGAGTTTAATGGACGATTTATAGAAATTATCGAATTTACAGAATTTAAAATAATTGTAGAATTGGTGTGATTTGCAAAATGTAAAGAACTTACTGAATTTGAAAATTTTATGCATAGGATTTATACATTATTCATAGAATTGATAGAACATATAAAATTTATAGAAATAATTGAATTTATAGAATTGTTAAAGTTTATTCGAAATTTTTTTATTTATAAAAGAAATAAATTTGGGTTAGTAGAATTTATAAAACAGACACACTTGAAACAATTAATAGAACAAAAACAATCTACAAAATTTAACGAATTAGTATTATTGATAAAATTTATAAACTTCATGAAATTTGTAGATTTTATGGAATTTATAAAATTCATAAAATTTAAAAATTTAAAGAGTTTATAGACATATTAAGACGTTTGAAGAGAGAGAAGAATTTATAGGATATGGGGGCAATGGCTGGCGATTGTGAATGAAATGACGCCACCATCCATATATTATTGCGTTGAAAAATAAAACAATTAACTTTTGTTTAAATTAATGTAATTCACAAAATGTTTTATTTTGATTCCAAGGTACTTATTATTATTATTATAAAATATATTTAATTTTAATTACTGTCCACCACTTTATGTATAAATGCGATTAAAAAAATTATTAGTCAAAATTGACTTGCTTGCACAAATGGAAACGAGCGAATGTATATTTCGTTCTATGTATTATTACCAAGCGAAATCAAAACGAAGTAGAATTGAAGCGGATGAATAAAAGTTCCTACAAATGAATTGTTTCGTTTTTTTATTGGTGTTTTGGGAAAAACCGGAGCGATGAATAAATAATATTTAATATGCGCGTCGGTTGAGCGGTTGCGGTTGCGTTGCGGTTTTATGTAAGTAAAATGAGTGCGCTGATCTCCGTGGATTATTGTAGTGGAACATGAATGTAAGTATAATTTGCATGAGTGAGTATGTTTTGAATGAGTGTAGATATTTTTGCATGAGTGAGACGCTACAGGACTCCCCCGCAAGTGATTTCCCCTCCTCAGGGAATTACTGAATGAGTAGTTGCTATACGGACGCTTTTGTGAGTTCGAAGGTTTGATGTGAGATCAGCTGAACTTAGAATTCCGTAAGCTGGTTTAAGTCGGTCGATTGAAATGGTTTGGTTTTTACCATTAATCGATACGATGAATTGCTTGCGTAGTCTACGTATGATTTTATACGGACCTTCGTAAGGAGGAGATAATCCCATGCGAACCTTGTCTGTTCTAACGAAGACAAAATCACAGTTGTCGAGTGATTTCGGAACAAAAACATCGTCTTGTTTGGTTAGACGAGTTGACTTGGGTATAAGGTTTTGCATGGTTTGTCGCAGTTGGTCGACGACTGTGTCGGCGGTTGGAAGAGGTGGAAGAGGATTATCGATAAAGAACTCACCGGGTAGCTTGATGGTTTGTCCGTAAACCATTTCAGCTGGTGAGCACTTGAGATCTTCTTTCACTGTTGCTCGGATTCTAAGAAGTATGATTGGTATTTCCGAGCTCCAATTAATTGTGTTGCTTCTGGCCATTAATGCGGCTTTAAGTTGCCGATGGAAGCGTTCGACCATGCCATTGGCTTGCGGATGATAAGCCGTCGTACGTATCCGATGAGATCCGAGGAGTTTCGTTAACTCTGAGAAAAGCTTTGACTCGAATTGCGTTCCCTGATCAGTTGTGATGTGAAGGGGCACGCCGAATCGTGATACGTAATTGTTTACAAAAGTAGTGGCAATGGTTGCAGCTGACATGTTCGTCATGCAGTATGCTTCTGACCAGCGAGTGAAACGATCGACACAGGTGAGTAGATATGAATATCCATTAGACGGAGGAAGTGGACCTACAATGTCTATATGGATATGCTCGAATCGACCAGGTGGAATGTCAAATTGTCCATGAGGTGATTTGGTATGGCGTTGAACTTTGGCACGTTGGCAGGATAAACAAGACTGAGCCCAATTGCCTACGTCTTTGTTTATGCTAGGCCAAAAGTAGCGAGCAGTAATCAATTTACGCGTTGCACGGACTCCAGGATGCGAAATGTTGTGAAGAGTGTCGAAGATGGATCGACGTAGTGGTGTTGCAATGTATGGGCGATTGTTCCCAGTAGATGTTTCACAAATAATTTCGAGGCCAGGTAGTTTAAAAAGTTCTAGTTTCATTGATGAACTAGAGTGACATTCGGAACCAGAAAATAAATTCTGAAGTTCTAGGTCGTCTTTTTGCGTATTTGCTATTTGCTGTAAGTCGATGGTTGTATCGACTGCGGCCATTTCGCTGTCGGTAGTGCGGGATAGTGTATCCGCGACAACGTTATCATGTCCGTGTACATGTTGGATGTCCGTTGTAAACTGACTGATATAATCCAAGTGGCGAGATTGCCTTGGATTGCGTTCAGTTTTTGACTGAATTGCTCGAGTCAGAGGCTTATGGTCGGTGTAAATGGTGAAGTCCCGACCCTCAACAAAATATCTAAAGTGTTTAACTGCTAGATATATTGCGAGTAATTCCCGATCGAATGCGGAATATTTCTTTTCAGCATCCGAGAGTTTCTTGGAAAAGAATCCCAGTGGCTCCCAACACTCGTTGTTGTACTGTTGTAGTACCGCACCGACAGCAGTGTTTGATGCGTCAGTGGTTAAACTGAGTTTTGAGTCACTCAGCGGGTGTGCCAGAAGTGTTATCTGGGCCAATTCAGCTTTTAGCGACGAGAATGCGTGTTGACATTCGTCGGGCCAAGAGAAGTTCTTGGCTGTCTTGGGCTTTTTGAGTAAAGCTGCCAAGTGTGAATGAATTGGTGCAAGTGTTTCAGCGAGCTTTGGTATAAATCGGTGGTAGTAGTTTACCATACCGACGAATCGCTGTATGCTTTTGATTGATGTTGGAGCTGGGAATTCCCTAATGGCGTTAATTCGTTCTTCGGACGGCAGAATACCATTAGGGGTGATCTTGTGGCTGAGGAAATCAAGAGTGGATGCGCCAAAGACGCATTTTGAACTATTGATATGAACATCAAACTGCGTTAACCTGTGGAAGAGTTGTTCCAGGTGAAGTTTGTGTTGCTCCTCATTATGCGAAGCTACAAGAATGTCGTCAATGTAGACGAAGACGAAGTCTAAATCGCGTACGACTTCGTTCATGAAACGCTGAAACGTTTGCGCGGCATTGCGTAGTCCAAATGGCATTCGGGTGAATTCGAAGAGGCCAAATGGAGTAGTGATTGCCGTTTTATGAACGTCTTCAGGTGCAATGGGAATGAGATGGTAAGCTCTGATAAGATCGATTTTTGTAAAAATTTTGCAACCATGCAAGTGCATGGAGAAATTTTGGATGTGGGGTATCGGATAGCGATCAGGTGTTGTGACTGTGTTTAAGCGACGATAATCCCCACATGGTCGCCAATCATGATCTTTCTTTTTCACCATATGGAGCGGACAAGAGACGGGAGATGCAGATGGCCGGCAAATCCCTAATTCCACCATGTGCTGGAATTCTATGTGTGCGGCTTTGTGACGAACTGGATCTAGTCTGCGTGGTCTTGACACGGGCAGATGGCCTGCTGTGACAATATGGTGGACCACGTTGTGCTGGACTGGCAAGTTGTAGTTAGGCTCTGCTGTGAGGGAAGGAAATTGCTTAAGCAGAGTGCCATAACCATTGTTGACTGCGAAATGAATCGGTGTCGGTGTGTCGACAAGAACCGAGGTGGCATTGATTGACAGCTGTGTCGCTGAATCAATCAGCCGCTTGTTTTTTAAGTCAACAAGTAAGCCAAATTTGCACAAGAAATCGGCGCCAATGATCGGACGATTCACCGCAGCTAAGATGAAAGCATGCGTGAATGCTCGTTTAAGTCCGAGATCCACCTGAAGCAATTTTGTGCCGTAGGTGTGGATAGTTGTGCCATTGGCGGCCGAGAGAACTAGATTATTATTTCGATTAACAAAATTGTATGTTTGTTTGAAATAATTGGCTGGAATGACCGAAAGGTCAGCGCCAGTGTCGATAAGGTAGGTGAATTTGTTAGTTTGGTCGAAAACGAATAGACGGGCTGAATTTTTAAAGGCTTGTGACGATGTCGTCATTACCCGCTTGGGTTCAAGTTTTTTTGGTTGATATCAACATCCATCTTGCTGATGGATTGCAGCGTATTTTGAAACATGCATGGCGGAATGCATTTGCGCGCCGCAGCACCGTGTTTGGCGTGATACCAGCACTTGCCCAAGCGATTATTCACGCTTTGGTTATTGCTATTGTCGCGTGATTGAGAGCGTGAAACCGATTGTCGTCCCCTTGATCTACTCCGGCCGCTCCGAAACAAGCCAGCTAATCTGGCCTCGATGCGCGCCAGGCGATCTTCGACTGTAAACGTGTGAAAAGGAGTGGGTGAACGACTCTGTCTATTCGGATTGTGGTTTGAATTTGAACTCACTGACTGAATTGAATAATTTGGTTGTGTAGAACGTACATTTATAACCTCATACATGCGGTCGGCTATTTTGGCCAGTACATCACTCGTTGTGGTTTCTGGCTGTGCGACCATTGCGATCCTTATGATCTCAGGCAACTTCCTTATCCAGATGGATCGGATTATATTGTCGTTGATGACATTGGGACCCGCGAGGTTGCGCATGTGACGAAGTGCCTCAGATGGGCGTCGGTCGCCGAGGTCTTGTCCGAACAAAAGAGCTTCAAGTCGCCACTCGTCCGATGGTACCAATCGTTCTAACAAAGTTTGTTTTAGCATTGCATATTGGTTAGCTTTGGGTGGGTTTATTAAAAAGTCGGATAATGTTTCGCACGTATCGGGAGAAAGTGTTGCTAAGGCATAGGAATATTTTGATTTTTCAGACGTTATGTTGCGCACCTCGAACTGAATCTCGGCTAGTCTGAACCAGTTGCTTGCTTGTTGCGGCCAGAATGGTTGCAAATTTATTTTGTATGGCCTGCCACTTCTCCTGTTGAGGGGCCTGGTTTTGGTTTTTGATCATCTTTCATGTCTTGCTCTTCGGTGTCTGACATGTTGATTTTCACTGAACTTTTATTAACTTGTCACTCAAATACCGAAAGAAAAATAAAATTTTATTTGTTTGAAAATTTACCGCACCGTTCGAATACGAGCTTCCCAATTGTAAACAATTTATGACGAATAGGGTTATTTTTGTGACACAGCGTAAAAAATTTTATCGAAAGTATAGAAATGAGAAATAAAATTTCGAATTTTAATGTGGAATGGTTATGATACCATGTATGAAAATAAAAAAAAATATATGGCACGTAATGGCCGACGAGATACCCCCGAATAACGGAAAGGGCGTGTTACCTCGTATTGGGGGGTCTCGTTAAAATGTTTATATAATAGAAGCTAAATATTAATAATAAACAAAATATTTAACGCGATTCTATGCGTACGTTACGATGGAAATTACCAATAAACAGAAACAACCAATTCTGCAAAGAATTTTTCAAAACCGAAACTTAGTTAAGCAGGGTGGTGAACAATTTACATCGAGATAGTTTAAATTAGATATATAGTTAGATATATAGATAGATTAGATAGTTTAATTTTTTTTCTAAAACAGAAAATTTTGATAAAAAGAATTTTGATTGTATGTGTAGTATAATAATTTCGAGTGATAAGCGACACGATTTAGTATGATATAATATGATTGTCTGGCATTATCAGCGAAATTTAGTTTTAATATAAAAAAAATGATTGAATTTAAAAAAAAAAAAATTTTGACACTTAGCTGTAGTTTCTGTTGTTGTTATTGCTGTTGCTGATGTTTGTCCTTGTTTCCGTTAGGTATTGGATATCTGCTGCCGTTTATTTTAAAATTCCCGTTGTTTACTGGCTTTCCGTTGATTTATTTTTGTTTGTATGATTAGGCGCGCTGTTTATGTTGCGCACGTATATGTATGATTCCAATTTACTGCTGCAGTTGATTGAATATAAATTGTTTTTGAATTTGTATTGCTGTTGATGGCACCATATGTGTAGGCGCATTCAAATTATATATACATATATTGTTGTTTTTATTGTTTTTGTTTGCTGCAATGGTGTTGTTGTATAATTATCCGCATAAAATTCCGAAAAAGTTGTATTCCAAAATAGCTTGTTGGATAATTGCGTTTTTTTTTCTTACTTCACTGCGGCACTGTATTCATGTGTTGTTCACTCGTTGTTGTTGTTGTGTGGGGTAAAGAAGAAAAAAAAATTTTTTTGTAATGGTTTTGCGTTTTTGTGGTTTGATGTTTGCACTAAATATTTTATGTAGTTACGTACCTTTTGCGCCTGGCACTATTTAGTTTGCCAGGCGTGTATGTAAATGAGCTTACAAAACTTGTTGGACCGTAAAAACGGTCGTCGGAGGTCACCAAATATATGGCACAATGGCTGGCGATTGTGAATGAAATGACGCCACCATCCATATATTATTGCGTTGAAAAATAAAACAATTAACTTTTGTTTAAATTAATGTAATTCACAAAATGTTTTATTTTGATTCCAAGGTACTTATTATTATTATTATAAAATATATTTAATTTTAATTACTGTCCACCACTTTATGTATAAACGCGATTAAAAAAATTATTAGTCAAAATTGACTTGCTTGCACAAATGGAAACGAGCGAATGTATATTTCGTTCTATGTATTATTACCAAGCGAAATCAAAACGAATTGTTTCGTTTTTTTATTGGTGTTTTGGGAAAAACCGGAGCGATGAATAAATAAATTTAATATGCTCGTCGGTTGAGCGGTTGCGGTTGCGTTGCGGTTTTATGTAAGTAAAATGAGTGCGCTGATATCCGTGGATTATTGTAGTGGAACATGAATGTAAGTATAATTTGCATGAGTGAGTATGTTTTGAATGAGTGTAGATATTTTTGCATGAGTGAGACGCTACAAGGATTTATAGAATTTATGAAACTTGTAGGATTTCTAAACTTTATGGAATTTTAATTTCAAATTTTCAGATTTTATATACATAATTAGTACAAATTCTATAAACTTTATAAATTCTATATTTTTTAAAATTTTTAAAATTGTGTGTAAGTCCTTTAATTCTAAAAATTGGGTATATCCTAATTATAATTGCGATTTAGTATCGTTCGTACATATTAGCAATGATTATAAATATATCTAATATTTTAAAAGAAACAGAAGCTTTTGATTTTTAATTTTTTTAAGATATTATTTAAATAAAATAAATTTGGATTCGAAAATTCCGGAATTACTTTTTGGCCAAAAATTGGATGCCCTAACTCGTATACAAATCATGATATTTGTTATTCACTTTGTTAGTTTCAGATAGATTTTTTAATCTGATATAATTTATGTTTCTACAAATTAGGCGACGAATATTGTTAAAAGTAAGAAAATATTTGGTTACAAATACAAAATTTTTTTTCCAAATTCATGGCATAGTCCAGTCGAATTAGACAAAAAAGACGGCTTATTAGAGAAATTAATTGTTCAAAATGTAGTTTTCAACCGATGTATTTACGTAAAGTTAGAATTCGATCATGACGTCGAACGATTTACATCATTTCTACTTTTACCCAGTACGAAATAAGTCAGATACTGACAATGGTCACTTGAATAAGTTTTACGTGTTTTTCATATTGAATTCGAAAAGTATATTGGTGATCCTGAGTGTTGGTACAATTAACTAATTGTTACAGAGTTCATTAGCTTCAGCGTTGAGTTGTGCCAGACACTGAGATTATTGATTTGAGATTTTTATTTGAGATTGTTCACTAATTTCAAAATTTCACGTGTTTGTATTTCGTTTACTTTTGTTTGGCGTTGATATCTCATTTTTTCACTTTTGAAATTTTTTGAGGTTCCGCGAAATTTTCGAGAATTTGTAGCTATTAAAATGTTGGAAATATTTGGAGTTTTCCGAATTTAATCTATTCAACAATTTTCGAGGTTACTGAACCAAATTTTTCAAAAATTTCGAAATTACGATATTACTAAGATTTTCAACGGTATAGATTATAAAGGATTTGTTTGTTAATAGTTTCAGTTGTCTTCTAACGTTTTAGCTTTACAGCATTTGGACATCCTAGAAGTTTGATGTAAAGACTCTTCGAACAATGTTTAATAATCTTGAAAATTCTTTATTGTGTGAAAGATTGAACTTATCAATTTATGTGAATCAAAAAATGCAAATCTGTCAAAAATTACACTTAGTTATATGAAGAGCGAAATTATTAAGAATTTTACAAGTTCAGTTTCGATCTGAATGAGAATTATGAACAATTTAATTTTTTTTTCCAGTCAATCTCATCAGGCTATAGCGACTGAGTTGCTAATTACACTTTTGATTACTTTCTATATATAGAAAGCAACCATGTAGTTGAGTATTAGCTAATTATACGCAACACATATTAAACTTGTAATAATTTCTGAACACTTAACACCTGAGTTCAAATTTTCCAAAATTTTTGTGATTATTAGATATTTTAGGATTTTTGCTGCTGTTTTATAAATCCTAGAAAAAAAATTTGCTTCAATATTGACAGGCAAAATTTTCACTTTAGGTAAAAAATATATTTCTTTAGATATGCATGTGCTACTTCGGCATATCGTGTCGATATATCTCATGAGGTCCACATCGACATTAGTTGACGCTCGCGTTGATTACCACATCTGTAACCCATTTATCCATTGAAATGCCCTAATCCACTCAACAATCGCCAACAATTCCCTGTCTAACAATATTCCACATACAAAATATAATAATCAAAAATCTCACCGCAGAAGATTGATGAAACCCAAATCGAATGATAATACTCAAACAAAGACGGAATGATAAAAAAAAAATTAAATTTAAAATTGGTGTACGATGATGATATCACATATCATCCATTTATTAATAATTGATAATGGTGTTATCACCGCGCTGCAATGAAAACCCAACCAAAATTTTATAAAACCAAAAAAAAAAACTTTGTACGTTCGGAAAAATTCTATTAAAATTCATAAAACGTATAAAACAATAAAATAAATAATTTTTTTTTTTATTCAATTTTGTCAAAATAAAATTAATACTGAAATAAATAAATAAAGCAACAAAAAAATACCTTTTCACATGACATTTTCAATATTTCAAAAAAAAAAAAACGACGAATGAAATATTTTCCAGTTGTATTATTGTATATCGTGCTGTGGTGTGGTGGTTGGTGGTGAACAATATTCTTGAATTGAATTTTAAAATTTTAATTTTATTATTGAAATGTATCAAATTTTTTAAACAAAAATATTCGTATATGAGTATATTGTACGAGTATATGTAGTGGAAGATGGAATGCTCGATATGGATTATATGAAGTGATTATTAATATCACTGTGCACCAAATATTTTATTTCGAATACATACAAAAAAAAGAAAAAAATATTAAATTACGAGAGGTGCTTCTTTTTTTGTTTAAAAGCTTTTTATCTCTGGGATAATTAAATTTTTATTTGTTTGTGCCCGAATTTTAATAATTTTTAATGGCAGTTTGGAATACAATATTTTCAGTTGAATATGTACGTATAGCTGTCTCAAACCAAATAAATAAATCAAATTTCATAACGTGAATGTTTTCGTATACAGATTAAGCTTCCAGCTATAAATTTATATGTGGTTGGGTTAGACAAGTTTTTTAAGATTTTATAGAATCCTTAGGTACTTGTTATACATACATAATACACAAACACTATTATGTGTACTGTAACAATCATTTTACTATATTATCTCATATATTAATATTTTATCCATAAACATAAATAAACAAAAGCTAAGTTTTGGTCGTTTATAAATGTAAGAAACTTGATTATTGTCCTTGAGGAATATAACAATTACGTTCTTGGAATAATAATCAATGGAATGCTTTTGTATACTATAGTTATTGTGTAGCAGATTTCCGTTATTTTTTTATTTAATTTTAGATGCTTAAGAAATTTGCTAAAACACGTTTCATACTTTGACAGTTTATATTTTGATTTTATGTACACAACTCTTACTTACAGTATATTAGTCTGGACATTTTCCAGAAGTTGTTATTATTATCCGTTATTTGCAACTTACAATTTAAAGCTGGTTACAATTTACAATTGTACTATTTAAAAAAATCTAAAGTATTGTTCATTGCTTTTTGCTGCAATTTAGAATTACCAAAAATTAAAAAAAGCATCAAATAATTACTTCAATATGTGTATATCCCTTGACAAATTAAAAATTGACCATATTTTATCGATTTATCGAAGACAAGAAACTATGCACACCAAAGATTCAGTTATTTTTACACCATAGTGAGATATGAACCTAAAAGCCGCTAAGTTTTCAACAGAGCCAAATTACTGGAAGCCCCTAAAGATAACCAAACTCTTTTTTCTCATGGACCACAATGTTCACACATATAGCTATTATTGAATTTTTGTTTTCAAAGCTAGATCTAAAATTAGGCACGGTAAACAAATACCTTATGTATACATTCAAAACTCTGCTCAGAAAAAACAAATCCAACCATTAGGTTGTCAACTCCATAAGATTGTTCATCTATAAGATTATTTCGTAAGATAACAAACGGGTTATCCTTGATGACGTCATACGCTGTAATCAGCGTTATTGTAATCATTGCTTTATACTTATAACTACAGATAACCTGATTCTGAGATCCTAAACAAATTTTGAGATGATACGCGTTTCTCAAATAATGTTCTAATTTTTTTCGGGCTTGAATTAAATTTAGCAAGAATATACACTAACATTGAGAGATCCGTTTCGGTATAATTTTTCGGGTTGAAGCGCAAAGGAAAACGGAAACAGAAACTTCTCAATAATTCCGAGTTTTTTGCATCATTTTAGCTAAACGCTTCTGAAACTTAATCATGTGAATCTGTATATCATACAATTTTTAAATTAAAAAATGCCAAAAATATTTTAATTGGCTCAAAAAACTGAATTTACAGTTTTTTCATCAGACACAAAATTTGAATAAGCATTTTTTGTCTCTACCCATGTGGTATACCGCAAAACGAAAATAAGAAACCACACCATTGTAAGATTCTGACAGTCTTGGCATCTAGTGAACCCTTCCAGATAAGAATACTATTAGGTTGTTCAGAAATTAATGCAGGTTTTCAACCATTTTATTTAAAACGATATCTCAGTTTAGAATAAATTTTATTAATCGAAATAAGAACCATTAGAATCTACACATTGTTGCCAACAAGATACAAGTTTATTAATTCTAGTTGCATAGAATTCTGGAGTTCTGTTTGGTCGTTGAATACTTTTCCTTGTAAGAAGTGGTCGAGATGCTTGAAAAAGTGGTAGTCGGTTGGCGAGAGGTCTGGTGAGTATGGTGGATGAGGCAGAGCTTCGTAGCCAAGTTGGTTCAACTTCTGCAGCGTCGGTTGTGCAAGATGTGGTCGAGCATTATCGTGCAGAAGAATTGGGCCCTTCCTATTAACTAATGCTGGACGCAGACGTTTTAGTTCTTTGTGCATTTTATCAATTTGTTGACAATATTTCTCGGCTGTGATATTTTTGCCAGGATTCAAAAGGCTGTAGTGGATAATTCTGGCTGACGACCACCAAACAGTCACCATAGTCTTTTTTTGATGCAGCTCAGGTTTGGAGAAGTGTTTAGGGGCTTTGCCACGGTCCAACCACTGCGCTGAACGTCGTCGGTTGTCGTTTAGAATCCACTTTTCATCGCACATCACAATGCGATCGAGAAATGGTTCGTTTTTGTTGCGCAAAAGAAGTGAAGAACAAACTTCATAACGGCGATTTTTTTGGTTTTCGTTTAATTCGTGTGCCACCCATTTGTCGAGCTTCTTCGACTTTCCAATTCGGCTCAGATGTTCCGAAATTAATCCAATACTTACGCCTAGGTCCCCTGCAAGCTCTCGAATAGTCGTGCGTGGGTTTGCTTCCACCAAAGCCTTCAATTCATCGTCGTCAATGGCAGAGGGACGTCCTCGACCTTTCTCATCTTCAAGACTGAGTTCACCATGACGAAATTTTTGAAACCAACGTTGTGTTGTTCATTCGTTAACACTTCCTTGGCCCCAAACTTCATTGATGTTTCGAGCCATTTGTGCTGCACTGCGGCCGAGTTTAAATTCATACAAGTAAATTTGGCGAAATTCTTGTTTTGACATCTTAACTTCAAAGGTCTAAAATTAGACAAAAGTACAATTTAGATTACAAATAGATTATGTGATAAGAAAGAGCATAAAATAAGCTTTAAAATGACTTATAATGTTAAACTCTTTGCGTAATTCTTTATTATTGAAAAATTGTTGAAACAAATAAAATCATAAAACCTGCATTAATTTCTGAACAACCTAATATTTACCTGTAATAGGCCATTCGTTTGACAGTGGTCAAAAGACATATTGTAAGCATTTTTATAATTCAATTTGTAATAATTAACCAGTGATCAGCACTTGTATTTGGCTGAATATTTAATAAAGTCTGCTTCGATGCATTCAGAATCGTAGTGCAGAACTGTTTTAAAATTTAAGGTTTGACTTGAAAGATAAACTAATTATTGAAGATTTTGGCAATTTCCATATCGTTTCTCACAATATTGCAATTACCTATTAACTCACTAATTTTATTACGATGTTGCCTGTATAATATAAATTTGTTAAAATTGTTCCAAAGCACGTTGGGTTTATCAAGATTACTGTCAAATATACTGTTGTTTAGCTGAATTTATTTTGGTTTTGCATAATTACTGTAAAGCTTAAATTTGTCAGAACAATACTCAGAATTCGCATGTTTTTTCCTTAGTTTGTGAAATTTTTCCCTTAGCCTGATGTATCTGTAGATGTCATCAGTCATCCAAGGTTTTTTAAAAAAAAAATGTATTCTCGAATTTATAACAATACTACATTTTTGTATTACATTACTAAGTTCTTTATTCATAGATTCAACATTTTTAATTTCATTGAAACTATTCCATATTGTATATCAATCAACCAAATCATAATTTGCAACATGTTTAATATTAACAGCATTATGTTAAGATTGATAACACCAATGACAATACATTTAGTATATTTTGATAAAACGAATTCAAATTTTTGTAAAAATACTTCAACATTACATTTTGGTACAAATATTTATATTAAGCTTTCGAATATGGGCCTAAACAAAATTACAATTGAATCGGTCTATGCGAAAGGGTCACATCTACTTTTTTTTAGAAATAACTCTTTTCTTTATACTACACTCCTAATGAATAAACTGACATTTTTAGTGCAAACGGGAAAACCCACAACTGTTGTGGGTTTTGCCGTTTGCACTAGAAATGTCAGTTTATTCATTTAGAGTGTAGTAGAAAGAAAAGCGGTATTTCTGAAAAAAAGTAGATGTGACCTTTTCGCATAGACCGATTCAATTAAAATATTCTTCTTCATAATTCAAAATTGTGTTCCATTTTTCTTTAACGAAAATACTACGTCCTCCGTATCCATCAAATCGTATCCGTAAAATTGTTTATTAAATAACGAAGCCAAGTCTCAGTCAAAATTACAACATCTGCGCCAAAAATTCAACAATAGAAAGTTTATTACGTAAATTTCGAACATTAATATACAATAAATTGCAAACGTCTACACAATTATTTAATCTACCATTGCAAACACCCGTGAAATATCTATTACTAAAGCCCGGATGTTCATGCAAATGCATATTTGCAGTCGTTCATTATTTTTGAATTTTATGAACATAGAAATTCGAATCATGTGAAACTGATTATTTTGGCATCATTATGATTTTGCATATAATTGCATATTTGTCTCCCAATTGCATATAATTACATATTTCTAGTATTAATACATTTTTGTGTCTATTTTGTTGGTTTATTAAATGATTTTATACCAAATATTGTTAATTCCGAGTGAATTCAATGTTGATTGTTAATTTTTTTCGTTTTATACGAAAAAGGTATAATTAAATCGTAGGTACAATTAAATTTAATTTTACTTCTTGGGTTTTTGTTAGGTAGATGGTCCAATTGTTAGCTTATTTTAAAAGTGTCAAGTTGATTGTGTTGTGTGTTTCTAACAAATGGTTTTAGGGAAGTTTACATATTTTTCTGATATGACAAAAGACAATGCTGCTAGTCGTTTAAATAGGTTTGCATGAGATATTGGAGGTGATGTTTTCAACATCGATGGTAAGGTTTTGCTATGCACATTGTGAAACAAAATGTTGGGGTCAAATTAAAAATACTAGGTCGAAGAACACTATTATATTTCAGATAAACTCAAAGTTCGATTACAAAAATGTTTATTCATCAAGATGTGCACACGTTCAATTTCCAAAAACACAAGCTCCCGTATATCAAAATGTTACAATATTTAAAGCTAAATAACGGGAAACTTGTTACTCTGAGTTTATACTCTCTTTACATTTAAACGAGTACATACATGAAATATAATTGTATGATGAAAGATACAGTGAGATACATAACAATTTCTCCCTTCTTAATAACAATTAGAACAAAAAAAAAACAATTTACATTTCCTCTATTAATCGATCTGGAATTTTTCTCGTACGAGCTGATCTTCGCAGATTGCCTTCGGTGGAAGTTGATGCGTGTTCTTCCTCTGAACTCTCCGTGACAGAGCTGGGATTACTTTCGCGCTCCATACTTTCATTCGGATTTATAGGCGGATCCACTGATGTGTTTTCCTGCATCTGAGCTGTGTCATGGGATTGTTCCGAGGTGACAGAGGAATTTTCAAACCTTGGCCGAATCTGATATTGGTGTAAAATCTTTGTTTGATCACCAAATTGTACAAAATATTGTTTCACCCCAAACGGCTTAAGAATAATGCCAGGCTCCCACTCCGTATTTTCATTTAGTCGAACGTATACCTTATCCTTTTCTAAAAAAATTCGAGAATTAGAAAAACTTATTTCATCTGTATTACCTTTCTTAGGAGGCGAATTTCCAAAAGGTGGTCGCAAAAACGATAGTCTAGTTCGAGGTTCTCTTTTGAGAAGGAAACTAGAAGGAGATTGAGTTGTAACCGAAGATGGTGTAGTGCGGTAACTTAACAAGAAATTAAATAGAAATCGGTAGATTTCTCCAGTAGTATATCTTCCATTCTCATTCATGTGTTTGGCTAACCCCTTCTTAACTGTCTGTACTGCACGTTCAGCGACACCATTTGCTTGTGGTATGTAAGGCGCACTCTTTAATGGTGAGATCCCATTAGAAAGACAAATTTTTTTGAATTCATTTGAACTGAATGGTGGTCCGTTGTCAGTAACCAATTCCTGAGGAAGTCCAAAGACACAAAATGATTTCTTCAGTCGACAGATTACGTCTGAAGCCAATGTTCCATCCATGAGATACACGTCAATCCATTTCGATGTAGAATCGATGATTATGAAGAAAGTTCGCCCCGCAAAATGGAAAAAATCAGCATGCAGCCGATACCACGGAATATTCGATTTCGGCCATCCAGCATCACTCCTATCAAATTCGGCTTTATTCCGATTCTGTAACCGTTGGCACTCTTGGCAGTCTCGCACTGTTCTCTCTATCTCGTCATCGATTTTAGGCCACCAACATGTTGATCGTGCTAGCAGTTTCATTCTAACGACGCCAGGATGTTCTTGATGTAGCAATTTAAGAACCACTATACGCATTGATGTGGGTATCACCATTCGTCTCCCCCAAACTAAACATCCGCTTTCCGTAGAAAGTTCCGCCCGCCTGACGAAAAACGGGAGTAAATGCGGATCACGAGTGGAGTCTGGCCAACCATTTTGCACATTCGAGTAAACCTTTGACAAAGCTCCGTCCACTAGTGTTTCTTTCGCGACATCTCTATAGCATATCGGAACGACTTCCTCTTCTGAAAAGGTTTTTATCAGATGTACGAATATATCTCCACTACCTTCTGCTTCCTCTGAAAGTCTCGATAACGCGTCTGGTACAGTATGATCTTTTCCTTTCTTGTACTTTATGATGTAGGTATATCCGGATAGGATGATGGCCCATCTTTGAAGACGATGTGCAGCAGTAACCGGAATGCCTTTCTTCGGATCGTATATAGCTACCAGGGGTTGGTGATCTGTAAGTAAAATAAACGAACGGCCGTATAAAAATTTGTGGAATTTTTTTACTCCAAAAATAATAGCCAAGGCTTCCTTATCTAGCTGCGAGTAATTTTTCTCAGCCTTCGACAGACTTGCGGATGCAAACATTACTGGTTTATCCATCCCATTTTCCATTTGACTCAATACGGCCCCGACTCCAAAAGAACTCGCATCACATGCCAAAATCAGTTGCTTTGATGGATTATAATGACACAATACCTTATCGCCCGATAACAAATCTTTACATCGGTTGAATGCCGCATCGCAATCTTTCGTCCAAATGAATTCCGCATCCTTTTCTGTCAACTTGTATAAGGCCGCTAGTTCGGTTGCCATCATCGGAACGAATTTTCGGTAATAATTCACCAACCCCAGGAATGCCTTCACTTGTGTAATAGTCTTCGGTTGCGGAGCATTCCTAATTGCAGCGACCTTACGTGGACTTGGTAGTATTCCTTCACCACAGATGTTATGCCCAAGATATTCCACTTTCTCTCTGAGAAAGAAACATTTATTTTCATTTACATGAATGTTGTATCTAGCTAGACGTCGGAACACTTCCTCCACATTATTTTGACATGCTACCAGGTTCTTTCCAGCTATGATAATATCGTCGATGTAACAAGCTGTATTTGGTACTCCCTGAAGAACTTCATCCATTATACTCTGAAAGATTGTTGGTGCGCTGGAAATCCCATATGTCAGCCTGTTGTACCTATATAAGCCCCAGTGAGTATTAATGGTAAACAAATTTTTTGAATTCTCAGCCACCTCAACCTGCTGATATGCTCCAGTCAAGTCTAAAGTAGTAAAAATGCTACAACCTGCCAAACTCACTAAAACATCTTCGATGTTTGGTAGGGGATAATGCTCGAAATCCACCCATCTATTTACGCTGACCTTAAAGTCGACACATATCCTGATTCCCTTGTCCTTCTTCGGAACTACAATAATTGGACTTGCCCAATCACTGTGTTTCACCGGAACCAAAACTCCATTACTGACCATTGTTTTGATCTCTTCCTCCACCTTCGAACGTATTGCAAAAGGCATGGAATAGGGTTTGCAAAATATGGGCTTTGCACCTTCCTTCAACACGATTGTCGCTTTGAATTTCACCATTGGAGAAACATTATTTGAAAACACGACAGGATACCTAAGTTTTAATCCATCCGTAAAATCATTTTCCAATTAAAGAGAATGGTTCACTCCGAAATCTTTTATCTCCGAAGAAACGCCATCAAAACTTATCCGCCAGCCTGGCAGAAGCTGGTCTAACCAATTCCTTCCCATCAATGTGGTAAACTTCTTGTCTGACCGAATAACTACAAGGTCTAAACGATAACTTTTCGATCTAAACCACACATCGACTTCGGCAGTTCCAACGGTATCCAACCTTTCACCTGTAACGGACCTATACTTGGATTCTTCGGTCTCAAGTGGTACTGTGGAAAATTTTTCTTTATACATCGATAACTCCATCACCGTTGCACAAGCACCTGTATCTATTTCCAATTTGGTTGGAATCGAATTAATTTCTACTTCAACTATATGCGGATCACTTTTAACAGCTGACACGACGTTGATACAATTTAAGGTTTCCAACACGTCATTTGACTCTTCTTCCAATGTATGTACCGATTTATTTTGTGTTCTACAAAACTTTTTACCGTGTCCTTTTTTATGGCATTTAAAACATCGCCAATATCTTGCAGGACACGAATTTTCCTTATGAAACATTCCACACTTATTACATGAATTTTTATTCTAACTTTTCAATGACGGGTTATCCGCATTATACCTCGAATTCGACTTAAAATGACCGACTCTCGCTACAGTATTATCACACATGGATTTAGCTTCTACCGATGCGCTCTCAAATGTCAATGCTTTTTGATAAGCGTCAGCAAATGATAGATCACCACCTTCTACCAATAGTTTTTTTTGTATAGATTCCGTTTTCAAACCACAAATTAATCGATCGCGTAACGCGTTATCAAGAAACGTGCCAAAGTTACACGACCTTGACAACCGTTTTAATTCTACCACATAATTGGAAATATTTTCATCCGTGGCTTGGTCCCGTTTATGGAATTGAAAACGCCCGAATACCACTGCTTTTTTTGGATTAAAATGATCTTTTAATATGTTTACCACTTCATCAAAAGTCTTTTCGTGGGGGGTATTTGGAACACACAAATTTTTTAACACTTCGTACGTGTCACAACCAATCAATGTTATAAATAGCGGTAGTTTTAATTTAGTTTCCACTTTATTTACGATTGTTAACTGTTCAAATCGTTCTAGATAAGACTCGAAATCTGTTCTCGTCTTATCAAAATTTTCTAATAACCCGATCAAAGCCATATTTATACACCAAACTTGTATTTTTTTAAGTATATATATATATATATATTTTTTTTTATTACGATTTATTTTTACTATCACTACTCTTTTTATTTATTTAGTTTTTTGTATGTTTACACACGCACCGATTTTAACTCGTCGCCAATATTATATTTCAGATAAACTCAAAGTTCGATTACAAAAATGTTTATTCATCAAGATGTGCACACGTTCAATTTCCAAAAACACAAGCTCCCGTATATCAAAATGTTACAATATTTAAAGCTAAATAACGGGAAACTTGTTACTCTGAGTTTATACTCTCTTTACATTTAAACGAGTACATACATGAAATATAATTGTATGATGAAAGATACAGTGAGATACATAACAAACACCTGAAAACAAATCTTCACGAAAATAAATTAAAAAAGTCAAATAGTAAACAAGAACTAATAGTAACCAAATAGAGTAGAGGCTGGCAATAAGAAATCGGAGTTTAGTTTAAAATTAAGTGAAGCGTTTTTGTCCACGGACATTCATAGCTTGTATAGTCTGGCAGAGACGAACAGGAATCAAAACCCAAACATAAACAAATTGACCGAAAGTGTTAACCCATTTGATCCCACTGTACCTGTATGGGTACAGAAAAATCACTAACTTTACGACGCCACTACTGCGGTATTTAATGTCAAATTTCAATTTGTATTTTACCGTTATATATGGTTTTTAGTTTATTTATCATATTTAAAAAAAAAATCCATTTCGAGAAAGGATTTTGAGTGTTAAAAAATATTTAAAGTACAAATATTTTACAAAATTTATTATTGGTGTGGGAACAAATGGGTTAAAAGGGTATTTTTGAAAACCCGTCCCCAATTTAAGTTTTTAAAGATATTGCTGAAAATATCATATTTCTCTATAACCGCAGCCAGTGCTAACACAATGGGGTACATGGCTTGAAGCCGTACTATATCATTCAACACACTTTCAAAAGAATCAAACATGTTTTTGAAAATTTAAGAGATGATAGTACAACGTACATTACCGAAGCGAGGAAATTACTTCTAGATGCCAAGATTCAAAACGAATGAAAATAGGACATTAATGCTAATAAATACTGTTAATTTTTAAACGAAAAATTACCTAAATTTTTTTTTTACATATTTCTAGTGCATATTTCATGATATTTTACTGCATATTTGCATACATATTTTACGTGTTTTTCGTGCATGAACATCCGGGCTCTATCTATTACTATTTTGCCATATCTCCACCTCATCTGTCAAATTTATATTCAAAGCCATATTGACATGTACTAATAACAAAACCTATAAACAAAAAAATTTGAACTTTAAGGAACAAAAGTAGTAATAATAAAAAATTAATGAATTGTTCTTTAACTAAGTAACCAAAAGACTCCTTTTATCTTACTGTGAAGTGAAGTGTTACCTCTGTGTTCATAATTTTTCCAAATCCACAATAGTGTTGATGATGATGACATCCGAATGTTCCTCTTTTTTGAGCAGGATTATTTGATTCTTCGTCCACAAAAACTTGTAATTGTTGGATTTTTTATACGCAAGAACATAACAAAAACAACGAGCGAGTTCACCCTCAACTTGCAAAAGATTTATGTGAAAACTTTTATGTATAAATATCTATTGAATCATTTCAAGCCATTTCGATGAGACCGAGAAACCCCTGCATAAAGACGGCTGATGTTCGCTCAGTGTATAAGCTAAGTTACATTTTTGGTTCAAAAAGTCAATAAATTATTCAATTTTGATTTTGGAGGACGAACCTTACTGACATTAACTGAGCATGAGCAAAGTACAGTATTCTGTTAAGTTAATCACCTAAACCTGCCATCTACGCTTTAAAATATATCATTACTCATACACGGCAATCTTGTTCGAGAGTCCATAATAGTGAATGGTCACGGCAAACCCGCTGAACAAACCAAATATGCATCGCTTTGTCATTGATCAATTTAAAATAAATTAACTAAAGCGGTTCTATTAGGGCGAAATGTTGACCGTAAATTCATAGCAATTATAAAAGGAGTAGGGCAAAACACTAATAACAAAGCGTACCGATTAAACAATTTTAAAATTATTATTTTATTATGCACAATGTAGGTGTATATTATGCAGTTTTCACAGCTCGCTACTTCCATTTAATTTTTTTGAGCCACTTAAGGCATTGCCCCGCATGCAAAACGGAAAACCGGCATTTAAAACGTTAAACTCAATTTTTGGCTAAGTTGCTTCACTTTGCAATATGAAAATTATTAACAAAGAGTTCTAATCTATAAGTTCCACCTTATTCTAAGAAAATTTTATTAAAATTAATTTAATTTTATTCAAAATCCCCAATTTTATGTTTTGCCGGCCGTCAAGCAAAAATCCGTAAAATTGAAGTTTTTGAATGAAATTAAATCAATTTTAATAAAATTTTTTACGAATAACGAATTATTTGATTTGACGGTTTGAAATGCCGGTTTGCCGTTTGTGCATTACACTACACACGCATAATTTGTGGTCCTTTTGCTTGTAATTTTCATTTTCAAAAACACTTGCTGTTGCGGCCATATACATATAGTAGATATTTTCACAATTAAATTAATTAAAGTAGGCGGATTTTTTTTAATTTTTTTTTTTGTATTCAGCTCATGATGTTTTTAAAATGCCGGATGATGTTGTATATTGCATATGTATGCGTAGATTTTGCGTTGATTTTACGTTTTATTTATTTATTGTTCTTGTCGATATATACACATACATGGAATATTTTTTGTTCGGCTTTTTTGTTTCCGTAACCCGACTTCTATACAATTTTTTACTTACTCCTGCCGCTAAAGATGTTTTCACATCAAAAAGTTGTGCCTTGTATGATGTCAATTGCTCCCTAGCATAAAGTTGATGATCATCCCCAACATTAAATCTAATTTTGAGTTTGAGTTGAGTGGCAAAAGATGTAACCATATCCATAGAAGTGCTAGGTACAGGCCTAGAAGTTGCAGTTTGTAAATAACATTTAAATCATTTTCCTCATCATTTTTAGATATTGAATTACGACAGAGATCAGTACAATACAATTTCGGGGAACTTGCCAGACGAGTTATGTGCTGCCTTTATATATTTTTGTCACATTCAAAAAAACCATGTTGTAAAGTTTGTTACAATTTTTGCAAACAGTCAAATTACAATTAAATACACAATCAAATTTCTTAAAATTCTTGTTTTATTTAATTTTTAAATCCTATTATGGACAATTAGTATTTTTTATTTCAAAAACCACCAAAGCTTCCGGGAATTCCGCTATTTTAAAATGATTAGGCAATCAAGTTATTTGATAACTTTAAATAGCTCCCTTACACCCCGTAGCATAGAACAAATTGTTAAGGTTAACCGGTATATCTAAACTTCGCTATTCCAATAAAACTCGATTATGCAATATGACATCTGGGATCTTTCTCCTATCACTTGGCCAATAGGTAGGTTCACTGGTTAATACATGATGAAGATTACTTTTTTGAATTTTTGTTAGGAAATCTTGGAACTTGAAACTTAATACTTAATGAACAAATTAAAACTTTATATACAAGGCATTAGAAAGGTTTAAAAAAAATGGAATTCATTGCCAAAATGGACTGAAAACATTCCAAATTGCCTTACCAATTATATTGGGCAACGAAAAGCATCCGAAATGCACTTTATATGTCGGTATTTAGAAATTATCAATTCTAAGATATACCACGCAACTCTGATCCCCTTTACAAATTTCGAGTAATATCGAGAAACACGATTATTCCTAAAAATATTCGAATATAGAGTCCAACTTCATGCTCAGTAATTTAGATTAATCCGAAAAAATCAAATTTCGCTTATGCTAAACTCGAGTAGCTAGAGTAATTTCGAAAACTAGCAAAATCTCGAACAATCTCTATTATATAGAAAATCCTGGTGTTAGCTTAATTCTCTAACATCACGCAACTACAACATTTTGTCAATTTAGAGCGTTATTGAGAAACTAGAATTGATTCGAATGATCACGGAAAGCCGAATAATCTCGAATCATCTTAAAATTTGTCGAATAATCTCTATATTGTCAATAAATTTTGAATACTCTCGAAAATCACGATTAAATTCAGAATCGTGTACCAAAGAATGACGAAAGGATAAAAATATACGGATTTTTTTAGCTATAAAACGAACACACCCGAAAATTGGTACACTTTTAACAGAAGTATTTAAAACGCTAAAAAATCTTACTTTTCGACAATTTTGTCCAAAATATGTCAAAAACTGTCGAAAAGAATCAAAAACTGTCGAAAAATGTTAAAAAGTGTGAGTGAGGTATTGATTGATTGAGTTTGAATGAACGACCAAGCATTAAGCAGGATCTCCTGGTAATTGTAAGAATTTTTAACGATTAGTCCACTGTTTTTTTACATTTACTTGGAAGGATAGGATAGGATTGTTAGTATAGGATTGAGATCGCCCCGGTTACAAACACCTTGACGGTCAATTGTTAGTATTTACATTTTTCTACTAATCAGCTTCTCCTTCTTGGCGTCCTGAAATCAATTTAATTGGTTATCCATTCCTCTTATATATTTTCCACCACCCCACTTCCTCTGGTCTCTTTTAATTGATTGCTTGTTTTTTCTAACTCTCCCGTCGCCCTCTTAACCTACTAAGCCTAAACCCAAAATTAATTGAAATAAATTTCCATAAACCTGTTATTAAAAAATCATTAGATGCTACGAACAGTCTTAATATTCGTATTAGTGTCTGTTTCCCTTGTCTGTTTTAGCTTCCAGGACCCGCCTTCCGACCTTTGTTCTTGCAATTTGGTTTAAGGCTGCCTAAATATAATTATTAACTAATTATCTAATTCTAGTTTTGTATTATTTTGTTAATAACTGCATTCTGAAATATAATTTATTAGTTTGCTGGGTCCGATTTCTGGTCACTTCTGAAAATCTTATCATAATTATTATTTTTGTTTGTTTTTTCTGTTTTTTTACTCCACTGAAAATGTTGATGTTAATCGCAAGGCACTAATTCCAACCCCGAATGAATTAAGCCAATTTAAATAAGTCCTCTACAAATAAGCGGAACTTATCGCTTTTCAACAATCATAATATTAAAAATCCAACAATTTAACTCAACCAGCAGCCATCGGCACAGCAGCAACCCTCCTCCGGGACACATCAACCATCGCTTAGCCACTCTTACAACATTCTTCCAAAACACACATCACACATGTATACACCCGACCTCCACCCACAACACACTTCTCACCAACTCCATTCGGGGACCGTAAACAACACTGCCTTCCCCCGACCACAACCCATAAACCATTGCAATGAGAACAAAGAAACGACACTACGTATACTCACCCGCCTTCGGGGCCTGATCCCCCACCCGTTCAAACCCTTTGGAGATGTTTTTTTTCCAGGCTATTTGCAGCTGTCGGCCGAGCTGACACCGGAGATTTTCGGTAATATTCGTGTTTTTTTAGAATATCGCGATTATTCTAGAATACTAAAATTTTTCGAAGTTTCGAAATTTTGCAGACATCGATCTTATTCGAGAATTTTTTTTTATTACTCCAGAATTTTTAAATTATTCGAGTTTAGATGGGAGTTGAATTACGAATATGCACTCAGTTAAATTATCTTATAGGGAAAAATTATCGAAATTCAATATATTTTTTTGATTTATAGTTAGATTTCCAGAATATCGTTGTATAGCTAACTTATCATCATTGCGTCCGCTAGACCTCATAACGCTTCCCGAACTCCATATGTACTAAAATTCCGTAAAGATATCCGATTTTGCAGAGAGTTCATAAACCCCGTTAAATTGAACTAAATGCTGATTGTATGTATATTGTGTCACCCTCAATTTATTTTGCTTCCAAAAAGTGCTCACCAAATTATTATGCAAATTTCAGTTTGATTATAAAACCAAATACTTTATATAGAAAATAAAAAACAAAAAGTTTCATCTCCAAAGTAAAATTTACAAACCGAAAATGACTAAAGTTTTATTTTTGTTCTGTGTGAGTTTATTTGGTATATTTTCTTGGTAAAGAAGAAAATGACTTGTGTTAAGCTACAAGAAAATTAACAAAACAAGAAAAACATAAAAAAAAAAGACGAAACCAAAATAAAGACGATGAAAATGATTATGAAATTGTTCCCAATTTACCAGCAACAAATTTTTTTTTTTATTATCATTTTCTTTGGTTAACTCTATAAACTTTTGGATTGTGTTGTTAATGTTTAAAACAAAAAAAACAAAAAAATGTTTAACAAAAATTAAAAAGTTTAAATTATGTTGTAATTGAACAATAAAATAGGAGTGTAAATATTTCAATTAGGGAATATAAAGCGGTGCTGAAAATGTGGAATTTGGCGTGCTGTTATATTCCCCCATACTCATCCATATAGTATTTGCATACAAAAAAATGTACATCAATATGTTATTTAAAATTCATAAAAAAGGAAAACTGTTTCGTGTCTTATAAATTTTATTTGTCAATTTGGTTGATTTTTTATTTTATTTTCTTATCTGGAAACATTTTCTTCATCTGCAGGTTATATATGTACATATCTCACAAATAAAAAAAAATATTTACTAAGAAGCAAATAATATTTCAATTTATTTGATATCCAAATGTAATCATATCCAAGAAAACATCCAACAACACAAAAAATTTTATTTTTAAATGACATCAAAATACGGAAAAAATGATTGCAAGTGGCAAATTGAAATGAAAATATTCTCAATTTTACTGTGTTTTTCTGAGATATATACTCGTATATCGAAAATGTCAAAATAAGATAAATATATATGATAAATAATAAATAATACGACGGACATTCGTCAGTTTTTGAAAGCTATAAAATTTTTTTTGCATAAATTCAATACTTGTTTGTATAATATGCTGTATACAAAGTCACTTTACTGAATTGACATATGGAAGGGTTGAAGACTCGAGTTATGTACAGAAATTCAGTTCGCTAAGAACAAAATAAGAAATCGCACCGATGAGAATTCACATACCGCAAATGGTAGGGTTTTCAATTTTTTTATTTTGGTCTTAAACGTCATTAACGATATAGATGGTTACTTTACTGTTAAAATTATTTTGTCACGTTATTAGAGTTATCGGATACGTATCTATATCCAGACCTACTCTGAAATTTATCTGTCGGAGGAAAAAATCAATCTGTCGAGAGCGCAAAAAAATTACAAATTTATAATTTTTTTTTAATAAATGTCAAATATCGATATGACGTTTTAATTTCAGAGAGAAATGTTTTTGAGACAAAATTGTGCCAGATAAATCTCCACACCAGGACATAAGGATGTTTGGCAGCAGGTTTGCAACACTCGTTGATGCGACAGGATTTGCCAAACTTGAGAAAAATAAAACTAAATGACGTTGAAACTACCTCGAGGATGGTAAAGCATCACAAAAATATTTAGTGATAAAGAAAATATATTCGGGAAAAAAGTTTTAATGGAGAGTCACCATTTCATATTGAGAAAGGTTTATCAGTGATAACACCGCATAAAAGAATCCCAGCGTTGACGAAGTGGAGACCTTCTGATACTTACTGACAAAGTCGAGGAAAAACCATAAATAGTTTAGTACAGCGAAATTAGCCGAGATGGAAATCCAAAACTGTGAGTGATAGGGATAAAGGCCTGAGGGATTTTAAAAAATTATTTGACTGTTTGCGTGGAAAAGGTGATATTATTCTGGGGCGTAATATTAATGCACATTGGCATATTTGGGTGCATTAAAGGAACGATGCTTGGGGAAACTTGTTGGCTGGCTTCATTCTGGATGCGAACGATGGAAGGCCAACAAGGATAGCATAGGGCTATGAACGTAAGAGATGAGAATAGAACGTAAGAGATGAGAATTTGGGTTTATGATCGATTCGTGTTTAGGTGGTGAATGAATGAGATTCTCATAACAAATGAAGTAAATGATGCCAACCAACTGGAGTGTGAAATAGAGAGTGAATGAAATGTGCAGTGTCGAAATAAGAGCGAATAAAATTAATGAAAACAGTTGGTGGAATTATGAGATCCAGTATTGGTATGAAAGGAAACGGATAGCTTCGCGTGCATTCAACAAGTGCAGACAAGAATGTAAACGAAACTATGAATGGGTAAATGAAAAATTGAAAATGGCAACCCGTAGAGCAAAAAGGAGAAGTTGGTGGAACTATGTGGTAGAAATGACATATAGAACCATAACTAAAGATGTATGGAGTAAATTTAATAGAGCGAGAGGTAAAATCACCTCGAAAAGGAAAATCAATTCTTAAAAATAATGACGGATGTTTAGAATAATTTAGGTAATAGTAACAACTAAGTGTTACCTGAAACTGTTTGTGAAAAATAAAATGAAATGTGTGTACAATTTTAATGGAATGAGTTCCTGAGGATTTTAGAAACGGCAAAATCTACCATACCAGGAATAAATAGAGTGAATTATAAAACCATTGAACTTTTGAGCATTGAAGCAAAGGAAACTTTGCTTCGAATTCTCAATAGTGTATGAATGAGTATTCAGATACCGGAAAGATGAAAGGAATGTAGAGTGGTTCAAATGCCCAAAAGATATTGCGATACGAATCTAGCAATAAACTATAGAGGAATGTGAATGTTGAATGTTTTTGTTGAATGTTTGAAAAGTTTATGAATGAAAATATATTATTGCCAGAGACCACTTTTGGTTTCCGAAGTAACCACTCTTCAAACGAATGTGTGGAAAAATTTATCTGTGAAGTGCGAAAGCAAAAGAAGTTTATTGTGGCGGTATTTCTGGATAAGAGCATATGATTATATGGTCCAAGGGTAATTATATCAGGTTCTTTTCAGTCTGGGATTCCATTAGAAAATATGTAAATGGATGTATGAATTTATGAATGAGCGAAAGTTTTGTTTTGTGTGGAAGGGGTTACTGATTGGAGGGAGCGATAAACATTGGGCTCCCACAAGGAATCAAAATTTGTCCGACTCTCTTGTATCTTTATACGACCTCGATATACATTGGTATAATTCCTCCAAAAAAGTAATCTTACAATTTGCAAATGATTTTGTCCTGATGGGTGATCACCTCTTATATCATATTTTAGGACTCGCCGTTCTATATCCCCAATGATGCTCTATTAAGAACGGATAGAACGGATAGATGTCGTCTTAATCCACGATCCTTGGGTCACTGAAGGCCGAGTACTTGGGCTCAAGATTCCCTATTATAGATCAATGCATACGAAAAAAGGAGGAAGGTTACAGTCGTGTATTCTCATTAAAAATAATATTAGTTATTTTCTGCTATCAAATTTCAGCAATGGATATGTAGCAACGGCCAGCATTAGCCTCTGGCTAATACCAGCTTACCTAGCTTACGATGAAGTAAATATTCCACCAGTAATTCTAGGTAAGCTAACTTTGAAGGCTCAAAGGCGTAAGGTTTTAGTCATCCTGGGGAGTGATCTAAATTCTCATCACACAATCTGGGTTATTAGATGTTACCCTTGCATCAAACTTCTTGACGCTTAGTCTATTAAACTGGAAAGTGTCGGAATGAAGACTATTCCTTTTCTGATCACTGATATCTTCAATTCGAAAGGAACTTGGCTTCTCCAAAAAGCCCAATCCACAGGAACAGGAGGAAACCCGACTGGGATCCCTTTAGTATTATTTTGAGTAATTTACTACCAGTGTCGGTGCCAAAATCTCCAAAAACTACGCAATAATTTGATGGCGTATTGGACGAGCTGTCCAGCGCTTTTAATGAAGCGATACTAGTCCCTAGACCTATTAGTAGGCCTAGGGGTAAATCTGGCACCCTGATGGTCCAAGGAGATTCAACAAACATGTCAAATATGCAAAAGACTCTCCACAACAGCAAGGAAAACAAGAACCTCTGTAGCCTGGGGCTCCTATAAGAAAGTCCTCAAAATTTACAAATGCCAGTTAAGAAGAGCCAAGAACAGATTTGGAGACTATACGGTGGCAAAATTCAGGAGTCTTCGGAGATGTCCAGGCTGCGCAAAGTTCTATCCACTGGCCCTTTCATCCCAAGTTTTCTTCAAAGGCCGGGTGGAGCGTGGACCACAAATAGTATGGAATCGATATAACTTCTACTGGAGACTCACTTTCCTGACTGTTCCGAATCTGCACCTACTATATCAACCGGTAAAAGGGCAAGTAGCCTCGTAGGCGCAATTATTAGCAGAAGAAAAATTCTGTGGGCGATAAGCAGTTTTAAACGATATAAGTCGCCAGGACCTGATGGTATTATCCCTGCGGATAATCAACAAACTACGGATCTAACCATTTCCTGGTTAGAGGTAATTTTCATAGGCAGCCTAGAACTATGTCACATTCCTAGTGAATGGACCGAAGTGAAGGTTGTATTTATGCTTAAGGCGGGAAAACGCTCACACTGCAATCCCAAAGATCTTAGACCGATTAGCTTATTTTCCTTCCTATTTAAACACTGGAAAGACAAATAGATGCTCATCTTAAAGGCATTATTGTGCCGGAAAAGCTGCCTAAATCATTGTAAGGGGAGATCTCTAGAAACCGCTTTTCACTCTCTTATATATTTTATTGACAAAAATACGAAAATGATTTACATGACATTTTTTTGTCTTGTTATTTTTGGAATTTTGAGACGAAACGTCACACACTTGCCCTTTAGTAAAATTTCAGGGTACCAACATTTCACGAAATATTTTTATTCCTCCTGTAGAAAACGAGATTGAGTTCTGATCATGCGTTCACGTCTCGTTGTGTTGTAATTTAGATTAGGTGCAAATGTGTCCTTTTTTGTTGGGATAATATTTAGTGGATCCGCTATGACTTCCTGCTTTGGTATGGATACATCCATGTTGATATTCCTATTTGTAACCATATCATCTTCACCTTGTTCTGTAAAACATTATCCGTACGTATGTACAATTTTCTAATGCTGGACTAACGAAAATAGTATCTATGTATATTGTGCCTAGTATGCTGTTTCTGGTCATAAATCATTGAAATACTGTTTCAACATTTCAATGAATTAACAGTTGTTCTGGAATTCTTAAGGCGCTGTGAAATGTGGTTCGCAATCCCAATACATTCCGTTACATTTTGGATTATAACTGGTTGTGCCTTTTCGTTCAAATCGTAATAATTTTATAATTCCAGGAATTAAGATGATTTAAATTGTGCACCTTGATCTATATAACGATAAAATGTGGTACACCGAATCTTGCTATCCATGTGGCATAAACTGCGAATGCCACTGTGGTGGCTCTGAAGTCTGGAACTGGAACTGCTTCTGCCCAACGAGTGTATCTATCTATTAATATTACATAGTATCGTTGGCCATTAGATATTGGGAGAGGTCCAATGATATCCAAATGTACTTCCGCGAATCTTTCGTTGGTGGCATTGAAAATTCAATTTCAAAGATCTTTGCTCGTTGACATGCTATACATGCTTTTAACATATTTTGTATGCCTTTTTATAATTTATGGCCGAACTACCAGCTTTCTTATTAATTTGATAGTTGCTTATGTATCTGGATGCAATAAATTTTAAAATCTAGATTTGCCTGTTGATTGTTCGCAATAAATGGTTTTTGGACTGTTAAATGCCATTGATACTCGTTCGAACTAGAGCGTTGAGTTTGCCTTTTGAAGAATTCCGACTAATTTCTTGCCTATATAGTTTATGTATCTGATATTACTACGTAATTTATGCTTTCCTGAACAAATATTTGCTCAATCCGTTATCTGTGGTAAATTGACTTAATAAGTCCAGCTGTCGGCTTATGATCGGTGAATATTGTAAATAATCTGGCTTCTAATAGGTATCTGAAATGTTTAACTCCTAGATATGCTGCCAGTAACTTTCGATCGTAGGCACTAATTTGTGTTGCGCATCTATTAACCGAACTAAATAGAACTTTAGTAGTTGCCATGTCTTCTGCGACCACTGTTGTACTACGGCTCCTGTTGCTGAGTCTGAGGCATCAACCATGATTTTTAAAAGTGCTGATGTTAGTGGATGCGCAAGACTTGTGGCTTGACATAACTTAATTTTGCACTCGTTAAAAGCGGTCTGTAGATTCGTTAAACCAAATGATTTGGACCTTAGTATTTTCTTGTATAGCCTTTTAAATAATTGTTGGGTATTGCCTGATCCTTTGCAGCTGCAGGTTTAAAAAGTCTGTAGAAAATGATCATCCCCAAAAATCTTTTAAGATGTTGTACTGATGATGGGCGTTTAGACAGTACTTTATCTTCCTCACACCTGTATGGCACTAAACAGACTAAATTTTCTAGGGGCACCCCTCTTCAATACCTGATGGACCTCAGCACTATGGACGTCAGGAGTATACAGCGTTTCCTTAACAGCTGAAAATTGTTTCAATGAGTTGAAGGATAAACAACAAATCGTGGTATGGCTATGGACAATTTTTTGTCTAAACCTGGTCCTAATGGACCGCCACCTAAACTAACTTAACCTATGGTAGGCGGCTGAGTTTGGAAATTTAGTTGTTAAGAAAGTACAGTATCCACTCCGCTGGAAATCCGTGAATTTAAAATGTTTATTTAACAAAATGGGTCATTAATGCCATCAATGAACACTAAATTAGGCATCCCAATTGATGGCTTTATCCCCTAAACCATTGCACTCCCACTTCAATGTACCATTGCAGGTTTTCAATTTTTCATTTCTAATGCCGTATTTTTTAGAGACATACTGTTCAATCTCAAGTCGAAACATAGATAAGAACACATAGGAATGTAAACACCTACGCATTCATCATTTATATTTTTTATTTTTTTTTACTCGACACATTTCTATTGTGCATCATATTTATATGTGTATAAATTGCATTATATTAAATGCTTAAGTAAGCATATTATTAGTATATAAATTGTAAAATTCATATAATAAAGACACTGTTATTAAAATTAAACACCAGTCAACATCGTTTTATCTCACAACCAGTCGGGCCCCACCAGTGGTAACCTGACAAGCTATAAACAATAAAACGAAACCAATATCTATACTAACGACTAGCCAAGTTATCTAGTCATTAGTATAGCACTTAAAATAAATCCGACACTAGTTCAAATTTACGACTTGAGCGTTAACGTGTGAGATTTATCACATACATTTCAAAGATTGGAAAAACTGGTTTGTTGAGCCAAGATTTTTATGCCATTAATATTTTTGGGTTCAAATTTTTTAAAGTTTCAAAATTGATTATTTTGAATACGTACATTGAAGCACTAATTTTTAATTATTTACAACATTCAAGTTTATAAATTAAAAAAAATTGACGTCCTTATGGACACCAAACTGGCATAAATTTGCTATAAACCATTACTCATTTTGGTTACGTTTACAGCTCTAAACCAAAATTGGAAAAAAAGCCAATAAAAATATTATTTTTGATTACCTTTCTTTGAAATATGTCTTCCACCGTATATACAATCATCAAATATACAATCACTCACTATATACATGGTACATATAAAACCCCATCATGTCGCATGTTTTTTATTATAATTTGTTTTTAAAAAAATAATAAAATGTGACATTTAAATTTATATAAAATTCAAACCAGTATCAGGACACACAATAAAAAAAAAAAAAAATTGTTATTTTGAAATAGAAGAAGTTAAAATAACAACCACTACCTATATCATCATCTCGTATATGTATATATAAAGTATACCATCCGCCACGGTGAAGTAAAAAAATAAAACCAAGAAAATACCAATAGAGTAGTCGTTTAGGGAATTGTCGAATTGTGAATTGAGAATTGGTTAAAGTTTATAATCATAAAACCTTTTAGTGTTATTGAATATATCTGAGTACTCTCTCTCTATATACAATATACATATACCTATATTCATATATCCGTTTTATTTTTTGTTATCATGACGATTTTTATCTAACCAAATACCCTCCCGACCACCAGCCAGCCATAAATAAATATAAAATTGGTTTGAGTTATTTATAAATGGATACATATCTCGTTTCTCATATTCATATTTTTTCTAGTCCTCTGTTGACTGTTTTAATATTATTATTATTAAAATATTATTTTTTATTTGTGATACACAGAAACCCTAAATTGGTATGGCATGGCGGTGGGAACAAATATTAGAAAATAATATTTCATCTGTACGACCGCGCGTCTCGAGTCAATAATATAAATTTTCATGAAATAAAATAAACATTTTTATGTACTCTAAATATGTATTTGGTTTCAAAAATTTTATATTTATATAAAATAAAAATATTTATTAATAAAATAAAATGTTATTTGGTATTTTTGGAGACCAGAATAAAAAAATAAAATAAAAATTCTAAACATTTTCTCATTGGCTAACAATTTAAATAAAATATCAATTCGTTTTTGCCATCGATATACCTATACATACATAGTTTTGAGTTTTGTGCTTAGAGATTTGGGAAATTGTTTAAATGTTTTAATTAAATAATAATAATAAATATGTTTGCATTTAATTATAATTTATTTGTAGAGATATGAGTTTAAAGCAGCCTGGATGGATGGGGCAAATTATTTGTATGCGACAATATTTAAATCGAATTTTAAATTTTATATCAAATTAGTTCAATGTGAATGGCTTTTGTTGGGGTTTAATCCTTAAGAATCGATTTTCATATAAAGCCCGCCGATAAACAAATGAGATGGGAAGAAAAATCAAGTTTTTTTCTCTTTGTTTAATCATAGCACTAGCTCCAAAAGCGGAGTCATCTGGCCCGATTTCATAATTTACAAATTTAGTTTTTTACAAAATTTTTATTTTTTTCGATTTACTTTTAACCATTTTACCACTCAGTTTGATAAATTCATTCTAATTGTACGAAATTTTCCGCATTTGTAATAATTCATTCAATGTTTCTTGCATTCATAAGGACATCGAACATTCCTTTATTTTGGCTAAATTTTAAACATTTTAGAATTAAATGTTCGATGTCCTCCACAACCAAACAGCTTTTACACAAATCATTCTACTCAAATGAGAGCTTCTTTAAGCATTCTTTCCAATTACCATGATTCAATCTCACCCGTTCCATCGTTCGTATCATTGTGGTGTCTCCCTTGATTTCCTTAAAAAAATGGTTTCCTCAAAGGAGCACTACATTATTCAAAGTAGGGAAGGTGCACAAGTTGTGGGCACGCTCCGGCTATGCGGGCACTCCTGTGTAAATTTAGTACTGTCAAACGTGTACGTTGACAGTACGTAGTTTTTGTGCTGATACCGAAACGAATAGACGCGTTTGCTGGGTAGCTGTGCACGAAATAAAAATAAGTGGCAAAAAAAACACAAAAGTGATTTGGTAATATTTTGAAAGTGAGATAGATCGAAGTGATTTAATTGGAAGAGGTGAGTGTAATGCATATTTATGCAGTATTTTTATTATATTTGATGATACAATATTGATTTCAACCAAAATGTTCTCACTACTAAATTTTTTGACCGATTTAAAATGGCGGCAATTCCCGGTTATGGGCACCTTCATATAACCGGAGTAAGTGTCTTTCTTCGTCTCTTCGGAGGACACTCTCTCCTGCTCTCTCTCTGCTTCGAAGGCTCAATGTAGTACTCGCCTGTGCATTTCGCGCGCTATGCCTCTTACTGTAAACTTCGGTTTCGAACGTCTAAGCGGTAATTCGATGCGTCGTAGCACAATCCACTATTATTAGTGTTTTTATGCATTTCACGTATTTTTAGCCATATACACCCCGGAAAAATTGTCGTATTCACAAAAAATGGATTTTAATGCGCTGTTGCAAGCCATTAAGAGTTGTTTGATGGACAAGAAGAATACAAAAGGAACTGCTAAGGCGTATGGAATTCTTCGAAGCAGCCTGCAACGCCATCTGTCGAAAGTGGGTGCTAATTTTGACAAAATTTTATCCGTGGAAGAATGCAGCCATCAAACATGGTAAGTTTATTGTTTACCACTTTCGTAGGTGGGGCATCATAATTTTAATTATCTTCCTTTTTATTTTGTAAGGGTTTTCTCCCCGACTCAGGAAAAAGGACTTTGTCCATTACATTTTGATGTGCGTAAACCATTATGATGGCCTAAGCATCAACGAGCTCCGAGAATTGGTTTTCAATTGCGAAGAAACTCGCACTTGACTATCCGGAAATTTATGGGATCAAAATTAGAAGGCACGCTTACTCGAATTTTATGCGCCGGCACTCTGAACTCGTTTTGCACACACCGGAACAGACCTATACCTACCGTGTGAAAGCCTTTTGCAAGGCAAATGTCGACATGTTCATCCTGAGGTGCAGTTAATCGCTGAGTATCATTTCGAAGCGTCAAATGGATAAATGTGATTGCTCTGAAGGGAACGCGACATGTTGGAAAACTCTAAAGCACTGAACAAGGAACGATCGTCACAATGGCTTTAAACATGAATGCTGTTGGCAACAGCATTCGAACATTTTTGTTCTTCCGGAGACGCAAAATGCATACCCCTTTTTTGGACAATTTCGCATGGGTCCGTTGGTTATGTTAATGCTTCTGGCTGCATGTGCCAGCCAGAGTTTGTGCGCTATAAGCGACATTTCGTCAATTTGGCTAACCTTCGCCGACTTCCAGTGTTTTGCTGCTTCTTGAAAACCATATGTCACATCTATCCGTGGAAGCCATTGATATTGCCATTGCCAATAGAGTGCACCGCCCCGGTGGCACAGTTGTTAGCATGCTTGCTTTAAGCTCCGGAGGTCCCGGGTTCGATTCCCGGCGGGTGATGAAAAAATCACGGCTGGTTTAGTAAGGATCAATGAATTAATCACTCATTATCCGTTAAAGAAATGATTACGAAACTTCACAATGAAGCGGCCAAATTCCTCTATGGGATGTAGCGCCAGCGAAAAAAAAAAAAAAAAATAGAGTGCACATGCTCTCCTTCTCGCCGCACTGCAGCCACAAATTGCAGCCATTGGACGTGTCTGCCTTCAGACCGGTGAAGGTTTATTACAAATCGCAGTGTTCCGCTTGGAACAATGCGAACAAGTTAGGATTTGTCATGCGTGAAGAGCAATTGAAAACCTTGTTGTCTCGATCAATTTCCTTTTGAATTTTGAATTTTTACCTCATTGTTCTAGGCGTTAGAAATTCGTCAGATCGCTGGCTTGGTATAAAAGACTCTTGAGCTACTGGAATCTCTCCATACGATCCAAACATCTTCGGCGATCCTGATTTTGTCAAAGCAGTTGTGGATAACACGCTAGAAGCTGCCATATAGAAGCTCGTGTTATTGAAGGTGAGTAGCGTCGAATCGCCGTGCTTGGACCAGATGTTGGACGTGAATAGGTTGTGCTCACCACAACAGAGTTTTCGACATCGAGAGCGTGTTCAGTGAGTCGCCTGTCACTTGTCGAAAAAGTTGGTCCTTTGCAAGCGGCAATATAAAAGAAACCTCGAATCATCGTCGAAATGCATTGCTACTTTGCAGGAAAAAGCAGCTTAACGAGCAGCTAAGCATGCATCTGTGTCCCACCAGAAAAAGCGCAGAAGGCCAGCTAAATCGTCGTCTGAGGCAAATAAGTCTTCATGTGGTCTTTGGCATCATTTGTTTGAAGCTCCTGCCACGGAAGTTGGCCGCCGCAAATTCCATCAAATGCAACGAATGTGCTCAGCCCGTGCATTTGAAGTGCGCTGACATGCGTACCAGGAACTTCGCATGCAAGCATTGTGCTTTTAAATAAATAGTTCTGAAATTTATAATAATAAATTAAAACTTATAAAATATAAAGTTAATGAAAGTACAGTGAGTTTTATTTACAAGTGCTTTTTATTTTTATTCTATACTTAAATGAAAGATATCTCGTCATTACAAAATTATAAGTAACGATATCTTTCATTTATTTTGGTCCTTCGAGCCGGATAACGGCAATTACTGTGATAATACAGTTTCTTCGAGAAAAATTTGTGAATCTGTTCTGTAATAATACAGTTGATCACATACATTTGGTGAACTTAAATTCTTCAATAGTTCGAAAGTTTGCCAGTACTTACATAAACGTTTAGTTGTGTAATACACTATACGTAATCGTGGTGTACAAATTGCCACATATAAAGTGCTATACATGTAAGCCATTTTGTGGTTTATTGTCTTCGATATAAATACAACAATTCATTGCTGTTAGTGGTGTATAAACTACCACATATTAAGTGCCACACCTTTAAGCCATTTTGCGGTAAAGGTGCAACAATTGCTATTCGCAACTTAACCATCTCAACAGGACTAAATTGTCACCTCATAATCGTGCTGAAACGTGATATATACGCAATACAGTACATCATCTTCGAGTATCAAGGTCATAATTACCGGATTGTTTGGACGTTGTTAGCAGCCTTCCAGATTATATTAATAATCATAACTGGAATAAATAACCACATCAGAATATTGTGCTGAAATCGTGGTTTATATAAACATTTCCAGAATAAATTAATCATCGCAACTGGAAACAAACTATCATTATATTGCTGAAATCATCGTGTACATGAAATACTATACACACTATCTTCGAGCAGCAAAAACAAATATCATCATATTCATCATTGACGTCACGGTTGTATGCTAAGTGTCTATTACATCGAAAATATTTTACCATTGGAAAGAAAGAAGATTGGATAATCAACGAAGTCGCCATTACAACGTGATTATCAACCAATATAAGTAAATTGTACGGTAATTAAAAATTATTTTTTCTTAATTTAATTATTTTCAATATATTTAGCATTTAATTTAATTCTATTAATATATTATTAAAAAATTATGGAATAATCGGTTATCATCAAATCATATTAGATAATTTATAGTGATGTAACATTGGATTAAAATCAACCTAATTGACAATCAGTGACCATCTTGAATTTTCGATTTGCATTGTTCGCTTATTTGTGAAATTCCGCGTACATTTTTTGCTCTTCCGGCAAAACATTGATCTTCAATTATAAATCGTGTTTTAAATCGTGTGGGTGTGTGTATATTATTAATTAAAACCAAATATGTCTGATTCTGAGAGTGATACAGATTCCAAGTCAAAAACTTTAGATTCTTTAAAACGGCAGCGAAGCGCTTTTAAGGGTCAGCTTACGCAATTTCGTAATAAACTGTCGTCCCTTACCACGTTAGGATCAATCGAATCTAATATCCGTCGTTTACAATTGACATACGACAAATATCACCAAGTTCAACTGAAATTAGAAATATTAGACGAGGGTGCGTCAACGGATCGTGAGTCGTTCGAAGACGACTATGAATTGGTTGAGAGCTCATTATTGAATAAGCTTCACGAAATAAAAAAAAATGAACAAAAGGAAGCGATTAACTTCGAATCATCAGCTAATAGTTCTATACTCGAACAAAGCATTCCATCAATGCCAATTAAACTTCCGGAATTGAAACTTCCAACATTTAGTGGGTCGGATAGCGATTGGTTGGCATTTCGAGATGTTTTTCGAGATTTTATTCATAACAAAACTAACATTGATTCAACAGTAAAATTTGTTTACTTGATATCCCATATTCGTTCGGGCAAAGCATATAGTCTTATTGAAAGTCTTCCTGTGACCGCTGATAATTACAAAGTTGCATGGACAACACTTTGTGATCGATACGATAATTCGATCTCAATTCAACGGATTCACATGAAGGCGCTATATGATATCAAACGCCCACTGGAAAACTCTTCAACATCACTTCAATCCTTCATTGATGCGTCAGTTAAAAATTATAATACACTAAAGTCACTGCTTATTAACGTTGAGTCATGGGACTTAATGTTAATGCATCATTTGACAGAACGGTTAGATAAAGCTTCGAAAATACACGTCATTAAAAATACTGAGTCAAATAAATTATTAAAGTTTGATAAATTTATAATCATTTTACGAGATCGTGTTCGAATTTTAGATGCAATTAGCAGCTCAACTATTCTAAACCAAGGAACAAATACCAAAAAAGGCAACGCTTATAAGGAAACCCATAGAGCAAATAGCAAAGGATTTAATTTTTATAAAGGAAAGTCTACTTCATTAGTAGCAAATAGTTGTAAGTGCCATTATTGTAATGCAATACATTTAATATTTAATTGTCCAGAATTTTCTGACGTAAAAATCACTCCACAAATGAGATTTCAATTCATCAAGAGAAACCAAGTGTGCACGAACTGCCTAATTGGCAAACATAAAGCTAGTGAATGTGATAAACCTCCGTGTCAACTATGCTCACTAAAACATCATAAGCTGCTTCACTTTGAGAATAAAAATGCTTTTGAGGCAACTTCAACATTTAAGAGCCGCAAGACCATTCCGATGACTAAATCTCTCACTGCAAATATATCAAATAGTGAATTAATAATACCAGATAATTCTCCTCAGTTAGATAGTGTTCATACTGCCAGTATTTCAAAGTACAACGTCAAACATAAGTTAGGACCATCGGGCGAAAAATATGTACAACAGATTCTGATTGGAACTGCATTAGTTAACGTGACATCAGAAAATAATATTAATTTGTTATGTAGAGTACTGTTAGATAGCGGGTCACACTTGAATTTTGTAACTGAAAATATAGTCAACCTAATGAAACTCAAAAGGCAGTCGATTAAGAAAATTATCTCAGGTATCGATGGAAAGGAAATTACCATTCATACAAAGGTTTCCTAGACAATCTCTTCAAGAGTATCTGACTTTTCGGTAAATTTGGATTTTTTGGTGATTCCAAAAATCACAAGAAATCTGCCAGCAAGTTCAGTTAACGTCAATTTAAATCTATTACCAGTTGAGATTGAACTGGCCGATCCTTACTTCCACGTGCCAAATAAAATTGACTTACTGATTGGTGCTGAAGTCTACCATCAATTATTTAACGGTCATGCTATTACAATTTTTGAAAACCTTCCATCATTTTATCCTAGTGTATTCGGGTACGTCATTAGTGGTCGTGTAATGGCACCCAATCCTGTTGAAGATCACATTTCAACAACATTATGCCTGAATGAAATATTACATAATGATATTAAACGATTCTGGGAATTGGAAACATTATCAATGAACAATCATTACTCTTTAGATGAGAAATATTGCGAAGATCACTATGCGAAGAATTATAAACGTTTACCTTCTGGTCGATATTCGGTTTCTCTGCCTGTCAATGAAAATATAAATTATTTAGGGTCTTCGAATGCTTCGTCACTTCGTCAGTTTTATGCCCTTGAAAAGAGGTTAGCTCGTCAACCAGAAATTTATCGTCAATATCGAGAATTCATGAGCGAATACATATCTCTAGGTCATATGACATTAATTAAGAATCCTGATATTATTACTAGCGTATATAATAAGGCATTTTATTTACCTCACCACTTCGTTATTAAAGCTAGTAGTACAACAACCCAATTACGAGTTGTATTTAATGGATCCTCAAACTCATCGTCCAAATTATCGCTTAATGATTGCCTGTTTAAAGGTCCTACTGTACAACACAGTTTATTGTCTATTATTTTAAGATTTAGAAAGCATATCGTTGCTTTTACCGCTGACATCGCCAAAATGTATAGGCAAGTCATGATTACTGAGGATCAACAGGATTTGCAACGTATATGGTGGAGAGATCATCAATTGGGCAACGTTAATTGTTATAAACTAGCTACGGTGACTTATGGAACAACAAGTGCTCCATTTCTAGCGACACGCACATTAATTTAATTAGCTTTAGATGAAATTAATTCTTTCCCAATAGCTTCGAAAATTTTGACGAATGATTTTTATGTGGATGACGTTCTGACGGGCTCTGATACAATTCATGATACAGAGCATATAAAAGCTGAGTTACTAGAGCTATTAGAAAGGGGTGGATTTCAAATACGGAAGTTTTCATCAAATGTACCAATTCTTTCGTCCCCTTCCGAATCATCGTCGAACATATCATTAGTGCTTGGTCTCTCTTGGGATACTGTGCGTGATGAGTTTGAAATGAATTTTTCTAAGTTCTCTTTAGAATCAATTTGTACGAAGTGAAATATATTGTCAGAAATTTGCCAGTTGTTTGATCCGTTAGGGTTGTGCTCCCCAATGATATTAACTGCGAAAATAATAATGCAAACCATTTGGACGCTTCACAATGTAGACTGGGATGACATCATTACACATCAAGTACGTGATGATTGGATAGAGTTCAAAGGACAGTAAATAACACTCAATCGAATTTCTGTCCCACGATGTATTTTAGTACCAAAGTTAGAAGCAATACAGATACATGGTTTCTCAGATGCTTCCGAGAAAGGTTTCGGTTGTGTTTTGTATCTGCGAATCACGGATCAACAAAACAAGCATCATACGAGATTAATATGCTCAAAATCTAGGGTTGCGCCGCTTTAGAGGCAAACTATACCCCGATTAGAGTTATGTGCCGCTTTGCTCTTGGCACAAACGTTGTCTAAGTTTAACCACATTTATCTTTGGTCAGATTCTGAGATAACTCTACTTCGAATAAAATCTGAACCTGCTAAATTTTCTTCGTTTGTAGCCAACAGAATCACGCAAATACAAGAACTTTCAGTATTACATAGCTGGTGTCACGTACCGACATCACAAAATCCAGCTGACTTTGTCTCAAGAGGCTTAATGCCAGATGAATTTTTGAAACAGAGTCTGTGGTGGTCTGGTCCTTCATTTCTTTTTAACGATCAATCTCATTGGCCGAAAAATCATAATCCAACAATTTGCCCAGATTTATTAAATATGGGTCTTCGGAAAAATGTCTCAATATCAGTTTGCAATGCTGTGACGCCACCTTGGAACATATTTGATCGATATGCATCGTTTACTAAGCTTCTTCGATTGACTGCTTATATTTTAAGATACATCAATAATATAAAACCTAAAAGACGATTGAAAATTACTGGTGAGCTCACAGCTACTGAACTAAATACTGCGAAAATCACTCTTGTAAAAATTGTTCAACAAAATGAATATCATAATGACATCCAACACCTGAAGAAATATGAATGTGTTCCAAATTCGAGCAATTTAAAATTATTAAATCCATTCCTGGACGAAATGGGAATTCTTCGTGTTGGTGGACGTCTTCGAAATTCGAAATTGAGCTACTCTAATAAATTTCCATTATTACTACCGGATAAGCATATATTTTCAACACTATTGGTTCGATCTGACACATACGGCTTCTCCATTGTGGCGCTCAAACGCTCTTGTATGATTTGAGATCTAACTATTGGATTATAAGAGGTCGAAATTTATGCAGACAGGTTATAAATCGGTGTATTCGCATCAGAAAATGGGTGACTTACCAATTGATCGCGTGACGCAATCAAGACCATTTTCTGTAGTTGGCATCGATTTCTGTGGTCCGTTCTTCGCAAAACCAAATATAAGATCAAAAACTAAAACTAAAATATATATTTGTTTATTTATTTGCTTTGCAGTAAAGGCCATTCACCTAGAAATCGTTATGGATCTATCTTCACAATCATTTCTGTCTTGCCTTCGTCGATTTATAGCGAGACGTGGTTGCTGTACTAAATTATACTCGGATAACGCTACAAACTTTATTGGATGCCGCACTGAATTAAAGGAATTGAGAAACTTATTTCTATCAGAGACTTTCCAGAATGAAACAAAAAGGTTTTGTGCGAGTAACCAAATCGAGTGGCTTACCATACCACCACGATCTCCCCATTTTGGTGGTTTATGGGAATCCGGTATAAAAATCGGTAAATGGCATATGAAACGAGTAATAGGGTTACGTTCAATGACACTTGAGGATTATTAAACATTAGTTTGCCAGATTGAAGCTTGCCTCAACTCAAGGCCACTAAGCGCAATTTCTAATGATTCTACAGATTTTACAGCTCTCTCTCTCTCCTGGCCATTTTTTAATTGGTTGTCCATTATTAGCTCTTCCAGAACCATCAATGCTAGATTTGAACATTAATAGATTGTCTAGATATCAAATAATACAAGCAATGTTCCAAGAGTTTTGGAAACGGTGGCACGGTGAATACCTAACTGAACTTCAAAAACGTTATAAGTGGCAAAAATCCCCAAATAATATCTACAAAATAGGTTCGTTGGTTCTTGTGCATGAAGACAATATTCCACCTATAAATTGGATCTTGGGCAGAATAATAAATACACATCCAGGTTCTGATAATCGAATACGCGTCGTCACAGTCAAAACGGGGAAATCTATTTTTAAAAGATCAATTACTAAAATCAGTGTTCTGCCAATTTTTTTTTTTTTTTTTTTTTTTTTCATTTTATTTTATTACGACTGAGACTGCGCTCATCTAGCAATTTTTCTTTCAAATACAAATTTTTATATATCTAGTAAAATTCACGTTTGTTGGGGTGTAACCCATTGGTTAGCCCCATAATCAATTAAACCTATTTACTAATTTTAGTTTGGTAAGTTCACTAGGTCAAGTGGCCTCGTTCTTTGGAGTCTTCTTTCAACGACAGGGTTATCTATCATATGGCGAATATAGGGGTTTCCATGTTCCTGGAGCCTTATTTCGTGTTTTGCGGCATGCATTTTTATTTCCTCTTTGATGTATTCCATCCGTAGGTCCCTGTGAAGGTCTTCATTTCTTGCGTACCACGGAGCATTGACGATGCTACGAAGAACCTTGTTTTGAAACGTCTGTATCATTTTGGCGTTTGTTTGCTTGGTACATCCCCAGAGTTGTATACCGTAGGTCCATATCGGCTTCAATATTTGCCGATATAGCAGCAGCTTATTGTGAATTGTAAGCTCAGAGCCTCTACCTATGAGCCAATACATTTTTCTGAACTTTATGTTAAGTTCTTCTTTTTTCTTTTTGACATGCTCTCTCCACTTAAGCTTGGCATCGAGGGTCATGCCAAGGTATTTAGCTGTATTTGCATATGGCACGAGTCGCGAGTTAATTTCTATAGGTAGGTGGTAAGCCTTTTGATAAGTAAAGTTAATATGCGTGGATTTTGTCTCATTAAGTTTGATTCGCCAACGCTTTGTCCAGTTACAAACCGCATTGGTCATCCTCTGGAGTTTGCTCGTTGCATCAGCGACATTATTTCCAACTGCCATAATTGCTGTGTCATCTGCAAAGGTGGCTATGGTTCCTTCATTTGTGGTTGGTATGTCCCTTGTATATAGTAAATACAGGATTGGTCCTAAGACACTCCCCTGCGGGACACCGGCAGAGATTTTCTTTAGCTCAGAGTATTCATCCTCATATTTCACTCGAAAGTGTCTATTGGATAAATAAGATCTTAGTATGGCATAGAATTGTCTCGGTAGATCTCTATGCAGCTTGTATTCCAGACCACTGTGCCACACTTTATCGAATGCTTGCGCGACGTTCAGGAATATGCTTGAGCATACTTTTTTACGTTCTAACGTTCTTTCAATTATGTTGGTGATTCTATGGACCTGTTCAATTGTAGAATGCTTTTCTCTGAATCCAAATTGATGTGGAGGAATTAGTTGTCGGTCCTCAATTATTGGTTTAAGTCTCTTTAGTAATAATTTTTCAAAGAGTTTTGACATGATTGGCAGCAGAGAAATTGGCCTGTATGATTTTTTATCGTTAGGTGGTTTATCAGGTTTTGGTATCATGATTACTTCTGCTACTTTCCATTGATTCGGAACATATTTTAACCGAAAGCTCGCATTGATTATGTGTAGTAGCTTACGAAATCCTTTATTAGGTAGAGCTTTGATAATTTGGCAAGTAATCAAATCATACCCTGGGGCTTTTTTAACATTCATGTTACTTTTCACTTCTTCTTTTAATTCTTTGAGAGTTACTGGCCGTATTTCAAACTCATCCAGCTTGTAGCGAGTGTATAGATATTATATTTTCATTGGCAGTTTGTCTTGGTAGTGGTTGGAAGGTTTCCTGGAGATACTCCGCAAATAGATCAGCCTTCTCTTTGTGGCCTCTTGCCCAGGTTCCATCATCCTTTTTAAGTGGAGGCACTTGCATTTTGGGTCTTTTGAGTCCCTTCGTCGCCTTCCACAGTGAGTAATCAGAATTTTTTTTCATCAGTTAGGCTAACTAGATATCTGTTGATTGATTCATTTTTAACTTCTTTAAGAAGGGATTTGAGGCTGTTACATAAATTGTTAAGAATTGTTTTGTTCTCCGGTGTTCGATTAATTTGCCAGGTTTTACGAGCTCGTCGTTTTTCTCTTACCAACTCTCTAACTTCCATTGGGTAGGATATGTTAAGCGTCTTCTTATTTTGTAAAATGGGAGTGCTTGCCAATGCAGCATAGTGAATTATTTCATTGAGTTGCTCCAATTCGTCTTCCAACTGTCGAGAATTTCTTATCGGTACCTGGAGATTGATTTTGTCCTCCATTATTTCACGAAAGAGATCCCAGTTTGTTTTTGAATTTGTTAATCTGGGTGCACTTTCCCTTTGAATTACAGTTTCACTGACTGTCATGATAACCGGTGAGTGATCCGATACTAGAGAATTGCTGTTTTCAATGTGAATATAGTTCTGAGATATACCTCTTGCTACATAAAAGTCGATTAGGTCCGGTATCTTAGCTTCGTCACTGGGCCAGTATGTTGGGGGAACCACCAGAGAAAAATTCACATTTTGATGTCTGGGCTGCTTGAAACAATTCTTTACCCTTTGACGTCGTAAGTCTAGATCCCCAATAGGTGTTTTTTGCATTAAAGTCTCCTCCAATAATAAAATCACGTCCTAATGATTTAAATAGTTTAATGTAGTCCTCCCTTTTCAAGTTATGCCGGGGAGGACAGTATATTGCGGAGACAGTAAGCTGTCTGTGTTTAATGTGAATCCTAACAGTGGTGACTTGCATTGTTTCTTCTTCGATTTCTGTTTCTACATGGTGTTTTATATTTTCTTTTATTAGTAATGCTGAACCACCTCTTGCTCTTTCCGCTGGATGAATGGAATGATATAAGTTATAACCCCGGATTTTAACAAACGAAGATTTAACAAAATGGCTTTCGGATATTAGAAAAATGTCGATTTTTTCTGTATTTAAAAATATTTCTATTTCTGGAATATGTTGCATAAGTCCATTCGCATTCCAGATTGCTATTCTGAAAGTTGTGTTCTTACTTAACATTTTTTATCGGATTGCGTTGTCGGAGTTGCATTTTCTTCAGTTGATCAAATATCATGTTGTTCAGGTTACTTTGGTCATCTAGCCGCTTTGTAATAGCTTCGATGCTGTTCATAATGTTTTCCATAATTCGATTATTTTCAGAGCCCATATATTTGGTTGAACCCGAGCCTTTCACTACCTGAGCAAATGTTCTTCTTTGCCCTGCGTTGCTTGGTTGTGGATTTTGATCCATCTGATTTGATGGTTGAATCCTTCGAATTTCATGATTTTGCGATTGATTTCGTGATTTATCTCTTAATTTTTGTAGGTGTTTAGCAACCTCACAGCCCCGATAATTGGCCGGATGTTGGCCTTTACAATTTATACACTTAGCTGGTACATCTCTCCCTATTGTACATGCCTGGGTAAAATGTTTACCTGAGCATTTTACACATCTCGGATCCCGGCTGCAATATTTTTGGGTGTGATTAAATCCCTGACATTTCTTGCATTGTGGTATGCGTGTAGTGGTTCTCCTCATAGGTTCAATTTTTACCTTCATGTGAAGAATTGCTTTTATACCATAAATATTTTGAACATTTTCTGAGTTATCAAATACTAGCATAAAAAGAGGGAGTCCCCTTTTATTGAAAGTTGGGTTTCCTTCTTGGTTTTCTATTCTCTCTTTTTTAATCATATTCACAGCATCTAGTATTTTAAGACCTTTATTTTTTAAGTCTTCCATTATTTCTTCGCTTGAGCAAGTGTGATGCAAACCTCTTGCCATAACTTTTATCGGACGAGCCTGTTTGTCCTCATAGGTAAACCACTGATACTTTTCAGCATTCAGCTTCATAGATAATGTTCTATAGGTTTCTGAGTCCAGAGTATTAATTTTCCAAACGTCATTGTTTAGCGCTGTTACCTTATATTCTTTGTCAGTAACCGATTTCATCAGTGACTGAATTATTGGGTAACTGGTTACTCCCACGATACTTATTGGTGGGGGGGTTTTTTCTTTCAGTTGCACCAGTTTTGGTGCAATGTTCTTGGTAGATTTACTACCTTTCGGTTGATTGGCCTCAGGTTGGACAACTTCCGGTTCGGTACTTGTAGTTCCACTAACATTTAGTTGTTCAACCTCAGGTGACGATTCAGCTTTTCTTTTCTTACCCTTCCTGGAATGTTTTTTTTCTTCTTTAGGATCCAGTTCGTCTCCCTTTCTAATTCATCCTCATCAGTGAGATAGTTGACTTTCTTTGGTTCAATACTCTCTAATTCGCTTTGTTCTTTAGCATCCCGATTCATTTTTAGAAGTTCATTTTCTCGCTTTAGATACTCAATTTCTTCGCTTAGCTTGGCAAATGATTGCTCCATCTTCTGTAGCCTCTCAAAGAGATCCATATTTTCCTTTTCTAGGTCAACAGTTCTTTCACTGAATTTTACTGCTCGCATTGTAAAATTTCCGCTGGCATCACTTCTTTCATGGAGTGTTTGGCCCTCCTCAAAATCCATAGGGCCAGCCTTCGAAGAGGATGGATCCCCCCCGGATGTATTGTCCAGTCGACTGACTGGAGTACCACTTGGGGTAATAACTTTCTCGGACTTATGCATTGCATAGAGTCTTGCTGGTGATCGTGGCACTATGGAACTTCTTCCAAATGGATTTACAGAACTTATCACCTCTGAAGTCCGTTCTGCCAATTGAAATTGAAAATGACAATGCTTAGATTTTATTTGTTTTTTTTTTGTTTCTTTATTGACATTCAATTTGGTAAATGTACATTGTTTAATTTTATTTTGAAAATATTTTGGTTTGGTTTAATTGTGAATTTTATATTATTGTGAACAACTAATATGATTTCTTTCAGTGATGGTATACTGGTTTAATTTGTATTTGTATTATATAAACCTTTACCAATTATTTATACTTCTCATTTATTATTATACTTCTTAATTATTACATAAAATTGAATTTGCATTATATAAAATCATTACAAATTTATAATTAGGAGTATTATGTTGAATTAGTTATTTCAAGGGCGAGGGTATGTTAACGCACCGATCATTATGAAGTCAGTACGGTGTGTAGCCCATAAGTATTATATTTATAATAATATTAGTCAATGAAATTGTTATGTACTTTAAGATAATAAAAAATATAAATATAAATTCCTTACATGAGCCGTTTATTTTGAAAGTGGCTTAAGTCCACATTTTGTTGAAACAAGATAATGAAAGAATAGAAAAACAATAAATGAAAAAACATATGGGATTTTGAATTTTCTTATTTTATGCACAGTTGTTAGAGATTAATTTTTTGTTTTGTTTTGACAATAAATTATTTACCGTTAGAAATATTATACTGTTATTTATCTATTGTTATCATTAACTTGATTTTTTTGAAAAATGGACTTAGGCCACTTTCAAAATAAACGGCTCATATATTAACCTGAATATGTACAACTTTATGATTTAATGACAATTCCTATGTATTTTATATTATGTATTTTATCTAAAAAATAAAAATTGTAAAAAGCTGATGAGTTCAGTTCTTCGTGCGCTTCAGCAACAATATATTATTCAAATTGTGTAAAATTATAAAATTATAATAAATATAAAATAAATAAATATGTAGTTCTGAAATTTATAATAATAAATTTAAAACTTATAAAATATAAAGTTAATGAAAGTACAGTGAGTTTTATTTACAAGTGCTTTTTATTTTTCTTCTATACTTAAATGAAAGATATCTCGTCATTACAAAATTATAAGTAACGATATCTTTCAACAGGGTACCAAATTTTTTTTGACCAAACATTGTCATCTCATACAATCGGTAATCATTTTTTTCTATAGTTGGTAAAATCAATACAACACATCAATACATTTTTAAACACTTGTTAAATATTTCGCAAAATTACAAAAGGTTTAAAAAATCACTCGATCGAATTCGGCTTGTTAGGCCATCATCAGATGAATGAGTAGATACTCCTGATGATGGCCAAATATTTAACAAACAAAATTTAAAAATGTGTGTATTCGCCAAGTGCCTACGGCAGAAAGTGTAAAAAGTATTAATTATAGTGGTTCCGATTTATAGTTAATTTTGTAGTTTATTGCTTTTAAATTGGATCAGCTCAGCTGGCTAGGTAGTTTCGCTTTCCTCAATCTCGTTGATACTCTAGATGTCGTTCTGGCTACAGCCCTAAGGTTTCATAAAATCTGCAGCCGTTAACGTATAGTCTCCTACTTTGATCACTTTGTATCTATCATTTGCGAAGGGTTCAGTTATTCTACAGGATGCGCCATCTTTTATGTCAATATTTAAACATTGAATAACTTTGACATTGGTCAACCGATTGACTTAATTAAACATGTTTTTGAAACGTTAATTCAATAAAATTTTAACCATAAATCGCTTCACAATGAAACAACGCCCCGAAATAGTAACGCTGTACATTGAAAAATAGTCGTTCCAATAACTAAGATGTTCCAATGAACTGGTTGAAGCGGTCAGAGAGAGTGTTGCCCAAAACCCAAAAGTATCGCATCGTCGCTGCACTCAGCATTGTGGCGTCAGTGGAACCACTTTGCGGCACATTTTAAAGGATGATTTGCATTTTGTTCCTTATAAACTGCAATTAACACAAAGAATATTGCCGACCGTCCAAGTCGCTTGAAATACGGCCAAACAGTCGCTCGAATGGTTGACACTGAACCTAATTTTTGGAAGCAAATTTGGTGATCGACGGGGCCCATTTCACACTCTCTGGCGGCGCTAATAAGCAAAATTGTCACATTTGGGGAACGGAGAATCCGCACACGAGATCCATGAAACGCCATTGCATAATCAAAAAGTGACTGTTTGGGCCGAAAAAACGAAAGAATCGATGGAAATCGATATAGGTGGATGTTGGCTCATTAGGTCTGCCCGCAAATGCATGAAAAAGGTCTTGACGGTTACTGGTTTCAATAAGACGGTGCGCTATGCTATACTGCAAATCAAACAATTTAGTTTCTGCTACGGAAATTCCCCGGGCGTCTGATGTCAAAAAGAGGCGAAATTGACTGACCACCCAGATCTCCAGATTTGAACCCTCCGGACTTCTTTTTCTGGGGTTATTTGAAAAGTAAAGTGTACGCCAGCAAGCCTCAGGCTATTGATCAGCTCAAGACAAGCATTCCACTATACTTTATTTTATACACTTCGATATTTGCTTTTGAACTTCCACCTTTTCTGCCCATCATATTCGACATGATGGTTACAATATTGGAACTTTGCTTCTGAAGACGATTTTCAATGAAAATGTTCATTCTCTTACCTTGAGCTGTTCGTATCAATTAAACAATTTTATGACATCCTTGTAAATTTTTTATATACGCACATATTCAAAGGAATCACAAAGTGATATTCATAGTTGGTGGCACGATTGGACTCGAACACTTGAAACAATTGAATAAATATCTATAAGTACCCATTAATCAGAATAGACTATACCTCATTATTACCAAAAGAAAATAGTGGACGTTTGAAAAAGGAGAAAAAATTAAAACTTACATACAGACTGAAGAACTTATCCGTATACCAAATTCAATATTTCATAAGTAACGTAAACTGAATTTTAAAAGAAATAATTCAACATCCACTCGATAAATTTTAATTTCCAGAAAATTAATTTAAATTTCACCACAAAATGATTAATCAAAATCAAAACATTTTTGTTTTTCGAATTTATATAAATTTTATGCATAGATAAGAAATGATAAGAAAATTAAAACCAAATTTACCATTATTCTATAAATAAATAACAAATAAACTCCATCCACATTCCATCCCATTTGTATTCCCATTGTTTAGAAATTTCCTCCGTATACTGTAGTCCCCATTAAACAAAATATGGATTAGATCACACATAGACAATAGAAAATGCATATCAGTGTATTCTCTGGATACAAAATGTATATAGGGATACGTAGGAGCAGAGGGAACAATTTTCAAAATAGTTTTGTGTGCGTATACAAAGAGATGATAATGAAGAAAATGGTTTAAAAAATAAACAATATATAGTATATCATTTGGGGTTAAGGGTGATAATGCACACAGGATAGGGAGACCTCATGCTGATGGAGTCTAGCTATAATATTATGCCAAAGTGTCACACGGTGATTAAATACCTTTAATATGATATTCTACACATTTTATTATTGTTCTCATCTTTTAATTTATCTATTTTCTAAAATATTTTTCAATTAGATAATTTATCTTGCTGTACTGTTTGTGGGTGTATATTATGTACATTTATATGGTTTTATAATAGGGATTAGAATATTAGAAAATTATATTTAATTCTTCTGTTTGCTTGGTGTAATTTGCAAATATTTCGTATTAAATGGAAAATTTATTTTGGTTTTTTGAAATTTTTGAAAATTTATTAGAAAATAGTTTTTGATGATGAGTATACAACAGTTATAGCCAGTTTGAGTTTACCATTATTGTTGTTGTTTGATTATATTCTGGTAAACGTTTTTGCACTATGGGTTGAGCTCCATACGCAGTTAATTTAATTAAAGTTACAGTTTAAATCGTTTAAAGCGCACAGGCTTTTTTTTATTCGATTGACACATAATTCCAATTAAGGTTTCTAATTAAGTTTTGCCACCAAAGTAGTAAATTCAGAATACAAAATTACCAAAATTACAACACTATCACAAGTTTTTTGGTGACTATATAAATTTGAAGGTTATAGTTTACTCAAATGGCACTTAAACAGCCCATAGCGGCTGCATTCTTGTCCAAACGTCACACTCTATATAAAATCGATACGATAAGAAATCGTAACGCGATCTGTACCAATTTTTTTCTCTCACAATTGGGGTGGATTATCGTAAGGCCCGTACCGGGCTAAGAACCAACCTGTTTGGGAGCCCAGTCTAAAAACTACCTCCGCCTCTAACGGAGCCTCCGGATTATGTAGTCTTAATATCTGTGCAGGAAGATTCGCCTAAAGATGCAAGAAGGTTAAGGTCTCAGGAGACTATATCTGTGCATCACGAATCTCTGCACAGATGGACATTTTTTCTTCGCTACTCGTTGGATTACTATTGATGATTCAAATGAAACCAAGAAAGAGGCCGGGACCATTAAAAACCCGGAGACTGCGTTAAAGAGACATCAGCTACATAGCCCGGTCCTAAAAACCAAGATTTGATGTGGGACATAAGCAAAAATATTGCTGGACCCTCAATACAACAACTGCAGGGGAGCTTTGGCCGATAGATCTGGTTCACAAACTGAGGGATTAATAGGAACATATAGGCTCATATAAAGCTGGTCTTTCTAACTCTTTGGGAAAGGATAAAGTTTCTAACATAACTGGTTCCAGAGTACCAAATTATCAGAACCGAAGGAGGGCATGGAAAGATCTTACGAGGTTAAAAGAAACATCGTTGGCAAACCGGGCGGTTAAGGAGAAGAAAATGCTCACTTGGGCTATGATAGTGAGCAGAAGTAAATAGAGTGGATCCTCTGGAAGCTCCCAGCTCAAAAGGTAGAGATCTTAGGAAGAATCGCCTAAAGATACAAGAAGGTTGAGGTTTCAGGAGACTATAACCAGACCTTAACAACAGTTACTCCGCCTTTATGGCCTTGCGGTGATACTTAGACAGGGCGCGGAATGATGGGAGTGTTCCGCCAATCAATTGGAGGAAGTTAAAGATGACTCTAGCTGCTACCTTTCTGTAGCCGACCAAAGGTCACTCTATTTCTACAGGAAGGGAATTAGGGTGAGTTCTCGCCTGTGGCCAGATTAGGGGAAAAGTAATAGTGGCAAGGGGGGATATGCAAAGCAGACCCAGAGCGCGGGCTCTGATCTCTGGAAACCGAGCGATGCAAGTGAGATTTTGGAGATGCGCCGAATTTTCAATCTTGATCCTCCAACCTCTAATTGAAACATAGCAAAGCTGGAGGGGCTCAAAGATGACTATTAGTCAGCTATTATTATTACTACTAATGAGCCGATAGACACTTTTACCGATAGAGGATGGCGCAGGTATTTTCGATTTTTGTGGCTCTGAATTTGTGGGCTATAGTTCAGTTGATTTTCAAAAAAATTGAATTTTCCACGGAACGTGTAGAAATATTCGACCGATCCAAATGGCCGTTTGTATGACAATTACAGGTCTCAACGCCTATTGGTAGACGCAAAAATCATAGAAATCGGAGAAAATTTGCAGATTTTCGATTTTTGTGGCTCTGAAATTGTGGGCTATAGTTCAGATGATTTTCAAAAAAATTGAATTTTCCACGAAATGTGTAGAAATATTCAACCGATCCAAATGGCCGTTTGTATGACAATTACAGGTCTCAACGCTTATTGATAGAGGTATCAATCATCGAAATCGGAGCACATTTGCAGTTTTTCGATTTTTGTGGCTCTGAATTTGTGGGCTATAGTTCAGTTGATTTTCAAAAAAATTGAATTTTCCACGAAACGTGTAGAAATATTCGACCGATCCAAATGGCCATTTGTCTGACAATTACAGGTCTCAACGCCTATTGGTAGACGCAAAAATCATCGAAATCGGAGCACATTTGCAGATTTTCGATTTTTGTGGCTCTGAAATTGTGGGCTATAGTTCAGTTGATTTTCAAAAAAATTGAATTTTCCACGAAATGTGTAGAAATGTTCGACCGATCCAAATGGCCGTTTGTATGACAATTACAAGTCTCAACGCCTATTGGTAGAGGTATCAATCATCGAAATCGGAGCACATTTGCAGATTTTCGATTTTTGTGGCTCTGAATTTGTGGGCTATAGTTCAGTTGATTTTCAAAAAAATTGAATTTTCCACGGAAAGTGTAGAAATATTCGACCGATCCAAATGGCCGTTTGTATGACAATTACAGGTCTCAACGCCTATTGGTAGAGATATCAATCATCGAAATCGGAGCACATTTGCAGATTTTCGATTTTTGTGGCTCTGAATTTGTGGGCTATAGTTCAGTTGATTTTCAAAAAAATTGAATTTTCCACGGAAAGTGTAGAAATATTCGACCGATCCAAATGGCCGTTTGTATGACAATTACAGGTCTCAACGCCTATTGGTAGAGGTATCAATCATCGAAATCGGAGCACATTTGCAGATTTTCGATTTTTGTGGCTCTGAATTTGTGGGCTATAGTTCAGTTGATTTTCAAAAAAATTGAATTTTCCACGAAACATGTAGAAATATTCGACCGATCCAAATGGCCGTTTGTATGACAATTACAGGTCTCAACGCCTATTGGTAGAGGTATCAATCATCGAAATCGGAGCACATTTGCAGATTTTCGATTTTTGTCGCTCTGAATTTGTGGGCTATAGTTCAGTTGATTTTCAAAAAAATTGAATTTTCCACGAAATGTGTAGAAATATTCGACCGATCCAAATGGCCGTTTGTATGACAATTACAGGTCTCAACGCCTATTGGTAGAGGTATCAATCATCGAAATCGGAGCACATTTGCAGATTTTCGATTTTTGTGGCTCTGAATTTGTGGGCTATAGTTCAGTTGATTTTCAAAAAAATTGAATTTTCCACGGAAAGTGTAGAAATATTCGACCGATCCAAATGGCCGTTTGTATGACAATTACAGGTCTCAACGCCTATTGGTAGAGGTATCAATCATCGAAATCGGAGCACATTTGCAGATTTTCGATTTTTGTGGCTCTGAATTTGTGGGCTATAGTTCAGTTGATTTTCAAAAAAATTGAATTTTCCACGAAACATGTAGAAATATTCGACCGATCCAAATGGCCGTTTGTATGACAATTACAGGTCTCAACGCCTATTGGTAGAGGTATCAATCATCGAAATCGGAGCACATTTGCAGATTTTCGATTTTTGTGGCTCTGAATTTGTGGGCTATAGTTCAGTTGATTTCCAAAAAAATTGAATTTTCCACGAAACGTGTAGAAATATTCGACCGATTCAAATGGCCGTTTGTATGACAATTACAGGTCTCAACGCCTATTGGTAGAGGTATCAATCATCGAAATCGGATCACATTTGCAGATTTTCGATTTTTGTGGCTCTGAATTTGTGGGCTATAGTTCAGTTGATTTCCAAAAAAATTGAATTTTCCACGAAACGTGTAGAAATATTCGACCGATCCAAATGGCCGTTTGTATGACAATTACAGGTCTCAACGCCTATTGGTAGAGGTATCAATCATCGAAATCGGAGCACATTTGCAGATTTTCGATTTTTGTGGCTCTGAATTTGTGGGCTATAGTTCAGTTGATTTTCAAAAAAATTGAATTTTCCACGAAACATGTAGAAATATTCGACCGATCCAAATGGCCGTTTGTATGACAATTACAGGTCTCAACGCCTATTGGTAGAGGTATCAATCATCGAAATCGGAGCACATTTGCAGATTTTCGATTTTTGTGGCTCTGAATTTGTGGGCTATAGTTCAGTTGATTTTCAAAAAAATTGAATTTTCCACGGAAAGTGTAGAAATATTCGACCGATCCAAATGGCCGTTTGTATGACAATTACAGGTCTCAACGCCTATTGGTAGAGGTATCAATCATCGAAATCGGAGCACATTTGCAGATTTTCGATTTTTGTGGCTCTGAATTTGTGGGCTATAGTTCAGTTGATTTTCAAAAAAATTGAATTTTCCACGAAACATGTAGAAATATTCGACCGATCCAAATGGCCGTTTGTATGACAATTACAGGTCTCAACGCCTATTGGTAGAGGTATCAATCATCGAAATCGGAGCACATTTGCAGATTTTCGATTTTTGTGGCTCTGAATTTGTGGGCTATAGTTCAGTTGATTTCCAAAAAAATTGAATTTTCCACGAAACGTGTAGAAATATTCGACCGATCCAAATGGCCGTTTGTATGACAATTACAGGTCTCAACGCCTATTGGTAGAGGTATCAATCATCGAAATCGGATCACATTTGCAGATTTTCGATTTTTGTGGCTCTGAATTTGTGGGCTATAGTTCAGTTGATTTCCAAAAAAATTGAATTTTCCACGAAACGTGTAGAAATATTCGACCGATCCAAATGGCCGTTTGTATGACAATTACAGGTCTCAACGCCTATTGGTAGAGGTATCAATCATCGAAATCGGAGCACATTTGCAGATTTTCGATTTTTGTGGCTCTGAATTTGTGGGCTATAGTTCAGTTGATTTTCAAAAAAATTGAATTTTCCACGGAAAGTGTAGAAATATTCGACCGATCCAAATGGCCGTTTGTATGACAATTACAGGTCTCAACGCCTATTGGTAGAGATATCAATCATCGAAATCGGAGCACATTTGCAGATTTTCGATTTTTGTCGCTCTGAATTTGTGGGCTATAGTTCAGTTGATTTTCAAAAAAATTGAATTTTCCACGAAATGTGTAGAAATATTCGACCGATCCAAATGGCCGTTTGTATGACAATTACAGGTCTCAACGCCTATTGGTAGAGGTATCAATCATCGAAATCGGAGCACATTTGCAGATTTTCGATTTTTGTGGCTCTGAATTTGTGGGCTATAGTTCAGTTGATTTTCAAAAAAATTGAATTTTCCACGGAAAGTGTAGAAATATTCGACCGATCCAAATGGCCGTTTGTATGACAATTACAGGTCTCAACGCCTATTGGTAGAGGTATCAATCATCGAAATCGGATCACATTTGCAGATTTTCGATTTTTGTGGCTCTGAATTTGTGGGCTATAGTTCAGTTGATTTCCAAAAAAATTGAATTTTCCACGAAACGTGTAGAAATATTCGACCGATCCAAATGGCCGTTTGTATGACAATTACAGGTCTCAACGCCTATTGGTAGAGGTATCAATCATCGAAATCGGAGCACATTTGCAGATTTTCGATTTTTGTGGCTCTGAATTTGTGGGCTATAGTTCAGTTGATTTCCAAAAAAATTGAATTTTCCACGAAACGTGTAGAAATATTCGACCGATCCAAATGGCCGTTTGTATGACAATTACAGGTCTCAACGCCTATTGGTAGAGGTATCAATCATCGAAATCGGAGCACATTTGCAGATTTTCGATTTTTGTGGCTCTGAATTTGTGGGCTATAGTTCAGTTGATTTCCAAAAAAATTGAATTTTCCACGAAACGTGTAGAAATATTCGACCGATCCAAATGGCCGTTTGTATGACAATTACAGGTCTCAACGCCTATTGCTAGAGGTATCAATCATCGAAATCGGAGCACATTTGCAGATTTTCGATTTTTGTGGCTCTGAATTTGTGGGCTATAGTTCAGTTGATTTTCAAAAAAATTGAATTTTCCACGGAAAGTGTAGAAATATTCGACCGATCCAAATGGCCGTTTGTATGACAATTACAGGTCTCAACGCCTATTGGTAGAGATATCAATCATCGAAATCGGAGCACATTTGCAGATTTTCGATTTTTGTCGCTCTGAATTTGTGGGCTATAGTTCAGTTGATTTTCAAAAAAATTGAATTTTCCACGAAATGTGTAGAAATATTCGACCGATCCAAATGGCCGTTTGTATGACAATTACAGGTCTCAACGCCTATTGGTAGAGGTATCAATCATCGAAATCGGAGCACATTTGCAGATTTTCGATTTTTGTGGCTCTGAATTTGTGGGCTATAGTTCAGTTGATTTTCAAAAAAATTGAATTTTCCACGGAAAGTGTAGAAATATTCGACCGATCCAAATGGCCGTTTGTATGACAATTACAGGTCTCAACGCCTATTGGTAGAGGTATCAATCATCGAAATCGGAGCACATTTGCAGATTTTCGATTTTTGTGGCTCTGAATTTGTGGGCTATAGTTCAGTTGATTTTCAAAAAAATTGAATTTTCCACGAAACATGTAGAAATATTCGACCGATCCAAATGGCCGTTTGTATGACAATTACAGGTCTCAACGCCTATTGGTAGAGGTATCAATCATCGAAATCGGAGCACATTTGCAGATTTTCGATTTTTGTGGCTCTGAATTTGTGGGCTATAGTTCAGTTGATTTCCAAAAAAATTGAATTTTCCACGAAACGTGTAGAAATATTCGACCGATCCAAATGGCCGTTTGTATGACAATTACAGGTCTCAACGCCTATTGGTAGAGGTATCAATCATCGAAATCGGATCACATTTGCAGATTTTCGATTTTTGTGGCTCTGAATTTGTGGGCTGTAGTTCAGTTGATTTCCAAAAAAATTGAATTTTCCACGAAACGTGTAGAAATATTCGACCGATCCAAATGGCCGTTTGTATGACAATTACAGGTCTCAACGCCTATTGGTAGAGGTATCAATCATCGAAATCGGAGCACATTTGCAGATTTTCGATTTTTGTGGCTCTGAATTTGTGGGCTATAGTTCAGTTGATTTTCAAAAAAATTGAATTTTCCACGAAACATGTAGAAATATTCGACCGATCCAAATGGCCGTTTGTATGACAATTACAGGTCTCAACGCCTATTGGTAGAGGTATCAATCATCGAAATCGGAGCACATTTGCAGATTTTCGATTTTTGTGGCTCTGAATTTGTGGGCTATAGTTCAGTTGATTTTCAAAAAAATTGAATTTTCCACGGAAAGTGTAGAAATATTCGACCGATCCAAATGGCCGTTTGTATGACAATTACAGGTCTCAACGCCTATTGGTAGAGGTATCAATCATCGAAATCGGAGCACATTTGCAGATTTTCGATTTTTGTGGCTCTGAATTTGTGGGCTATAGTTCAGTTGATTTTCAAAAAAATTGAATTTTCCACGAAACATGTAGAAATATTCGACCGATCCAAATGGCCGTTTGTATGACAATTACAGGTCTCAACGCCTATTGGTAGAGGTATCAATCATCGAAATCGGAGCACATTTGCAGATTTTCGATTTTTGTGGCTCTGAATTTGTGGGCTATAGTTCAGTTGATTTCCAAAAAAATTGAATTTTCCACGAAACGTGTAGAAATATTCGACCGATCCAAATGGCCGTTTGTATGACAATTACAGGTCTCAACGCCTATTGGTAGAGGTATCAATCATCGAAATCGGATCACATTTGCAGATTTTCGATTTTTGTGGCTCTGAATTTGTGGGCTATAGTTCAGTTGATTTCCAAAAAAATTGAATTTTCCACGAAACGTGTAGAAATATTCGACCGATCCAAATGGCCGTTTGTATGACAATTACAGGTCTCAACGCCTATTGGTAGAGGTATCAATCATCGAAATCGGAGCACATTTGCAGATTTTCGATTTTTGTGGCTCTGAATTTGTGGGCTATAGTTCAGTTGATTTTCAAAAAAATTGAATTTTCCACGAAACATGTAGAAATATTCGACCGATCCAAATGGCCGTTTGTATGACAATTACAGGTCTCAACGCCTATTGGTAGAGGTATCAATCATCGAAATCGGAGCACATTTGCAGATTTTCGATTTTTGTGGCTCTGAATTTGTGGGCTATAGTTCAGTTGATTTCCAAAAAAATTGAATTTTTCACGAAACGTGTAGAAATATTCGACCGATCCAAATGGCCGTTTGTATGACAATTACAGGTCTCAACGCCTATTGGTAGAGGTATCAATCATCGAAATCGGATCACATTTGCAGATTTTCGATTTTTGTGGCTCTGAATTTGTGGGCTATAGTTCAGTTGATTTTCAAAAAAATTGAATTTTCCACAAAACGTGTAGAAATATTCGACCGATCCAAATGGCCGTTTGTATGACAATTACAGGTCTCAACGCCTATTGGTAGAGGTATCAATCATCGAAATCGGATCACATTTGCAGATTTTCGATTTTTGTGGCTCTGAATTTGTGGGCTATAGTTCAGTTGATTTTCAAAAAAATTGAATTTTCCACGGAAAGTGTAGAAATATTCGACCGATCCAAATGGCCGTTTGTATGACAATTACAGGTCTCAACGCCTATTGGTAGAGATATCAATGATCGAAATCGGAGCACATTTGCAGATTTTCGATTTTTGTGGCTCTGAATTTGTGGGCTATAGTTCAGTTGATTTCCAAAAAAATTGAATTTTCCACGAAACGTGTAGAAATATTCGACCGATCCAAATGGCCGTTTGTATGACAATTACAGGTCTCAACGCCTATTGGTAGAGGTATCAATCATCGAAATCGGAGCACATTTGCAGATTTTCGATTTTTGTGGCTCTGAATTTGTGGGCTATAGTTCAGTTGATTTTCAAAAAAATTGAATTTTCCACGGAACATGTAGAAATATTCGACCGATCCAAATGGCCGTTTGTATGACAATTACAGGTCTCAACGCCTATTGGTAGAGGTATCAATCATCGAAATCGGAGCACATTTGCAGATTTTCGATTTTTGTGGCTCTGAATTTGTGGGCTATAGTTCAGTTGATTTTCAAAAAAATTGAATTTTCCACGAAACATGTAGAAATATTCGACCGATCCAAATGGCCGTTTGTATGACAATTACAGGTCTCAACGCCTATTGGTAGAGGTATCAATCATCGAAATCGGAGCACATTTGCAGATTTTCGATTTTTGTGGCTCTGAATTTGTGGGCTATAGTTCAGTTGATTTTCAAAAAAATTGAATTTTCCACGAAACGTGTAGAAATATTCGACCGATCCAAATGGCCGTTTGTATGATAATTACAGGTCTCAACGCCTATTGGTAGAGGTATCAATCATCGAAATCGGAGCAAATTTGCAGATTTTCGATTTTTGTGGCTCTGAATTTGTGGGCTATAGTTCAGTTGATTTTCAAAAAAATTGAATTTTCCACGGAAAGTGTAGAAATATTCGACCGATCCAAATGGCCGTTTGTATGACAATTACAGGTCTCAACGCCTATTGGTAGAGGTATCAATCATCGAAATCGGAGCACATTTGCAGATTTTCGATTTTTGTGGCTCTGAATTTGTGGGCTATAGTTCAGTTGATTTTCAAAAAAATTGAATTTTCCACGAAACATGTAGAAATATTCGACCGATCCAAATGGCCGTTTGTATGACAATTACAGGTCTCAACGCCTATTGGTAGAGGTATCAATCATCGAAATCGGAGCACATTTGCAGATTTTCGATTTTTGTGGCTCTGAATTTGTGGGCTATAGTTCAGTTGATTTTCAAAAAAATTTAATTTTCCACGGAAAGTGTAGAAATATTCGACCGATCCAAATGGCCGTTTGTATGACAATTACAGGTCTCAACGCCTATTGGTAGAGGTATCAATCATCGAAATCGGAGCACATTTGCAGATTTTCGATTTTTGTGGCTCTGAATTTGTGGGCTATAGTTCAGTTGATTTTCAAAAAAATTGAATTTTCCACAAAACGTGTAGAAATATTCGACCGATCCAAATGGCCGTTTGTATGACAATTACAGGTCTCAACGCCTATTGGTAGAGGTATCAATCATCGAAATCGGAGCACATTTGCAGATTTTCGATTTTTGTGGCTCTGAATTTGTGGGCTATAGTTCAGTTGATTTTCAAAAAAATTGAATTTTCCACGAAACGTGTAGAAATATTCGACCGATCCAAATGGCCGTTTGTATGACAATTACAGGTCTCAACGCCTATTGGTAGACGTATCAATCATCGAAATCGGATCACATTAGAAGATTTTCGATTTTTGTCGCTCTGAATTTGTGGGCTATATGTAGTTCAGTTGATTTTCAAAAAAATTGAATTTTCCACGGAAAGTGTAGAAATATTCGACCGATCCAAATGGCCGTTTGTATGACAATTACAGGTCTCAACGCCTATTGGTAGAGGTATCAATCATCGAAATCGGAGCACATTTGCAGATTTTCGATTTTTGTGGCTCTGAATTTGTGGGCTATAGTTCAGTTGATTTTCAAAAAAATTTAATTTTCCACGGAAAGTGTAGAAATATTCGACCGATCCAAATGGCCGTTTGTATGACAATTACAGGTCTCAACGCCTATTGGTAGAGATATCAATCATCGAAATCGGAGCACATTTGCAGATTTTCGATTTTTGTGGCTCTGAATTTGTGGGCTATAGTTCAGTTGATTTCCAAAAAAATTGAATTTTCCACGAAACGTGTAGAAATATTCGACCGATCCAAATGGCCGTTTGTATGACAATTACAGGTCTCAACGCCTATTGGTAGAGGTATCAATCATCGAAATCGGAGCACATTTGCAGATTTTCGATTTTTGTGGCTCTGAATTTGTGGGCTATAGTTCAGTTGATTTTCAAAAAAATTGAATTTTCCACGAAACGTGTAGAAATATTCGACCGATCCAAATGGCCGTTTGTATGACAATTACAGGTCTCAACGCCTATTGATAGAGGTATCAATCATCGAAATCGGAGCACATTTGCGGATTTTCGATTTTTGTGGCTCTGAATTTGTGGGCTATAGTTCAGTTGATTTTCAAAAAAATTGAATTTTCCACGAAACGTGTAGAAATATTCGACCGATCCAAATGGCCGTTTGTATGACAATTACAGGTCTCAACGCCTATTGGTAGAGGTATCAATCATCGAAATCGGAGCACATTTGCAGATTTTCGATTTTTGTGGCTCTGAATTTGTGGGCTATAGTTCAGTTGATTTTCAAACAAAATTGAATTTTCCACGAAACGTGTAGAAATATTCGACCGATCCAAATGGCCGTTTGTATGACAATTACAGGTCTCAACGCCTATTGATAGAGGTATCAATCATCGAAATCGGAGCACATTTGCGGATTTTCGATTTTTGTGGCTCTGAATTTGTGGGCTATAGTTCAGTTGATTTTCAAAAAAATTGAATTTTCCACGAAACGTGTAGAAATATTCGACCGATCCAAATGGCCGTTTGTATGACAATTACAGGTCTCAACGCCTATTGGTAGAGGTATCAATCATCGAAATCGGAGCACATTTGCAGATTTTCGATTTTTGTGGCTCTGAATTTGTGGGCTATAGTTCAGTTGATTTTCAAACAAAATTGAATTTTCCACGAAACATGTAGAAATATTCGACCGATCCAAATGGCCGTTTGTATGACAATTACAGGTCTCAACGCCTATTGGTAGAGGTATCAATCATCGAAATCGGAGCACATTTGCAGATTTTCGATTTTTGTGGCTCTGAATTTGTGGGCTATAGTTCAGTTGATTTTCAAAAAAATTGAATTTTCCACGAAACGTGTAGAAATATTCGACCGATCCAAATGGCCGTTTGTATGACAATTACAGGTCTCAACGCCTATTGGTAGAGGTATCAATCATCGAAATCGGAGCACATTTGCAGATTTTCGATTTTTGTGGCTCTGAATTTGTGGGCTATAGTTCAGTTGATTTTCAAAAAAATTGAATTTTCCACGAAACATGTAGAAATATTCGACCGATCCAAATGGCCGTTTGTATGACAATTACAGGTCTCAACGCCTATTGGTAGAGGTATCAATCATCGAAATCGGAGCACATTTGCAGATTTTCGATTTTTGTGGCTCTGAATTTGTGGGCTATAGTTCAGTTGATTTTCAAAAAAATTGAATTTTCCACGAAACGTGTAGAAATATTCGACCGACCCAAATGGCCGTTTGTATGACAATTACAGGTCTCAACGCCTATTGGTAGAGGTATCAATCATCGAAATCGGAGCACATTTGCAGATTTTCGATTTTTGTGGCTCTGAATTTGTGGGCTATAGTTCAGTTGATTTTCAAAAAAATTGAATTTTCCACGGAAAGTGTAGAAATATTCGACCGATCCAAATGGCCGTTTGTATGACAATTACAGGTCTCAACGCCTATTGGTAGAGATATCAATCATCGAAATCGGAGCACATTTGCAGATTTTCGATTTTTGTGGCTCTGAATTTGTGGGCTATAGTTCAGTTGATTTCCAAAAAAATTGAATTTTCCACGAAACGTGTAGAAATATTCGACCGATCCAAATGGCCGTTTGTATGACAATTACAGGTCTCAACGCCTATTGATAGAGGTATCAATCATCGAAATCGGAGCACATTTGCGGATTTTCGATTTTTGTGGCTCTGAATTTGTGGGCTATAGTTCAGTTGATTTTCAAAAAAATTGAATTTTCCACGAAACGTGTAGAAATATTCGACCGATCCAAATGGCCGTTTGTATGACAATTACAGGTCTCAACGCCTATTGATAGAGGTATCAATCATCGAAATCGGAGCACATTTGCGGATTTTCGATTTTTGTGGCTCTGAATTTGTGGGCTATAGTTCAGTTGATTTTCAAAAAAATTGAATTTTCCACGAAACGTGTAGAAATATTCGACCGACCCAAATGGCCGTTTGTATGACAATTACAGGTCTCAACGCCTATTGGTAGAGGTATCAATCATCGAAATCGGAGCACATTTGCAGATTTTCGATTTTTGTGGCTCTGAATTTGTGGGCTATAGTTCAGTTGATTTTCAAAAAAATTGAATTTTCCACGAAACGTGTAGAAATATTCGACCGACCCAAATGGCCGTTTGTATGACAATTACAGGTCTCAACGCCTATTGGTAGAGGTATCAATCATCGAAATCGGAGCACATTTGCAGATTTTCGATTTTTGTGGCTCTGAATTTGTGGGCTATAGTTCAGTTGATTTTCAAAAAAATTGAATTTTCCACGAAACGTGTAGAAATATTCGACCGATCCAAATGGCCGTTTGTATGACAATTACAGGTCTCAACGCCTATTGATAGAGGTATCAATCATCGAAATCGGAGCACATTTGCGGATTTTCGATTTTTGTGGCTCTGAATTTGTGGGCTATAGTTCAGTTGATTTTCAAAAAAATTGAATTTTCCACGAAACGTGTAGAAATATTCGACCGACCCAAATGGCCGTTTGTATGACAATTACAGGTCTCAACGCCTATTGGTAGAGGTATCAATCATCGAAATCGGAGCACATTTGCAGATTTTCGATTTTTGTGGCTCTGAATTTGTGGGCTATAGTTCAGTTGATTTTCAAAAAAATTGAATTTTCCACGGAAAGTGTAGAAATATTCGACCGATCCAAATGGCCGTTTGTATGACAATTACAGGTCTCAACGCCTATTGGTAGAGATATCAATCATCGAAATCGGAGCACATTTGCAGATTTTCGATTTTTGTGGCTCTGAATTTGTGGGCTATAGTTCAGTTGATTTCCAAAAAAATTGAATTTTCCACGAAACGTGTAGAAATATTCGACCGATCCAAATGGCCGTTTGTATGACAATTACAGGTCTCAACGCCTATTGATAGAGGTATCAATCATCGAAATCGGAGCACATTTGCGGATTTTCGATTTTTGTGGCTCTGAATTTGTGGGCTATAGTTCAGTTGATTTTCAAAAAAATTGAATTTTCCACGAAACGTGTAGAAATATTCGACCGACCCAAATGGCCGTTTGTATGACAATTACAGGTCTCAACGCCTATTGGTAGAGGTATCAATCATCGAAATCGGAGCACATTTGCAGATTTTCGATTTTTGTGGCTCTGAATTTGTGGGCTATAGTTCAGTTGATTTTCAAAAAAATTGAATTTTCCACGGAAAGTGTAGAAATATTCGACCGATCCAAATGGCCGTTTGTATGACAATTACAGGTCTCAACGCCTATTGGTAGAGATATCAATCATCGAAATCGGAGCACATTTGCAGATTTTCGATTTTTGTGGCTCTGAATTTGTGGGCTATAGTTCAGTTGATTTTCAAAAAAATTTAATTTTCCACGAAACGTGTAGAAATATTCGACCGATCCAAATGGCCGTTTGTATGACAATTACAGGTCTCAACGCCTATTGATAGAGGTATCAATCATCGAAATCGGAGCACATTTGCGGATTTTCGATTTTTGTGGCTCTGAATTTGTGGGCTATAGTTCAGTTGATTTTCAAAAAAATTGAATTTTCCACGAAACGTGTAGAAATATTCGACCGACCCAAATGGCCGTTTGTATGACAATTACAGGTCTCAACGCCTATTGGTAGAGGTATCAATCATCGAAATCGGAGCACATTTGCAGATTTTCGATTTTTGTGGCTCTGAATTTGTGGGCTATAGTTCAGTTGATTTTCAAAAAAATTGAATTTTCCACGAAACGTGTAGAAATATTCGACCGATCCAAATGGCCGTTTGTATGACAATTACAGGTCTCAACGCCTATTGATAGAGGTATCAATCATCGAAATCGGAGCACATTTGCGGATTTTCGATTTTTGTGGCTCTGAATTTGTGGGCTATAGTTCAGTTGATTTTCAAA